>CM073126.1:28686715-29091715 GCA_037039145.1 Fundulus diaphanus
TTTCCAGATGGATCTGTCTCATCTTTACAATAAAATGTGGTCAAGCACAGTTAATCCATAATTTAACAAGAGTGAGGAATTACTTTTTCAACAGAGAGCTAGGTTGGTTTACGTAGCTTTTTTTGTTTGATAAATAAAATTGTATTTGAAAACTGCTTTTGTTTTTATTCAGGTTTTCCTTGTCTGCTGCTAAAATGTATTTGATGATGTGAAACATTTAGGTGTGAGGCAAAAAAATCAAAAAACAGAAGAAATTGGTGAGAGGGAGTCTTGTTTTACAGCACTGTCTGCTGCTAATGTTTCAGACTTTTCTATAAAGGAGGAAAAGTGGTTGAGATCTTTTTGTTAACAGCCAGGTATCAGATCCTCCTCCCATAAATGAATACTGATGTTTCTTTGCTGTGTTTTTTTTTTTTTACATCAGAATTCAAAATGTAAAAAGCACTATTGTAGACAAAAATTGGATTTAGCAGGATGAGTCACTTTTATTTTTGAGAACTCCAAAAACCATTAGGCAGTTAAACTAAACACCCCTCACTGTGCCAGGTGCTGGCATAAAGGCCGTGTATTGTTTATTATTTTCTTTGCTTACCGGGAACTCTGGAGTGCTGAATGTGCTCCAAAGTTTGAAAAGGGTATGTAAATGTACACAGCAGCTTTCTCCACAATCAGACTTTTTTTGATGTCCCACAAAAAAATGCAGAACATACAAATTTGACGGATATTGACATGAATGTCTTCAAGGAACTTTCAGAGAAACCATAAACTTTTTGTTGCCACCAACAAGCTTCTGACAAAATGGAAGCTGGACATTTGACAACTTTTCTCACCAGAATTTAGTAGAGGTGATTTAAATTATTTTTCTCCTTGCAAAGACCAGACTTTTAAGCATAGTCTATTTATTTCCAGTAGGTGTGAGGGCAGCACTATTCCTGAACTTTAATCCTATTCATACATTTCAAAGACATTTTTGATGTGTGTTTGGGGTTATTGCCCTGCTGGAACACCTAACTTTGTCCAGGGTTTAACTGTCCAGCTGTTAATTATCAGTAAATTTGGGAGGTTATTCTTCATTATTCCTCATACTTTGTGCAGTGCACCAGTCTATTTAGCATCAAAACAAACCCTCAGTGTGATGCTACCACCAATATGCTTAGCCTTTGGTCTAGTGTTTCAGGTTTGAAAACATAATTCTGACTCTTCCACAGACAATATCTCACTGTCCCCAAACAGCTCAAACTATGTCTCGTCTGATCCAGAAACCTTTTTAAAGAGGACATTTGGCTCATTTCAGGGGAGGTAGACTTAGACTTAGACAACTTTATTTGTCATTCGGTATGCACAAGTGCGTACAGAACGAAATTTCGTTTCGTACAGCTTTTGTAAATCGCAGTAGAAGTTAAATTACAGTTTTAGGTGCAGCAGAGATTTAGAAGTAAACAGTAGATTTTAAATATACAGTATACAAACAGTTGAAATGTAACAAAAAAGAGACATTATTTATGTACAGATTGGATTGTGCAAGGGCATTTGTGCATGAATGCATTTGTTTGTGCAATTTTAAGACTAGGAGTCCAATAGCACTTTTAATGCTATAGGTGCTTCTTGCTGTCCTTTGGTCAGTCACTGTCGTGGTCCAGCATCTTCTAGTTCCTAGCGGACATGAGGTTTGGTGGGTTCCTGATCATTGTAACCCATTTACTTTCATCTTGAATTTGAACACTGTTCCAGTGGGACAATGATATTAAATATGCATCAAAACTGGTCAGACTAGTTTTCAAAAATGGATGAAGCAGGTGAACATGGGGATGTCCTACAGGATGCGATGGGAAATCATTCATTTCTAATATGCTTTTGCAGCTTGCTAAAGGTAGCTCTACTATAAGACTCAAAAACTATTGGGTGCAGGGGGTATTTTAGCCAATTTACCCATCCCTTTAAGGCCAGGGATAAACAACAAATCAGATTTCATGCCACATGTGAAGTTTTTTTTTATTTGGCCATGAATCATGCAAAACCACCCGAGTGGCATCCCAACAATACACCCGTACACACAAAGCTGAAAAGGACCATAATCCTCTTGAAAACACATCTCTTAGAGGCTCTTTACAGCGTGGCAGCTACTTGAATTAAGAGAATAGAGCTAGAAAGATTCAAACCTCTCTTCTTAAACTCTGCTCGGCACGATGGTTACAGGGATGAGCCTTTACTTTAAAACGTGTTTTTTCATTGTTTCATTGTAAATGGACACACATTAAAATGTTTTTCTTTTCAAAATGCAGGTGACTGTTGTCGACTGTTACTGCCATTTGCCATACATTCAGGTTCTCTGTGCCTTATTAATATTTTTTTCTTTTAAATGCATTCTTCCTTGCTCTATTAAAACCAAGATGTATGCAGAAGTTGATCCACAGGATGCAACCGTAAACAGAGAGGGATTTCATATGTCCAGCATAGGCCGTCCTTGTGAATATTAAGCAAATGAAAGTTACTGTGAGTCGATGTTGTTATCTAGATGGAAATAAATCCCGTAAGCGCTGAGAAAAAGGGGTAATGGTGTATGTAAGTAGGGGAGGGAAAACAAACAAACAGAAAAACTTTATTTATTTCGTCCAGAGAAAATGGATGTAACCTCTAAAAAAAGAAATCTGTGATGAAAGGAGTTGTCACTTTTACTTGTAGATTTAGTGAAGAGATTATTTTATTGTCATTCCTAATATTGATCCAATGCTGTGAATGTGTCGTATGCTTTCTTGTCTCAAATCTAAAGATGGCAGCATGCCTCAGCTCTCATTATATATGGGGAGAAATAATCTGTTTATCTCATAATTTTCGTGCAGTGATAGAAAAACTTACCTGACTCATGATGCTGTGTGTTTTACACAGACATTTCCCCCCTCGGTGGCTTTCACACCACCTCAATGACATGCTGCATCTCACCGGGTGTGTTCTTACAGGAACTGTTATCTTTGATTGGAAGAAGTTTGGATTATCGTCACTGTGCATTTGCAAGCTGAGTTGTGTGTTTTACTTTGTCACGTAATCTGCAGTGTTTCCCCCTGCTGAAAGACCATAAAATACAGTTAAAAAAATAAAATTCTGAACTATTTCACTATAACTAAGTTCAACAGTTGGTTTCCCTGGTTTTATTACATGCTTTTATTATTCATTCTGGGGAAAATAAAGAATCATGTGATAAAATCTGTTGTGAAGCGGTCACATTTTTAAAGTGCTTTGAGTAATTTATTGCATTTAAAAAAAATCAAATTAAATGAACTTGATTGATCTTACAGCAGATATTATTTTACTACTTTGACAATGAAGAGCAGGTAAGTACAAATTCACTTTTACAGTGTAGTACAGTCAACATCTACAGTGCCGGGCCGAGCCTCTTTGGGGCCCTAGGCAGAATTTGATTTGGGGGCCCCCCTCTCACCACTCAGAATCACCTATGCTAGAAGATTATTGACACAAACGGCACGCTATAATGCTATAGTGAATATTATAAACGAATACAGTGAGCTTATGTATTAATACAAAATAAATAAATAAACGATACTTACAATACTTTACTCTTCTTTAAACTTCTGAATGCAAACTGTCACAAAACATATTAAATACATTATTTCATCATCATTCATTCATTTATATCACTTATATAAAAATATATAAAACGATTGGCTGGGAGGGGGGGGGTGCCTGGTGGCCAGGGGCCCCAAGCAGCCGCTTAGTTCGCTTAGGCCTCAGGCCGGCCCTGAACATCTACCAGTAACTCATAGAAGAATTAATAAATGCTTATGCATCTTCGTTCTTATTTGGGTTGCAATAAAAGACACAACTTTCTAAACATACATCATACCTTATCTTATTTTTCATTTTTATTTGTTTTACATAAATTTGCTTGGGGAACATGTAAAACAACAAAGATCATCTTAATTCCTTTCAGAAACATTCAGGAATAGAGTGTTGATTATACATTTTTCATAGATCTTTAAAACATGCAAGGGCAATTACATTATTATCAGATGCTTATAAGGACTGTCAGTAAAACTGCAAAATAAAAGTCACAACAGAAAAAACATAAATAAGATAAATTAAATTGTTTATATATTAAAGTTCTAAGATCAAATTCTTATTATATCATCTTTCGTGTTTTATATTGAGGGACATATTTTGTGTGGACATTTTTTTTTGTTGCAAAACAACTGACATGTTATTCCAATGATGATTAATAATATGAATAATAATTTATTTTCCTTTTCCCCCTTTTTTCAAACCTGTCCTGTTTGGCAGTGCAGCATTAAGCATTAATAATAATTATTTTTCAAAATGTGAAATTGCTGCAACTACAGCCGTGCAGATAGGTTTGCAATCTAAGTATGCTAACACTTCTTTAACATACTTATGTTTGTTTTTGTTTGTGAGGTTAATGTTAAAGCAAATTAATTAACTAATGTTAATGTTTAATTATTATTTTGCTATATTCTTAGTAAAAGGTAAAATATAAAAGGAATATGATGGATTTCTTTCTGGCATTAAACCTTTTATTTTCTGAAAGCCAAACAGTTTCCAATGCCTAAATTTAATCAGGTGGTTTATGCACTGAAACATAATATAATTATGAAAATAATAGATAACAGTCTGTAACAAAACACTTCAGTTACTAAAAACTGTTTTTGCCTGGCAGCACCTGTACACACTCCTTAACGGACAACCCCAGTGTTCCTGTTCAAAACATCCAAACAGAAAAAAAATTATGCTTGTGTATTTCCATTATTGTAAACAAATAGACCAATGTGGAGGAGGGAAGAGATTCAAATGTCTGAATGCACGTAGGGAAATCTGAACAATGTTCCCCATTGTAAATCAACCGTATTGTTAAGTTGAAGAACAGACACTTACAGAGTTACTATTAAAACCCCCCTGATATAACAGGCTGATCACCAGTAACAAAGAAACTGGACAGAAATGGCATCCGTTGGAGAGCTCCATGGCTAAAACCACTGCTGAAAAAAACAAAACATAACCAAAACAAAACGAACACAATGGCCTGTCTCATGATTCTCACAAAAACATCCTGGGGGGGGGGGGGGGGGGGGGGGGGATCCTTTGGACTAGTGAGAAACAAGAATGCTGTGGTGAGTTTAAACTAACAGTATTTTAGAAAAAGAATATCATACCTTCAGTCAAACACGGAGGCGGTAGAGTGATGGTCTGGAGCTGTGTTCCTGCTACCGGACCTGAAAACGTGCTAGATATGATGGAACCATGGATCCTGGTGACCACCAGAAATTTCTAAAGGAGAAAGTTCGACAATCAGGGTACGACCTTATAGGCTCGAGCAGCAGGCCAATGAACCAACGAACCAATGGAACTATATATATATATATATATATATATATATATATATATATATATATATATATATATATATATATATATATATATATATATATATATATATACATATATATATATTTATATATATATGTTTAAGGTATTTAAGTCTGGTATTAAAGTGTAATGTCCCAAGCTGCTCATTCTGGAAAAACTCCAGTATGTCTTATTTAAAACATTTCAGCAGAGTGGGCCAACGTTTCTCTACATGATGTAAAGAATTCAATGCCAGCTATACCAAACCCTCCTAAGGGGCACATGATGATGATATTAATCATATTAAACATGCAATAAAAAATGAGAAAACAGAAGAGATTTGGAAGAAGGAAATGTACTCTTTTTGGGGGGGAATTGTAGATTTCAGTCTTTTGCTTTCTATAAATTCACACAATTTTAATAATTAATGAAAAATTAAACAAATCCCCCTAAAGTAATGCTATGACATGAAAAGAACGGCCTCTTTAACCTATACAATCTGTGTTCCGTGGTGCATGAAATTTATCATGCTACTTACGTTAATAGAACATTTTTAGTTTTGCAAACAATGTTTCAACCAAAATGTAATAATTCACGACAACAATGGGCTCCCCTTTTTTTAAACCGCTTTACACCGCAAAACTCTTGGACTATGTTAAGCTTTATGATATGCACCATGGGTCTATGAGGACACAAAATATTGTATAAACATTAAATACAGCTGATTAAAAATAACTCTGAAATTAATACAGAATATTCCACCAGACCCCAACCAGTACGGTAGTAACATACTTGCAATTTATTCCCATCAGATTATATTACTTGGATTTAAAATTGTGTTAACCATTTTTTAAATGCGTTATGAATATACAGTAACATAGAGTGCACTGATTACACAGCAAAGACCTGTTGTGAATACAGCAGTTTTACTGTTAAAACAACAAAACTGCTTAGAGGGCGCTCAGATATTTAGACTATTCTGCCATCAGTGCATGTAGCAACTTTCAAAAGATGCTGTAGTGGCTGTCATGACAGGAATGATAATAATGAGCTGATTCGTTGCAGTTGTGGTGGAAGGTTTATCGAGGTCTGGAGATACTATTAAACATGAATCTAAGGTTAGCCTTGGATCCTCTTGAAACTTCTCTGCAGTCTGAGGCTCATCTGAGGTAAATCAGGTGCAGGGTTTGTGAGCACATTGCCTGCACACATTTTCAGGTTTTTCCTAGCAAATCTGATATATTTATATATTACTTACAGAGAAGTAAAGAATATTAAGCCACATAAATTTGCCTCTTTTGACTTTTTTCACTTTAACCACACTGCTTTGATTCAGGTGAAGAATCACACATTCTGCTCCTACATTCAGTTTCAGGAGAGAGCCAAATACATTTCTGAGACAAATATTAAAATGTCGGGGAAAAAAATGTCAGAATTACAACTACAACAACCTGTGAGAAGGTGGCTCTCTCCCATTAAAACGCTTGTTTTTTTTCCTTCGGCTGCCACTGCCGTCGGCACGGCGGCCCTGTGAAAATGAAACACTGGAACATAAAAAAGGAGGTTCTTGCCACCCCAGAATAAAAACAAGGAGATGGATCTTTAATTAAAGGTGAGAGGTAATGCTATTCTGGGTGAGGGGGTTCTTGCAGAATGTGGTGTAGATGACTGGTTGGAGAAATGCCGGACTGCAGCACCCCCTCCACCTCCTCCTAAAGCCCCCTCAGCCCTTTCCTCTGAGTCCCATCGCACCCTCCCCTGCACATTCCAGCGTTCAGTTAATTGGACAGGGAGAGTGGGCTGAGGAGGGAAGCGTTCAGGCCCATTAGCAATCCTCCTGTGGAAGGCTGAGCCGGGAGGATCACAGACTCACAAATAGGAGGATTAAAATAATCAATAGGCTCCTCTCTCTCTCTCCTTCACCACAGACAACGGGGGGATGGTGCACGCACACACTTACACAGATATGCACACACACACACACACACACACACACACACACACACACACACACACACACACACACACACACACACACACACACACACACACACACACACGTGTTCAAGAGCAAATACAAACACACCAGGAGTCTCAGTAATACTAGTTCAAGGAGCAATTCTCTTCTCGCAGTGTTGTCTTTGGATTTTCTCAAATTAGTTGGAGTCCTGTAAGACTAACACACACACACACACACACACACACACACACACACACACACACACAAACACACACACATCCTTTGTCTGTTAATGAGGGTTAATTTCAACCTCTGCCTAAATGAGGACCCCTGTAAAGGTCAGACAAGCGAAAATAGTCCCACAAGTCAGACATGTAATTTGGTTCTGTTGTTTCTGTAGTCCTAACTCTTTAATAAACACATCTTATTATATTGTTAAATAACTTTTGTTGACAGGAGCTCTCCACAAAACGTAAAAATATTTTTTCTTGTGTAAACCAGAAAAGCTTTATTGCCTTAACCGCTCATGCCTTGTTTTTTTTCTTCTTGGTTGGGTGTGTTTTTATTCAGTGTAATCTTGTTGATATACATGATATAAAGTTAGTTTTGCTTTAATTTATTGATAACAATAAAAACAACAACAATAATAATCACAATAATAACTATTATTATTACTATTATTATTATTAGTAGTAGTTTTAGTAGTAGTAGTAGTAGTGTTGGTGCTATTATTAGTACCACTAAGCATAGAAGAAACCTGTACCTGTCTAGAGTATAGAAAGATAAATGTGACTTTAGCCAGGCAGACGGCAAAATAAAGTTTTTGTAGCAAAAAAATAAAAAAATATATATTTACAGGAATTTCAGTATGTGGCCTCGCCAAATATTATGTTTTTTTAATTTTTCTCTGTCTTTATCTCACCCTCTCACTCACAGAATCCTCAAGGGGCAGAGATTTTAGATGTACTTTTTAATAAAAAACAAATCTCTTTTCAGAATGACAGTTTTCTTTATTTCTTTTGACTGTACAGTTCAAGAGTCTAAAGAGTTTATTACCGGGCTGTAGAGGGACAGTTTGTTTCATTTGGTTGGGACGATATAGGAAACCATCTGAATTAATTGGTGAATCCAACGCAGGATCAACCAGATATCTACCTACTTTGTTTACACCATTGCAGGTGGGACCAGTAACCACAATTAAGAAAGAGAAACATTCACACGGGTCATTTTGCACAGGGCTGTCACAGCATTAAGTTATAATTTGTGTGTATGATCATAAAGTAATTTGTTAATGATAAAAGCACCTACTTTTATAAATGTGCCATTTGCAATGTTTAGTTGTTTGCTTGATCTGCAGTCGTAGGCTTTTCAGTGATGTTCATTTGGTTCTTAACAAATAAGTTAGGGCTCCCTTTTACTGTTATACATTGGAGGTCATGTATTTCTTTTACAGCTGAGATGTTGTGTGACAAGATAAAATAGGCTTTATTGTTATGCATCTAAACACTGAGCAGAACGATTTGATTTCTGCCTTTCATTTTCCCAACAATCCAATCAATGTGATCACAGACAATACAGCTGTCTATGGTTGATTCGGCTGAGTGTCGCTGTAAAACCGAAATAAAAATGCATATAGAATATTGGTAGAAAAGTTTAAGTTTCTCAGCCAAAAAAATCAAGGTAAGCCGATTTGAAAGGATTTAAATCAACTACTTGCCTTCAATTGCTTTCTTTATTATATTTTGGCTAATTTATAGCAAAAAGGATGTTGATTGGTGGCAAATACCCAAACCAACTCACTCAAAATGCTACGAAGGATACTGTATTTGCTCTTTTATTAACAATTTTTACTTATTTTAAGCCCCTTACACATTTTTATCAAGCAAAAACAGCTTTAGCAGCAACTCAAGTTTTAAAGCAATCACAACCAGGCCTATGGTCTGTGAATGTTTTGATAACTGGATGTTACATACAGAAACCAGTCATGGAACACAAAAATGCTAGTGGATTTATTCATTAAAAAACTGAAAATCACCAGCGAAGACAAACAATGCATTGTTTTATTCATATTCCAACAGAAGCGCCTAAATTGGAGCTGGTAGTATACTGTAGTTGTAGGGTCAGTGTATCTTTTGGTCATTGGATTTTCGTTTCAGAAACAGGAATTGAAAAAACAAAAACAAATGGCCATTTGATTTTTGTTTTAAAATACAAAAAAGAAAATCGAAATACAAAGCGTTTGTCTTTTTCATTGTCCATAAGCGAAAAGTGAAATTTGAAAAATTATTTGAAATTCATTTTCCATTTCGGGTAAGAAAAAACAAAAATGGTTTAAAACGTAAACGAAAAAGAGGCTCGTTTGTTCATATTCCGAGACCGGAAGTGGTCACTTCTGCATTGCAAAAGCACCACATTTTTCAGAATAAAATGTCTTAAGAACCTTACGCAGATTTGATTTTAGACACGACAAAACAAGGCTTGTCATCCATACAAATCTCAGCGCAGATATCCCAGGTGAGAGGGGGAGTAAGACGATATTTTCTAAGAAAAGTGAGGCGATTTTCCAATGAACATGGTTGAGTTTACTGCGGTCAAGCCAGCCGCCACTGTGGACACGGCAGTCATGCCAGCCCTCCCTTCATTTTGAAGGTCATGCGAACACCATGCATTACGGTAGCAATGCCTGAGACTACTTTCCAAAATAAAAGCAATGTGTTTGACGTGTATCAACCTATTCTATTCTTTGTTTTGTTACACATGTGGACTTCAGTTAGTTGAAATAATTTCTCACAGCTTTATGTAATACTTCTTTATTATTCAAGCCTGCTGGTGAATATGGAAATATATATTTTGGTCATAGTCACTGTTTAGCCTGAATAATTACTAAAAAAAAATAGCCAACAGCCTTAAACAGGCTTGCTGTTGCTGACTCAGATAAGTGAAAATTTGCACAGGGATATTAAAACAGTTGGTTTTTCTAAGTGACTACTTTCACTTACAGATAACAGATTAGGATCTTGACATGTTACTCGTCAAAATCCATATACATGATGTGGAATTTCTAAATTAAACCCTCCAAAATCTCTACATTAAGTCAATTTCACATAAGTTTCTGGCAATGTTGTTACTAAACGGTACATTTTCAGGGGATACTGTCACTTCAGCCTGACAGTAGAACACCTCCAGATGTTGCGCAACAAATTTCATCCACATCTGATGTGGAATTTCAAAGTGAAAGCCCTTCAAAATCTCGCTATATATTCACTTTGACCTAAGTTACTGATAATGTTGCTACTAACCCTTATGTTTTAAGTGAAAATTTTTGATTCAGAGTGACAGTAGAACATCTCCAGAGGCTGCTCAACAAAGCTCATTAAGATTTGATATGATGTTCCAACATGACTATATACACTATATTGCAAAAGTATTCGCTCCGCCATCCAAATTATTAGAATCAGGTGTTCCAATCACTTCCATGGTCACAGGTGTATAAAAACTACGCATGCAGACTGTTTTCACAAACATTTGTGAAAGAATGGGTTGCTCTCAGGAGCTCAGTGAATTCCAGCATGAAGCTGTGATAGGATGCCAGCAGGCAAAAAATCCAGTTGTCAACTTTCCTCGCTCCTAAATATTCTTGAGTCAACTGCTGTATCATGACAAAATGGAAATGTTTGACAGCAACTCAGCCACGAAGTGTTAGTCCACGTAAACTGTCGGAGCGGGTTCAGTGGATACTGAAGTGCATAGAGCGTAGAGGTTGCCAACTTTCTGCAAAGTCAATCACTACATGATTCCAAACTTCATGTGGGTTTGGCGGTTGCCAGGAGAATGGTGATTGTCTGACTTCATTGTGCCAAGTGTAAAGTTTGGCAGAGGGGGGATTATGGTGTGGGTTTGTTTTTCAGGAGCTGGGCTTGGCCCCTTAGTTCCAGTGAACGGAGCTCTGAGTGTTTCCACAGACTAGACATCTTGGACAATTCCATTTTCTCAACTTTGTGGGAACAGTTTGGAGCTGGCCCCTGCCTCCTCCAACATGACTGAGCACCAGAGCACAAAGCAAGGTCCATAAGGACATGGATGGAAGAGTTTGATGTGGATGAACTTCACTGGCCTATACAGAGCCCTGACCTCAACCCAATAGAACACCTTTGAGATTAAATATAGTGGAGACTGAGAGCCATGTCTTGTTGTACACCATCAGTATGTGACCTCACAAATGCATTTCTGTAAGAATGGTCAAAAATTCCCATAAACACACTCCTAAACCTTGTGGACAGCCTTCCCAGAAGAGTCAAAGGCAGGTGAGTGAATACTTATACAATACAATATAGTGTATATTAGGTTTCTCAATGTATTGGAAACTAAATATTTTTTGTCATACACAGATAAAAATAATCATTAATATGAATTAAAAAAAATACTAGCCAGTCTAAGAAGAAAGCACACAGAACATTTTTGTTGTGATCTTTCTATAATTTGGACAAAAGAGAATCTCAGTGGAACTTTGTCTTATTTGTTATTGGCTGAATGAATGTATCGCATAAAGCCTTGTTTTTCCGGGAAAGAAGGATGTCCAAGAATCAGCGAGAGTAAGTAGGCCTATGACTCTAAGATACAACAGTTAGATTCTCTTATTTTCAATATGAGAAGCCATATCACAAAGGATGACCAAAGTTTTATGAATATCGGGCTTGTTGAACTACAACATAAGAGCATCGTCCAGCTTTTTTGGACACACACACACACACACACATAATTTTGATAAACTTTACGGTTGTTTTATGTTTTTAATCCACGTTCACATTTTTAAAAGTAACAAATCTGTTATCAAAAGAAAAGTATTAATTGAACCTGAATGTTAAGGTGTGTTTTACATTGATCACATTCTTGTTCAACAATAGCTGCATGCTACCCTTTCAGAATATTAACAGTGACAACATCAGATGTGGATGCAATTTGTTGAGCAACATCTGGAGGTGTTCTACTGTCATGTTGAAGTGACAGTATACACTAAAAACCATTCAATATTGACAGCAACTTAGGTCAAACTGACTTAACATAGAGATTTTGGAGGGCTTTTATTTTGAAATTTCACATCATGTAGATGGATTTCGATGAGTAACATCTTGAGATCTTAATCTGTCATCTGTAAGTGAAAGTAGTTACTTGGGCAAACCAATTGTTTTAATATCCCTGTGCAAATTTTCAGTTATCTGAGTCATTGCAACAGCAAGCCTGTTTAAGCTTGTATGCTATTGTTTTAGTAGTTATTTAGGCTAAACAGTGACTATGACCAGAACATATACTTCCATATTCATCAGCAGAACTCAATAATAAGGAATATTACACAAAACTGAAATAAATTATGTAAACTAACTGTAGTCGACATGTGTAAAAAATAATAATAATAAAATACCCCGATGCACGTCAAACATATTGCTTTTATTTTGGAAAGTAGTCTCAGGCAGTAGAAACCACATCCGGTTTCCGGAGTATGAACAAACGAGCCGTTTTTCTGTTTCTGTTTAAAAGCTTTTTTGTTTTTTGTTACCCAAAATAGAAAATTAAATTCAAATAATTTTTCAAATTTTACTTTTCCCCTTTTGACAGTGAAAAAGATAAACGCTTTGTATTTCGATTTTCTTTTTTGTATTTTACAACAAAAATCAAATGGCCATTTGTTTTTGTTTTTTCAATTCCTGTTTCTGAAACGAAAATCCAATGACCAAAAGATACACGGACCCGAAATCAAAGAATGTTTTCTTTTTAAACATCTGTTCAAGTTCAAACAAAATAGAATTTGAAGTCTGTTCGAAAGCAGACTTGAAGCGCCTCTTCAAAATAAAACTACAACACCCATAGGTCCAAGCGTCTCCCCCGGCAGTGGATGTGCTTTGTGATTGGCTGGCTGAGATATTTGAAACACGGTGCGCGGGGCTACAGTTGGGCGATGGAACGCAGGCTCAAGCTGAACCGACAGGCTCATAAATAACTGCTTCTCAAGTTGTTGTTATGAGGACCAACTCTGGAGCTTCTCGGCCGTGAAGACGACATTTTCCGCCAATAGTGAAGACGTCAGGTAAGTTCACGTTAACGGAGCTGAAACGCTGTTAGCTTAAATGCTGGCGTCAGGTTGAAGTCTATGAGCCGCGGCGTCGCAAACGCTAACTCGTCACTTAATGGATGTAAACCTGCGGCAGGAGTTACCTTCTTCTGGTTCTGTCTTCTTTTTAAAACAGGAGTCAACATGAAGTGTTTGAAAGTGGAAGAATACATCAAGAGGACCGCTTCTGTTAAAGAGACGAAGCTTTTGTATCAGGAATTAAAGGTTGGCATAGCGACTCAATGTTTAGCTGTAACCAGCAACTTTACGTTTGATCGGTATAATCAGTGAGCCTGACTCTGACATGTTTTGGTAATGCCGTGGGAAATATGAATCCGTTCTCTTATTTACACTAAAGCTTGACCGGGTCTCTGTTTTCTTCAGGAAAACGCGAGTGGTAAACCTGGACTCCAGGTCCGCCTACTGTGTGACAGGATTGCCAGAGCTTGCAACCATCAGCTCGGACGCGGACCCTGTCACTCGGACCACATCAGTGAGTTGGTGAAGCTGGTGGAGCTAGCTGTCCAGCTCTATTATGGCTCTGTAGAGCTTGTGCCGCAGAGCAGTCCCTTATATATGGAGAAGATTCTTTTCCATATTGTGAATAACCTGTGCTCCCTAGAGGCTTACGCTCTTTGCAGTCATGTGGCCGGATTGCTCCACGACAAGCTTCTCATAACTCAAAAGGTATGCATCATCTACAGCAGGGGTCCCCGTTGCCCTAGTCCAGTCCTTAAGCGCTTCCATGCTGCATCCCTTCTTCAGCACACTTAGATCAAATGAATGGGTTGTTGCCAGGCCTCTGCAGAGCTGAATGACGCGCTGGTGATGAAATGAAGCCATTTGATTTGGATGTGTTTGAGGAGGGATTCGTTTAAAAGTGCCGGATGGTTGCTCTCTGGACTTTGGCGACACGGTGGCAGTCATCTTGAGCTTGAATATTGTCAAAATTGTGTTTTTTATTGTTTTCATTTTTTTTTTAAATAATGCTTTTAGTATTTAAGTAACTTGCAAAGGAACAACACAGTTTCTGTAGCCATCGACAAGCTTATGGCGGAAGTGTTGCGTTATTTATGAATACTCTTTTATAATTGGTGGATATCATGTTAATCTTCTGATTCCTAGGTACAAATACAGCTGTTTTTTTTTTTTTGGGTTTTTTTAAGGCATCGTCTATAAATGTACTGAGATTGGAGCTGCTCCAGAAGTTAGTTTTAAGTATTTAAAGGTTGTCTTTCACCTTAATCATTCATTTGCATCTTTTTTGTACCATAAGCATAAAAGAAGACCCTCCACATGATGCTACTATCGGTTAATCCCAGATGCTGTAGGCAGGTTTTGATCTGGATGTTTAGCAGCAATGTGAATGGGATAACTACTTCTGTGGTTGTCACAGATGATCCTGGTTGACTTGTGTGGACAGATTTAAATTTTTTTCATCTCTTTATTGTGGATTTACGGTGTCCAGGCAATTTTATTTGTATAGAACTTTTCAGTAACAAGACGACTGAAAGTGCTGTGTTAGTACTGGTCATAATGAGGTAGGACTTTATGTTTACTCCAATATTTAAGCATTTGACTTGTCCGCTTGTGCAAATATCAGTTGAATTTGACTGTTTTCATTGTGAAGCAGGGTCTTCTTTCTAGATCAGCACCGCCCTTAGTTCAGGGTGACGTAAACTTGTTTCACTGTCGACAGGGATGCTGTTGTTGCAGGATCTCTCAGATTGTGACAGGCTTTGATGGTACATTTGTTGCTCTTGAGCTCAAATAGTTGAGGCTTGGGCACAATTAGGTTGTTCCAGCAGGATAATGATCCAAAACGCAAATCAAAAAAGCCTTTGGAATGAAGACATCAGGCTAATATCTAGTTTATTAAAGGTTTGATCCCGACCTTAACCGTGTTGATTATTTAGAGTATTCATAAAAGCTGGGTTTGTTTAAAAAAATAAAATAAAATGATGAATTCTACCAAATCTGACAAATGTGATCAAATATCCTGTCAGATTTCTGCCAGAAGCTTGTTGTTGGCTACAGAAATCATGTGGTTGAGGTGCAACATGCTGAGACGGGATATGGGGGAAGTGTATTTATTTTACGTCCTGTGAGGGTTACAGAAACTTGAAAATAAAAAAAACTTTTGGACCCAATTCTTGGTTATAAAATCTTTTAGTAGTCCGACTTGGAAAACATAATTCCCAAAAGGACACATTTATGGCAAGGAAGATCATGATTATACATCTTTTGACTGGCAGTGCATGAGTTCTGAAGCATTTTATGAACAAGGCATGTAAAATCCATGCTTGTAAACGTTGTCAGCTGTAATTTTATTTTATTTTTTTGTCACTTGTAGGCTGAACATGATTACGCTGTTCTCGTGCGGAGCTGTTTCGCTTTGTTTTGGAATGGCCTGTCCGCTGCCAAAGAAGGGAAAACCCTGAGCCCTCAGGAAAAACTACGCTGGCAGCTTCAAACCTTGAGCTTCTTCTTGTTGTTGGACTCAGAAACTGCCGTTTCTGCCAGCTATAAAATTTCAGCATACATGCAGGAAGCCGTTGCTTTGTTTGACAGTGGCTTCAGAGCTCTGACTACAGAGGACGCGTCATTTCTTCTCCAGGAGATACAAACTCTTTTTAACAGAACCTTTCCCGACAGTCAAACCTGTGAAGGAGAGGCGGCGAAGCAGCGTTGGGAGGCATCCCGTTTTTGCGTGCTCTCCGAAGTTACGCTGTTTGCTGCCAGGTTGGTCTGTAAGGGCGGCCACCACAGCCTAGCCACCGCCTTCTTAGAAGAAACGGAGAAGAGGATTTTGAGCTGTGATGGCTTTCAGGGGATCCCGCTGGTTCTTGGCAAATGGGCAGTAAAGATTCACTCAGCAATGAAGGCTAACAAAGAACCTGGCCATGCTCTGACAGAATGCGCTAGAACCTTGAGGTCTCTTTCCACGGAGCTGGGCTTCAGAGACGGCCATGCGGTTCTTGAAGGCTGTAATCTGGTGGTCTGGGCTGTTGAAAGTGAGAACACCAAAGAGCTGAGTGGCCCAGCGCTGCTGGCTCTGTTTTCATTTCTGGAGGAGCACCAAGAATGGGCGATGCAAATGCTTAACAAGGTCAGTGTTGGCTCTGTTCTGTTTAAGAATCTCTCTTCCAGTTGTCAGTCAAACAAAAGTTTGTCTAATATTATTTTCCTGCTCTCCCAGAATTCAACATGTCAGGCTAAGGGCTACAATTTGCGACGGTCCCTTTGTTTGAACATTTACCAGGGCTTTGTGCTTGCTCATAAGAGCATGGTGGCATCACAGGTAAGACTTCAACATGGATGTTTCTTGGATTTTTTTTTTTTTTTTTTTTTATTATTATTATTTTTTTATGTTTATCCATCCATTGTATTTGCATTATCCATCGATCACTGTGAAGATGTCCACCCTGGAGTTTTGTCAGCAAATACAACCGAGTAAAGAAAGAGACCATATCTCATTTAGTCTTTTAGTTTTTTTACTGTTTTATTGCTTATTGTGACAGGCTTGGTTGCATCTAGATGTATTGTCCGTTCGAAAATGACTAGTTGACATGTTTAACTTAGGTGTTTTGTAATCTATTAGTAAGATCGGAAATGTGTCATGTCTCAGTGATTTATATTAGGCAGCTCTGCAGCTGACTTTGCTAATACTTAAAGAATAGAACAAATGCAAAGTAGTTGACATTTTAAACTATATTTAGCATCTTAGATCAGCACTATTAACTATAAACTTAAGTTTTTGTGCATTGCCACTACAATTGGTATATTCCAAAAATCAACATCTCACAATCCATGTCCCATGGCTGACAGAAGTGGACTTTTCAGTTTCCCATCTGCTGTTTTGGGCTGGTCAAGAGTAGAATGGGTGATTCTGGTTGCCGGACAATTTCTCAGTGCATTTTTTTATCAAAAATGTGTTGAAATTTTTGTTACATTGTTGACATGCTTTTTCTCTCCTTTCTCAAGTTAAAAAAAATACAATTTTTATTGTCATTTTTGTGTGTTTTTGTAAACATGCAAGAACATGCAACAAAAGAAAATCTGTAATATCCAAGATGCTTTTTGTTGCACAAAAATCCTGACCTTTGGATGCACAAGAGCCAAAGGTTTTGCGTCTTTATTCATCCATCTGATTTGCTGCACCTAGCTGGAGGACAGTGACACACTGGACCGGGTTCTGCTCTACTGCCAAGCAACGGCTGGGCTGCTGCTGACTGAACTTCGCAAGGTGTCGAACGAAATCTCCTTGAGCAAGCCAGGTGACTGGTTTGATTCTTCATAATATGGGTTGTCAAGTAAACGATCTCTGAATCTGTGGTTTAAATTGTCACCATCTGTATGGCATTTGATTCTCATGGCTGTTGTGCATGATGTGTTTTACAGTGACCGTTGTGACCAACTTGGCTGGTTGCTTCTACAGCCGGCGCCTATATGACCAAGCCCTAACGCTGGTGGAAATCCTCTGCCGGGATCTGTGCAAGAACTGCCCTGACACACTTTCTGTCAACACCGTGAGTTTCAGATATGATCTGTTTTACTAGACCCTTGTGTTGCATGTACTCTGTATCTAGGGTTTCTATTTCTCAAAATCTTCTTTGCATTGTTGAAAACCAGTTAAATCGACCCTTCATGCTGGCCGTGCAAGCTTCACGGCAGGCTGGACAATTTGAACGAGCACTTGACTGGATCATCCTGTGGCTGAAGGCACTTGGGGACCAGATCACAACTCACATGACTGAACCAGTCTCTCTTTGGGTCAAAACAAAGTGTGATGGTGCCCGTAACAACAACGAGGACATAAGACTCAGGTACAGTGTCTTTTTCCG
The DNA here is from genome assembly GCA_037039145.1 of Fundulus diaphanus. NCBI lineage: Eukaryota > Metazoa > Chordata > Actinopteri > Cyprinodontiformes > Fundulidae > Fundulus > Fundulus diaphanus. The sequence goes on from CM073126.1 coordinate 28,704,999, forward strand.
TTTATTTTGTGGCTCCTTTTTTTTAAAGGTTCATTGCACAAGTTCCAAGATTAACACCAGTGTCGTGCACAGTTATGGGGAAAAAAGGGGGGGGGGGGGGGGCAACCGATATGGACTTCACAGGTTGTTTTTCTTTTCTTTTAGTGGCGTAATCTCAAGAAAGTTAGAAATATAATTTTGTTATATAAGATTATATAGAAATAATGTTATTTTGAACAGAAATGATTCATATCGAGTCAGCAGTAATTTTTTTTGGAGGGAAATACCTAGCTAGCCTTTTAGTTGGTCATTGACTGAAGGGGTTGACTGGCCATCAGCAGTCTGAACTTCATAGCGTGGGTTTGCAGCCAGGATGAGGCATTAGCAGCTGTCTGTGAGACTGCAGTGGAAAGGGAAACACGGCTCCCCCATGTCGCCAACAACACAGAAAAAAGACGAGCGAGCCAGCGCATGGCCACTATGGATTGTTATCAAGTTGACTGGCTTTGCCATTTCTGCTGAATGCGCGCTCCAAACGCAGCAGATACAAATTTTGTTAGAAGTAAAAGATCTCTGTCACGGGCTAAATGCTGGTCCCTTTTCATTCCCAGGGCAGAACAAAACTCCATCCATTGCTTGAAAACTAGGGCTGGGTATCATCTAGGATGAGCCGATTCAATACGATTGTCAATACATAGCTCACCATACAATACGATTCTCGATATAGCTCAACTTGATTTGACTCCAATATCGATATTTATTACTTTCAAATTAATGCTCAGTTATTCAATCAATAAAACCAGTCAAATATTACATTTATGTTGAATTTATTGAACACATATATATTGACAGGAAAATAAAGTGCATTTAACATATCACAGAAACCCAAAATGTGCCCAAACGTCTGATTTTTAGGGACGAAGGCGCTTCTAAAATCCTGTCGGCCGTTCCGCAAATTCGTCTCACTGGCACTTCCTCCCTGTGAACAGTAACGGTGCGCTGTAATAACGCCCCCTAGAGGTTAGGCGGTATAACGGTATTGAAAGCCAGAATATCGATTTTTATTTATTTTTTTATAAATGCACAGCCCTATTGAAAACTGCCCATACATTTACTCTGGTTTTGTTACTTCGCTGACCTGAGTCCAATTTTGCCCTTTTTGTCTTATTAGATTTTTTTTCAACTCTTGTATGGAGTCTTTGATGAGGTCTGAGATGAGCTTGTTGCTGGTATTTTGCAACCATCTCTAAAATAGTCGGTGTTCTCTAATAGCTCGGTGGCAGCAGAGACTCTCAACAATTGAACAACAGTTCAAACCGTTTGAACGAGAGCGCGCATCACACGCACGCACTTGCCCAGAGGATTCGGCCCGAATCTCTCTCAAACTGACTAATGGGGCCTATAGATGCAACTGCGGTAAATGGAATATAACTCATTTTACACATCAGGCAATTGTAAAGGCATATATGGGAAAGAAAATAAATAATTAACTTCAAAACGTGCGCAATGCACCACTACACTTTTCAGCTATGTATGTATTTTGGAAAACCATTGATAAAAATTTGTCTTGCAATTGTTTGTCTTGAATCAGGACCTTACGAGATGGTTTTGGTCCCGACGTTCCTGGGGAGAAAGTCATGTTGCTTCTTTTGGACGAAGAGTTGCGGGCTTATAAGGAGGCGACCAGGGACACGGCTCAAGAACGTTACAACACGCTCTGTGATCTGTTGGACATCTGCCACGAGGAGAGTTCTTACACCCATCTGCGTGCGTTCTACCTCTGCGAAATGGCCCAAGTCGTGTGCTTCCAGGACTTCAGTGAGCAAACTGACTGGTAAAGATATAATGGACGGTCATCTGCAAATGTGTATTTGTAAGTTGATGCCACTGAACCAACTTGATTTGTTCTTCCTTTCTGCCGACGCAGCATGGCGGTCGACTTTGCCCATGAAGCTCTACGGCTTCTCGGAGAAGAACCAGAGACTTCAGAAAATGCTGATAGGCTGAAAGATGATAAAGCACAAGCCTTCCTCTGGCTTTATATCTGCACTCTGGAGAAGAATCTGCAAGATGTAATCTCTCTTTTCTTTTTTTTTTAGCGTCTTAATATTAATGTCTTTTATAGTATTTTTTTTTTATAATGGGCTTATAATATTTAAATGTGACTAAGGATTCTGTCTATGTGGGGTGATAGAATTATAGTTTTAATTGAATGACAGCGTTTTTGTTAGCATTTGAAATTAAAATGTTTATCTCTGCTTTTTTTAAACCCTGAAACTGAGCTATTTTTTTCTACTGCTGGTAAAGTAATTTAACAATTGAGATTTTTTTGTATATCTTATCACGTTTCTTATTGTGCTTTTGGTACTGAGATTTGCAAACTCAGTTTAGTATTTTTCAAGTGTTATGATATATATATATATATATATATATATATATATATATATATATATATATATATATATATATATATATGAGTGTAACACTGGAAGTCTAACAAGGTGACTCTTGTGGGTTTTTTTTTTTTTTTTTTAAGCTGGTGAGCAGTCAGCTGCTTCACATGTGCTGCTCATACCTGCCATCTGTAGTTTTAAAACGGTTTTACACTAATCAGTGATGGGCAGCGGCCCATTAGTTTCAACACTGTCCGTGTTTTTCACAACCAGAAATATCTCCAGCTGACTAGCAGTGCGTAGTGGCAGTGCCTCGTCTATTCGCTGTCCACATGCAGGAAACTGGTCACCCTGGCGTTCCCGTTGGAATATTTAAAGAACTTTTAACCCCTAGGATTAATATGACAACATTTTAGCCCCCTGGTCAACTGGTCACGGGCTGGTCTAGTTTAAACTGGACCTATTAGAATCACTACTTGTTAAAATGTTTTGATGGGTTTTTTTGCTCCACCAGGGAATTGAGAGTGATAGAAAACAACGAGAGCTGCATGAAAAGTCGCTGAGCGAGACCAGTCCTATAGGCAACAACGATTTTGATTATGAAGACAAGCAGAAGACGCAGGACAGAACTCTGGTGTACGAAGGGCTCCATTTTAACCTGTATGCAGAAAAACGTAAGACTTAATTTTCACTTTGATCAATCGTCTTTCTCTGCCCTTTGCAGAACATGAGTCAGATGTTATGTCTGAAGGCTTTACGGTAGCCGCGTGGGTTTGTGAGTCATAAAATACAATGGCTTATGTATAATTTTTATTTCCTTTTTTCTTTTTCTTTTAGAGCTGTGTCAGCCACTGGAAAAAGCTCTGACTGTTTGGACTGACCTTTTTAAGAATCGAGCCGTGCCTGGTGTCAGAAACCCTAAGCAGACCTGCACCTCCATTGCTGTTGCTGCAGCTCTCTTCAAACTCACTGGGAAGGTAACGGCATCCAAACTACTGCAGAATGTCTCCTTTGCTCATTTTCCATCGAGGCTCGCAAGTGCCTCAACTAGATGCATACAATAAGTTGCTAAATGGATATTTGAGGGGATATTTAAATGAAAACTGGAAATTCATAAATCAATGAAAGTATGACATAATTGCAAAAATATATATTTTAAAAAGCTTCTACATGTTTTGAGTGTTTAATGTCTTTGTCATAGTCCTGTGCTGCAGCACAGCATGCATTTATTTTCTCTTAATTTGATGCATCATCATTTTAATGTTGACTGAAATATATATTATTTCAAGGTGATTATTTAAAAAAAATCTAACTAATATATTTGATGATCCCAAGTTCTTTAGTCTTTAGAGTTTTACTTTGTATATATTTATTGTATTAAAAGGTAATGATGACCAAGTTTTGTTTTTATAAGGTGACTTTTTTTTTTTTTTCATAGCCCCTGAAGGCTTTGGAGGCATACAACCTTGGCATTAACTTTTCCCGTGAACTTGCTGATAATCGTGGTTGTGCTGCTGCTCTCCTTCAATCGGCCGGCATCCTCTTGGAAATGGGCTCCCCTGACCTGGCTCTGGTGATTTAATAATTTATTTATTTTAATGAGATTCTCAGCATGTGATGTAGTATTCTTTATTTCTACCATATAACTATTGTAATCAATTCATGGTTAAATCTCAAGGCCCACATAGAGGAAGCTGAGAAAATGTTAACATCAGAAGCCATGGATGATGGTCCTTCTTCCCTCTACATGCTGCTTGTCTTGTTAAAGGCTCAGTACTTCTACAGCATAGGACAGGTGGGTAATTTTGGAACACCTTGCTTGTTTCATTAGATTATTGTACCCATCCTTTGTTTTATTGTTTTTTTGTCTATATTTTAGGTCAGCTTGGGTGTGACTCATCTGTGTAAGGTACTGAAAGAAGTAAGTGACCAAAAACAGTCAAAGAGCTGGTACCTGCTGCATGCACGAGCTCTGCAGACCTGCAGCTCCTATCTGAATTTGGACGTCGTCACACTGCCACAAGCCCAAAGAAGCCTCATCGCGCAGTATGGTGAGTGTGAGTGTTTGCGTCACGTTTTGCACATAAACGCCTTTGCGTTTTAGTTTTCTTTGTAAATGTGTGATACGGTGCCAAAAGTAATCAAAAAACTTAAACCTTTTCACATTTTGCTGCAAAAATGTGAACTTCAGTGGGTTTTAGTTTGGTTTTTATGCTATAAATCAACACAAGGTAGAGGAAAATGTGACATTGTTCCCCATAAAAATCTGAAGTTTGCCATAGTTTGCATTCTGCCCTCTTTTACTTTGAGTCCTAAATACTGTGCATTCATTTTAAGTACCTTGAAAATCCAAATGGGTTTCAGACCTAAATCTAATTGAAAATCTGTGCCACAGCTTGAAAACGGATTATCAGAGCCCACCCGTGCTCTCTGACTGCAATTAATTAATTATAAAGCTGTTTTGCAAAGAAGTGGCAAGTTTGTGGTCTCTTAATGTGCAAAGCTAGTGAAGACAAAACCCAAAAGACTGGCAGCTGTACGTCCAGCAAAAGCTGCTTCTACAAATTGACCTGTAGAGAGTGAATGAAATTCACTTTATGCATTCACCATGTATGCTTTCCACCAGCCTTAAAACTCTGCAGCACGTTGGTTTGATCCATCACAGAAAACCCACAAAATATAACCTGAAGTTATGTAACCCGACATGTGGAAAAAGTTCAGTGGGTGTTAAAACTTTGGCAAAGCATTGTATGAAAAAATAAAAAAATAAAAAAATAAATAAATAATGTCAATCCAAGAAACTGTATGTTGTGTGTATTTTAGGTATACATTCTCCTGATTCTGCGCTGTATAAGGGATTGAAGCTCCTCTGCAGCCTACTGGTAGCTTTAGTGGGAAAAGGCCTGCATGGGAGCACAGCCAGTAACACAGAAGTGCGCTTCGTCCACCAAGGTACGATTTTTCATGGGGGTTCTTTTGTTTTCTTCCCCCGCACTAAAAAATTCACCTCCTGTTTTTGTCTGTGCCTTTTTGTCAAGGAAAACCTCTGTTACAGCCTCCTCTTGTCTTTAACTAGGAGACAACCTGGTGCTGAAGTGGCAGCTGCTCTCAGATCTCCTGAGCTGCTTTGCAAAGCTGGTTGCTGTGCGCAGCAGGTCTGGAGCCGTCAATGATGCCAGACTGCAGTGTCTAGAAGCCCTGAAACTAGCCACCAAACTACAAGCACTCAGCCAGTATGTAGGCAGAGGCCCTCGTTATGCTCTCAGTATAACTTTGTTACGGTTGATTAGGCCCAGGCAATGCAGGCAGTTCTAAATTCAATACTTTTTTTTTTTTTTTTGTGAAGATGTGTTGAGCTGCTGGTGATTAAAGCAGAATTGGAGCTGATGCAGGGGGAAACGGATGAAAGTCGGACAGATCTGGATTTTGTCAAAACCCTCCTGGAGCAAGGCACAGGTATGTTAATGCGCTGCTGCATCAGTTCAAATGGATCTTCTATCCTCATACAGGTGCATCTCAAAGAATTATCATCATTTTTTTTTTTTTGTCACTTATTTCAGAGAGTTGGGTTCATATTATATTTATTCGTTTCACATAGTGAAGATTTTTCTTGTAAATATGGTCTACAGATAATTAAAACTCAAAATGTTGGTTCAATAAATTAGAATATTGTGAAAATCAAATGATGGAGACTCAGTAATCAGATGATTAACTCAAAAACCTTCAAAGGTTTCCTGAGCTGCTAAAGGGTCTCAGTCTGGGTCAGTAGGCTGTACAATCACAGGGAAGACTGTGGACTGGACAGATGTCCATGAGACCAACATTGACACCCTCCACACACAGGACAATGCTTCCCTCTGCTGACAGGCTTTACGGAGAGGCTGACTGCATTTTCCAGCAGGACTTGGTACCTGCCCACGCTGCCAAAGGTACCAAGTGGCTCCGTTGACCATGATGTTAATCTGCTTGATTGGTCAGCAAACTCCTCTGACCTGAACCCTGTAGAGAATCTGTGGAGGATTGTCAGGAGGAAGATCAGACACCAGACCCAACAATGGAGAGGACCTGAAGGCTGCAGTCAAAGCTGCTTCCTGAACACCTCAGCAGAACTACAGGCTGATTGCCCCCATGCCACGTATCATTAAAGAGGCCCAACCAAGTATTGAGTGTATAGGAATTAACATTTTTTTATTATTATTATTTATTTATTTTTTTTTAAATGTAATCTATCTTTATTTATTTTTTTATTTTTTTTTGGGGGGGGGGGGGGGGTTGAGACACTGAATTGTGGGCCTTAATCATCAACATTACAAGGAATAAAAGACATGGAAAAAGTAGCTTTTTAATTTATATAATGTGTCTCACTTGCTGAAATGAGTGACAAAAAATATATATATTTTTTTTAACATTTGCCTGTATATTGGCTTGGCTGTGTTTATTTGCACTGGTTACAATGTGTAAAAAGCTTTGGATTGCATTCCTCTTTTGATGCAGTAGCAACTCCATTTGAAAGATGTGGAAACGTCCTGTGTTTAACTTGAGTACGGTACATTTATTTCATAACTCAGGTGGCGCATTTGTTGTTACACCAACTGCTGATATTTTGTACAATCCCCTTTGACCTTTTAGGACAGTGCACACCTGGGTGATGACAGAAATATCATATCACTAGGGCTGGACTATATAGAAAAAAAGCATATTCATAAAATGGAAATCATATTGATCGAGGTCAATATTACCAAATAATTCAAGACATACTTAAGTGCAGCCCTGGACATTTATGCTGTTGCTTAATGACCTATTTTTGGATACGAAACACTGAATTCAAACTCAATCCTTTATTCAACCAACTTTTTACCAAAGTTTCTAAAAAAAGAACACGTGCTCGGTAAACTCTTCAAAGGGGGCACCTAAAGGCAAAACATTTCTAACCATACTGGGTTTGCTCAGTTTTTTTTTCTCAGACAGAATTGACATCAGTAATGTCTCGAGTCATTTTTAAGACTTGAAGTTCATTGAAGCTGTGTCAAATTCAACAACTACTTCCACTACAGCGGTACAAAAATCCAAAGAAACCCAGCCCCGTGGTCATCTGGGAAATGCCAGCGAATAGACCCGGATGTCAAATGTCATGACAGTTTGAATATGATGATGTCATGAGTTTCATCTTTTCCATTACTGTTGTTGGATTACCTGGCTGTTTTTAGACGGCCCGTTATTTGTATTCATCCACTTGCCTCCAACGTTTTGCTGTTGATTATATAAAAATCATTTTTACCAACAGTTGTGCCAACAATTATTTAATTTTTGCTTAATATTAAGCTTTTATTATTAAGCTTTTTTCAGGTTAAAGGTTTAATTCTTATTCACTGTAATTATGCTACTGCAGTTTAAAACGGAAGCCTACTTTTTTAACACATTAGGATTACAAGTTTTTATGACTGTATTGTTACTTGGTTTTTATTGAAATTAAATTGTAACAATTAACATTATTTATTGTAGTTATTCTAAGTAAAATATAAAGATGGGAAAACTTTTGTTCCATTTGATTTTTGTTTTCCCTCTTTTTTTTAAATGATTTTTACCTAAATTTATCATAACACGTCCTTCGTTCTGAAAAAGTCTGGGTATCGTTCTATGAATCTTTATCAACCTCCCCTAAATTTAAAGTTTTTCTGGGTGTAACTTTATCTGCCATTAAAGAAATGTTTTCTCTTTCTTTCTTAGATATTTCGGATCAGGTTCAAAGGACCGATGTTAAAATCAAACCAAGGAAAGGTCGTCCTGCTCAAAAACCTGAGTCCCCCGTTCCATTCATGGAAGATGATCTAAAGGACATCTTGAGCACCAGGTGGCTTAACAAAGAAGTTGTAATGAAAGATGTACCCAGTTCCCCTCCCCTTAAAGCTCCCCCTCTGCGCTGGCTCGCCTGTCTGACTCATGAACCCGATTGCCAGTTGCCCTGCTGCTCGGAGCCATCTTTAGGCCGGGCCTCTGCTCGCTGGGCAGCAACGCAGGCCGATCTGGCTTTTCAGCTTGATCCCAATGACCTGAGCGTTACTTCCAAACTTCACTGGGCGTCTTTAGTGCGTAGTAAAAATGTAACCACGCGACTTAAAGAGAAGCTGGCCAAGCTCTTCCCTCCCTGTGACCCTGCAAGGAGCATCTCCAAACCCTCCCTGATGCAGGACGTGGTGGGTCGTGTGTACCTGAGCATGGCCCAGACTGAGCTCCAGACAAAGGCCACCAAGGTCTGTGGCTTATGGAAAATACTGGAGGCTGGCTTTGCATTTCTAGATTCCACTACCTCCCCTGCCCTAGTACCTGTAAGAGCGCATTTGATGGCAACCAAAGCCATCGCGTCACTGATGATCTTGGCTGCGAAAAAAGGCTGCCGGCCTGAGGAACTAGTTTTAAACAACTGGGCATGGAATGCACCAAAGGAGCAGACGCACAGCAAATGTGAGCAGAAATTAGCTGCACCCGCCACACTAAAGAAGCCCAAAGCCTCTATTAAAAACCCAGATGCTGCAGAGCAAAAACAGGAATCAAAAAGCATCAAAGCAGTCAAACCCAAAATTCAAGTTTCTGGCGCCTCAACCAAAGGCAAGGGTCTGGTTCCCATCACACCAGTTATTGCGAAGTCCAAGTCCTCTGCTGGGGTGTTTGATTTCAACACAGTGGTTCCTACCTTGGCTTGCACTCCGGTTCAGAAGGTAAAATGTCCCGCTTCGGCGCGGAAGGCACCGAGGAGTGTGGCTAAACTGCACTTTCAAGTGTATGAAGAAGCGTCACCGTTTCAAGACAAGGTCCAGCCCGTGCCTGCAGCTCCTAAACGGACAAAGAAATCACGCTTCAAGGTAAGCAGAAAAGAAAAAAAGAATCTTAAACTAGATTTTATTTTTGCCCTAAAGATTGTTCCAACTCCAGACACCCTTCAAAATTGACATTATTGACATTTTAAAATGTATTCCTTCTTGATCGCTTGCTGTTGAGGAAAAAAATGGAAAAATATAGTGCCTTACAATAGTATTTGTACCACTTTTTCACATCATTACATTTCAACCACAAAGTCCAGTAAATGTTATCAAGATGTTATGTGACAAAGTAGTAATTCATTACAGATTAAACCTCCAGGCCACAATGCACTGCTGGAGTAATTCATGCAGAAGAAGCCTGGACCACATATTGAGCAGCCGTACTTTTATTAACAGGCTGATAAACTTGTGTAGGAAATCTTTTTTTAGTTGTCTTTTCAGAGAAACTGAATTTTGGATTTTTTTAGCTGAGATCATCGAACTAAACAGATAATTATGACTCTTTGTATAATGAATCTGACCAAAATGAGTACATTTTAGAATAATCTCATATGAAGATACCCCTGTGGATGTTTTTATTAAAGCGCTCTGTTAATCTTGCCTCAGGTGGAATTTAGTGATGAAAGTGACTCTGAAGCCGCTCCCCAAGCAGAGCTCAAAGCGCCAGCTGCTGTCCCTAAAAAGCAGACCTCTCGACGAGCTGCCGCTAATCCTAAAACGGCTGCGGAGAAGGCCAAGGCCACGGGGCGGACCGTGGCCAAAAGGAGCAGCGCACTGCCTCGTTCGACCTCTTCTGAGGATGAGCCCGTGCTGCGGCCGCCTGCGCTCAGCCGAAGAGGCAGAAGCAGAAAACAGCCGTCTACTGCTGAAGAATCACAGGATGAGCCCGACACCATGCGGACCATTGTGGAAGAAGCTAAGGAAGTTTTAGATCTAAGCATCGAGCAGCTCAGGACATCCGATGCTGAGGAGGGGGATAACTCAACGGGACGTAAAGACAATAGTATGTATTTTATGTTCGAGGAAAAAAAACAGAGATTAACTCAAGTTATTGTTCGGCTCCAGCCATCTTTGACACCTGTGTGTGTGTGTGTGTGTGTTGTGTTTTTTTTTTTTGTTTTTTGTTTTTTTTTGCTCTAAAATATTTAATCTGCTCTTAATTTTAAATGGACTTGTTTCAGTGTAGAGTTCCTGGAGCTCTCCAAGTCGGCATCCTAAATTGTTAAAAATCATCCCATGGTGCCCGTTTTAGTCCTGAATCAGTATTTTTTTTATTTTTTCCCTCCATCCTCAGACGTCGACTTTGAGGTGTTGAGGAGGGATATGTGCTATGATGGGGAGAGAGACGGGCTGTTTGAGAAGAGGCCCAGTGAGCATCCACCAGAAGACCTATTGCCCAACATCGCTCACACAGACAGCGGGCCAGGTAGGTGACTCCAATATGCTCAGGTTAAAAACAGCGCTGGGACATTAATTCAAGGACTGCCATCTTCCAGAATAAAATGAAAAACACCAATCCTCTCGACAGTGATGCGTTTCTGCGTGTCGTTGCAATTCCCTCGTTTTTTTTTGCTCCTCAGACAATCTTTCCTTGGAGGACGTTCAGTCTCTGCTCCGCTCAGCGCTGCAGTCTCTCCAGCACTTCCCCTGTCCAACGATCTATCCCAACCTCTGTGCTCTTCTCGCCTTGACCACGGGGGAGAGCGACCCTGTAAGTACAGCGATGCTGCACGCCCAGTCCTTAGGGGTCACCAGTCGTCATCGCACCATCTGCCACTTGAACAAATCTCGCCAGTAAGTGCATTTTAGATTGCTTAAACAAATTAATTATTGGGTTCAAATCCTTCCAGTGAACTTTGCATTTTTTTTCCCTTTTCTTATAGAAAACTGAAAAAGGCATCCAGTGATTTAACAAAAAAAATGGATGCTTTGTCGCTAAGCGAGCCCAGTGCGACCGGTTCCTCTGCAGCTACTGAGCAGATGCTGTCTCAGATGGAGGACATATTTTCTTTCCCCACCGCAGACCTCAGTTCTTCCTCCCAGAACCCTCGCCAGGAGTTTGTCCAACAAATTCAACAGCTTCCACCCGGTAGCAACAGTTTGAGCTTTGAGTTTACGTCTGTTCGCTTAGAGCTCAAAAAGCTGATTTTGACTTTATCTGAATATGAGTTCAGAGAACAATGTTTATGACCTTTATACGTCTCGTCACCCACAGGAGTGACGGTGTGCTTGATGTCTGTGCTGGGAGTGAAACCCGGGGAAATGGGGGAGAGCATAATGCTGTCGCGTCTGGAGAAGGATTCCTCCCCCCTCACAATTCACATCTCCACTTCTAGACAAGAGGTTACATTGATCTTATGATTTGGTTTTATCATTTAAGCAACTCTCATTCGAGTAAGCAAAGTTCAAAAACCAAACTACATAGCTACAGTTGAAAATATTTCCGATGTGTTGCTACAAAAATAATGGGCAGCATCAGTAGCATGTAATGTTTTCAAAAAGTTTTATCTTTGGGTGGCTCTAACAAATAAAAACAGCCCTACAGGCTTCATATGCAGTTTGGAAAACCTCCCTGGATAACTGGAAAAATTTTATTAATTCACAGTGAACATTTTTAATTATACTTCAGCAATTAATAGACTCAGAACTTCAAACCTTGGAATCTGGAAAATAAGTGAATTTTCTGATGGAAGTCAGTGTTTTTAAGCATATTGTCTTTTGGTAGTTTATTTAGTAATTGCGTTAGCTGTTATAAAGGCTCAGGTTAAAGTTGCGCTCACCGCTTGACTTTGAGAGTAATGTAGTTCACTCTTACTATCTGAAAGCTTCTACCCTGCTGTGCCAATCCGTGGCTTGCCAGAGTGAAAGTAGTGAACGTTTCAAACAGTTTTTATGCTAAATGCCTTTTGGTATTACCAGAAACTCAGCCCTGGGTTTCTTTAAGTCCACAGGAATGCGCCTGGTGTCTTTTCTTTTTTTTATTTTTTTATTTTTAACAGAGCAGAAACGCATACAGAGAGAAGGTTTAATATGTTTTTGGGATGACTCTTTGCTGTCTGCTAGAATGATTCGTGTGTCAGAGGCTTCTGGTTTGCTGGATATTAAGCATGGCTTTTGTTTTTGTGGCGTGTAGGTCAGCATTCGATGGTCGGTGCAGGAGATGGACAGCATTCTGGCACAACAAAAGGTTGTGAGCTGCGTGGCCGACAAAGCAAAGTGGTGGGAGGGCCGCAGAGCTCTTGACTGTCGAGTTAAGGTAACCCACCCGTCCGTCCCATGCCTGGACCACTTTTCACCCATGTCCTTTTGGTGCCTTCATACCCGATATCTGGGGAAAAAAAATGACTTAACAGGGAGCATCGATTGGCAGTGTAGTTCTTGCTAGATTTTGACCAGTTACTGTCAAGTGAAAGTTAAATTGCTCTGTTATCTTTCAGCAACTTATACAACAAATGGAGAGACTGCTTGGGTGCTGGAAGAGCCTTCTATTGCCACTTTCTCTGGATCCAGAGCTCTCCAAACAGGCTAAGGATCTCAGCAAAGCCTTAGCTAAGAGAGGAGTGGCTGTGCAAGAAGAGATGCTAAAGGTAGGCTTGTTTTGGTGGTATTCTGATCCATCAGCCACCGATCGTTATCAGCCAATTTCCGTGAAAAACTATTGCCGTATACCAGTCGATGTCTTTTGTTGCCGATCACCGGTACCTCATACTTTGCAGCCTGCAGACGCCCTGTGTGTAGTGTAGAGAACTTATTGAACTCTTCGGGCTAGATGTCCAGCCTTTCTCAGGGGTTGAAGACGCTGGGTTCTGCAGACTGCTCTCGCATTTGGAGCCTCGCTGTGTGCTACCAGTCCACGATGTGAATATGTGGCGTTTGTTTGTTTCTTACAACGTTGGATGTCGTTCTCAAACGGCAAACCCTACACGCATTGACAGAATAAACAACTTCTTTCCAAAGTACAAAGAGTTAACAAGATACTTTAACCGCTTACTTTAGTCAATAAACTCTTTAAACTAAGCTAGTAACCTTCAACTTAACTAAGTAAAATGAAAATAAGGAAAACTCATTAAGGAAGAAAACCAATATATTACGCAGTTATATGAAAACATGTTTTTGTCTAAATTAGTGATTTTTTATGGTTCCTTTTTTCCTAGATCATGTGGCAAGTAGTGCTTATAACTAAACTTACAGCTGACCCATGTGTTCTGTATCAGAATCGCAGAATAAAACCTGATCAGAGCGTCGCTAGTTTGTTTTTTCCTGTTTCGTTGTGATTGGAGCTTTCCTCTGTCCCGTTAAAAGCAATTGTAACACGGTCAGCTTTTCAACTTTGTGCTTCGTTTCTTAGGTTGTGCTTTCAGCGTCTCACTCCTTCTCTGAAGAGGATCTTAAAACATTTGGGCCAGGACTTTCCCCCAAGTGGGACATGGACTGTGATCGTCTATTCCGTACTGCGATGTCCCAGCTCTCGGAGAGAAAGGAGACCAGAGGTCACGTGGTTCTAATCCTGGACAAGGTTAGTGTGTCCGGCTAAACGGCACGCATGATCGGTCAGAAATAAAATGCACCTGATTTCTGCCATTAAGAGGAAGTGTTAAGCGTTTACCAACCTCTGTGTTTGTTACAGTACGTTCAAAAGTTACCGTGGGAGAGCATCTCTGTCCTAAAGTCTCGCTCTGTCAGCCGGATGCCTTCACTGCATTCTCTGCTGGGACTGAGCTTTCAGAAGGAGGTGAGACTAAAGCTATTGGCACCGTCTGTGGGGCGTAACATTTGTGCCGCAGATATCCTTTAACGGAGTATATTTTCCATGTCAGATGGATTCTCAGTCCATCTTGAGGCAAGGTGTGGACCTAAGGAAGGTGTTTTACGTGCTGGACCCTGACGGCAGCTTAAAAAGTGCCCAGGATCGGTTCAAGGAATGGTTCTGCAGGTGAGGCCAACATTAAATGAGATTCACGCCTTCCCTTTCTTCTGTTACCAGTTTATATTCTGTCCCGTTGCTGAATAACTTTTTGTCTCTGTGAAAGCTACCCAGGCTGGGAGGGGGTGTGTGGTGTTCCTCCAGACTCGAGACGACTAGAAGAAGCCGTTAGTTCTAAGGACCTTTACATGTGAGTTTGAGAGGAAATCCTGGTCATATTCAGCAGATGTAAAACCAAAAAACCCGGTTTTGTTACACCAGCTTCACTACAGAGTTATTTCAGTTTGTACTCTTTCATCTGTAGTACTGTAAAAATCTGTCGGAGATGTAAAAACGCACGACTGCTGCTCCCGTTTCCAGCCTTGGACTAAATATGTCTAAAAGTCAGATTAATCAAATTTGTATAAATTCAACATGCATCAAGTTGTGCAAACCTGTAACTCGACTAGTCTTCTAACGAGCGTTATGGGTGTTTCCGGTTCATGTATGATTTCTAACTGGATGTCCCCCTGGTTCTGCTTTAGTTACGTGGGACATGGCGCCGGAGCAAGGTTCCTGGACACCCAGGCGGTCCTCAAGCAGCAGATGAGAGCAGCCTCGCTGCTTTTTGGCTGCAGCAGCGCCGCCCTGAGTGTCAGAGGCAACCAGGAGGGTCATGGTATCATTCTGAGCTACCTCATATCAGGATGGTGAGATGACAGTACTGCTGCTTTTTTCTGCATAAAGTTTAATTTATATGAAAGGAAGGACTGCATGAATCTCCGGGGAGTCTGGCTTCCTCCTACAATTTAAAAAAGAAAAGAGAAATGTATTGTTAGGTAAACTGGTTTCTTTAGCTTGGCTTTTGGTATGAGTTTGTGTCTGTGTTGTCGTGGAGGGGTGACCTGTCTAGGGGGATCCCAGTTTCTTCCCCAGTGACGACCCTGCAGGGATAAGTGGGAACTGATGATGGATGGACTCCTTATAACGGATTAAACTGCGTTTTTGCTACACAAAAAGTACAGAAGGGTTGGATCTGCTTTAAGCACGGCCCGTGTCTGAATTATGTGAAAACGGTTTCCTCAGACCCTAGTACCTTTACCATTGTTAAAAGAAAAAGCTCCATTCATTTTTCCATTTATGGCTGTTTGTTCATGTCCGTCTGTCCCTCCATTCATCTCGTTTATGTATCTCTTCATCTATCTTCACATTTATCCATCATCCATCCATCTTGCTGTTTTCTGCCCATTTCTGTTCAATCCACCAATCCTCTGTCCATCCAGTTGTCCCTTATCCATGCATCCTTCTGTTTGTTGTCCATTCATTTGTCTATCCAGTTGTCCTTATTTGGTCAATTGTCCATCCCTCCATCCATTTTGCTGGTTTCATATATAAAGTCAGGCCACTTTATTTTACCTACAATAAATCCATAGTGAATTCTTATTATCCTTTAAAAATAGCCAAAAAATAAATTTGAGTTTGGATAAGAGTAATATTTGGTTATGGGAAAATGTGTAGAAACCCTGTAAATCTGTTAAAGAGCCCCATCCTTTACAGAAAAGAATAATAAAAGGTAATATTTCACATACTAACTTAAAGTCCAGTCTCATTTAATGAACTGCCAGAGATATCTGACCTGAATCATTGTTTAAAAATAAATGCTTTTTTTTTTTCTTCTAGCCCCTTCATTTTGGGCAACTTGTGGGACGTAACGGATCGGGACATCGACCGGTTCACCAAAGCCCTGCTGGAGTCCTGGTTCTCTGCGGGGTCCGGAGCGCCTCTCCTGGACTTCATAGATTCGTCCCGTCAGGCTACGCACCTTAAATACCTCATAGGAGCAGCACCCGTCGTCTATGGGCTGCCAATTCACCTACAGTAGCATGGGAAACCAAGCAGCAAACAGAATAAACATTTTGTTTATCCACGCGTTTTAGGCTATTTATGAACTCTGAATGTTCTTTCAATCATTTTTTATATTGTTTTTAAGATTCCTGCATTGCTGGATATATTGAATAAATGAACTTTCACATGCAGTCTTTGTTATGGAAGTGTTTATAGATACAGCAGTTTACTGTAGACAACTTTGATCTACAATTACAGGAGTGAATTACAGGGAGAATGACTTGAAACCACTTTTACTGCTAAGGGTTTTTGGTTTGTAAAACAAATGTATAGTTATTCAGTTAAAGTTTTATGAATCTAGTGCTATTGATGATTTTGAGTGGCGTCTAAAGATGTAATTTATATTCCTGCTTGATCTTGGTTGGGTTTCTAGAGGACTGGAGATATTATCAAGGTAGTGTAGACTACTCGTCCACATGGGGGCAGTGTGTCAGACAAATCTCACAATATTCTCTCTCTATATCTATCTAGCCTCTGTTTCATAATATAGTGAGACTACTAAATTGACAAACTTCAAGCACCGAGTGATCTGCAAGTTGTGGGAAAGTACTAAGATCCACTGACTAACAGAACCAATTTTTAAGAAAAATAAAACAAGTTGTCAGTAATGTTGAAGTCCAAATAAACTCTGCAGAGACAGTGGCTTGTTTGCGAACACCTGCACGAATCTAAGACTTTCTGGCAAAATACAAAACCACACATTGATTTGTGATTATTGATTTTTCAGAATAATAAAAATGCAGTGAATCTGAGTTTGTGGAGGACTGATGCTGGATTGTGTGAGTTGATAATTTTGTGTAACAGTTATCTCTAGAAAAGAGCACACACGCTCATTCATCTGCGCCGTTTTGTCTGTGATGTGACCTTGTAAGTCTGCCCTTATCACCATGATGGCTGCTGCTGCTGCAGTGACAGAGCAAGGCTGCAGGCCTCATGCAGACCACTGCAAGTGGGCTTTAGTGCCTGGCATCCCAGCCAGCGTAAATGGGCCTCAAGCAGCCATGCTATGACACCTGCTTGTGCCCTTCAAACGCATTGTTTATGCAAAACCTTGATCACGTTGAGTTTCTGTGATTCTGCCTCCCACAATAAACGATATGTACTTTGCATGTTGAAGCTAAATATCCACAGGTTGCTTCTTGCAACAATTTTGGAAGAGGGGTAAGAACTCAGGCACAGTACCGGGTACCGTCACTGTCTGATTATCTTGTAGCTCCTTTCGTATCCTCACCGCTGGATGCTGGGTTTGAGCAGGAACAAGGTTTACCTGACAGGAGATGCCAGCTTTAACCCTAAAGAGCCGAAGAGGAAGTTCTGATATTTTATTATTGTCTAAAATTGCTTCATTTCAACCTCAAGTGTTTAAAAAAGCAGCACAGATTCAATCGTTGCACTATCTTTCAAAGAAGCCATTGTGGAAAATTGGTGAGTGGAAACTGAACGACGACTCATGATCCAGCTTGTAGACCCACCTTTTGCAGCCTTAACTTAAAGTAGTCATCTTCTGGATGTCAGTCTTTTTTTTATTCATTTAGGTTTGCAGACATTTGTTTCTGTACAACTCTTCTAAGGTCCAACCATTGTTTTAATCAGTTTGAGGTCTAGGCGATTACATTACCTTGATTATTTTCCAGTTGTCAATTGTGTTGTATATTTGCTGTTGTGTTTGAGATCATTGTTGTGCTTCAAGTTTTTTTTTTTTTTTTTTTTGCATTAACCATTTTTCTAGGTTAAATGTTTTTTTTTTTATTTAAATTGTTTGAGATATTGTTGCTTGGTCAAAAGTGTAATATTTTTTAAAGTGATGCCTCGTCTTTTGAGCAAACTGGCTTAGACCTGCATTATGTAGGGTTTTATTTGCAATTATTCACCTGTACATCTTATAAGACAATGGCCGTTTTACTGATAAAGTTAAATGTTAATAGAGAAACTTTTTATTAGTAAAACAAACGCAGAAATTATAATAAAACTTCTGTCTTACATGGATATTATTAAATGTTATCTTCTTAACCTGTTTTGTAAGAGATCTTTAAATAACGATTTCATTATAAGTTAATTTTTTGTTGTGCTTTGTTTTTTTTTGGCATGAATGATCTTTATATATTGGTATGCTGTTTTTGTTTTGTTTACAAGCAAATTATTTTTAATAAATGTTAAAGAACATGTGCATTTTCATATGCATCAATTATATATGGCATTTAAGCACTGATAAGAACCAAACCACCTCTGAACATAATTGTAAGATCTATGTCATATAAATATAAAATATCTTTATTTATTCATTCTTCCATGGTTGTCCTCAGGAATGCCATTTCGGTCACAGGGGGCAGTGTTTCAGATTGTCGTCCCATCTCTCACTCGGAAGCACAATAAATGGGTCTGCTCCCTAACAGTCAGCCGGTGGATAACTCGGGTAGGACCCATAATGAGGTAGTAGATATTTGGCATGACGGTCTGAGTTCATTACGTCAATGAAGAATCAAGAAGACTTTATACTCATGTGTTACTATGGTGAAATTACCTTTCAGGCAGACCCGGCTTAGGATGTACAGAAAAAATAATTAAGTATAATATAAACACTGGTGTTGTGAGCATAACAACTGGTGTTTAATGTACAGTCTTGTATTTATCATGTTCTAAACATTCACTAAATATATTTATTAAATGTATTTTAAGATGGGTAAAACAAAACAAACAAACAAAAAACAGTCGTTGCTGTTTATCAAAAAGCTGCATGGTGTTTGGTTTGTTATAAACTCCGCCAGCCCGGCGCATCGCTCTACTCCGGTGGACAAATGGTGCGCATCCGATGCAGCTGGTCGCTCATCACGCTTCCAATATGGCGGTGAATCTGACAGACCTCTCCCTTCCTCAGTTAGAAGGTTTAAAAGGCCAACTGGACCAGGTATTGTGGCGTTTTTCCCTGTATATAGATGTTAATTTGTCTACCACAGGTTCCTGAACGAGAGCATTTCCTCTGGGTTGAAGGGAACCGGCTCCAACGCTGCTGGGGTGGCTACCTAAGCTGCTGCAGCATGTTAGCGCCATGGTGCTTTCCTTTTTTTTGGAGGCTCGTTTGTTCACAGCCATGCTTTATTTCAGGAGGTTGAGTTCTTGACGTCTTCCATAAGTCAGCTGAAAATTGCCCAGAACAAGTTTGTTGAAGCAAAAGACAGCTTGAATGTCCTGAGCCCAAACAATAAAGGTGAGTAAACTGATTTCTGCTAGAGACGAATTTTTATAGTGAATTTATAATGTGTATAAGTAACTGAACGTTTAAACATGCTAACTTTTATAATTATTCAATTAATAGAAAATGAGTCCGCTCGACAGATTCGTTAAAATTCCTCAGGATTACAGTTTTCCTTGTTTAATGATCATGGTTGAGGAATTAATCTGTTTCTGCTTTCCCCACACAGGAAAAGAGTTGCTTGTGCCTCTCACCAGTTCTGTATCCTTTTTACACGACTTCTGACCTGAATGTCACATAAAAGACGTCTAGGTGTTGTGTCATCACCGATTGTCCTTTTAATTTGTGCTGTTTTCATTATCTTGGGTGTAGATTATTGGCAGCAGCTGTTTACTTCTGGATGCATCAAGTCTTCTACTAAACTTTAGCCTCAGTTGACTTCATGGATGGAAAAAATGTATATGTTGTACCGGACTATACACATTTAGACATTTATTTCACACAATGCAAGACTAAAAACTGACATTTCATCCGGTAAGACAATTTATTAAAATACACAGCTGCATTCTCAACCGGCTGAATAACGTGGATCATACCTGGGAGGATGAATGGGGTAAATTAGCAGCTCCAACCAGCAAGGTTTTATCCAGCACATTTCAGCGGAACGGCCCGTTACTCCAAAAGTTGTCAAAATTAGGCCGTGAGTGTAACGGATGTTTCACAGCAACATAAAGCTCACGTGCATCGGAGAAGTTTTAATCCCCCCGGACAACAGACCTGTAATCTAGCGCCAGCTGCTACTAGCTTCACAGACAGCCCAATAACAGGGTTCTGCGTGAATGCAGACTGAAACAACATACAAACGTGTTCAGTCTTTGTTGTCTATAAGTTAATGTTTCAATTAATTTTTAAGTTAAGGTGACCCGATTTCTCTAATGAAAATCGGGGGCGTCTCTGATTTTTTTTTTGAGAATCTCTGTCTGGGGGTTGGTTTGTTTTGCATGATCTGCAACGCCTACAGGGCAGGGAAGCCGTGTTCGGCTCAGCTCTTCTTCTATGTCGGGACAGCGGCACGACCGGGTAAATAACTCTCGTTGAGTTAAACTTTTTTACTCCACGAGACACTGAAATCGGAGACGGGTCATCAAAAACGGGAACAGTCCCTGGAAGTCAGGGACATGTGGTCACCCTATTTTAAGTGGTACAGGAACAGGATAGTCGTCACAAGCCTAGCGAGCCCTGCTGTGGCTATAGACGGTAATGTTTACTCGTTGATTCATGCTGATCAAGATGAATTACCCTTTAAATTTGATAATCGCCCAAACTATGAAAAAAAAGTGACTTGTAGTCTGAAAAATACAGTAATAATAGGACTACATGATTGATGTGTGTGTTGGTCTAAATCCCGCACAGTTAGGCCACCGTAGCTGTACTGTGGTCCTACAAGATGGGGAAACGTGGCATCCATGAATCAAACTTATTTACCAAACACATCCCACGGATGCTGGGTTTTATTCAGATGTGGGGACTCTGGAGGACAAGTCAGCACCTGAAACTCAACGCTGAACTGTTTTTGCCAGTGACGGGTGTATTATCCTGTTGCTGAAGGGAACAGCCATCAGGGAATAATGTCTATAATAAAAACCGTAGGCTACATTGTCTGCTACAGTGCTTAGCTAGGTCATTGTGTCCTACATCACAATTGATCCCTTATCAATACAGTTGCCCTTTTTTCTGTTAACACATTAACTTTGAGGAGAAACTGTTCACTTTCTGCTTCATAAATCCCACCAGCTGCCACGGCAAGGAGATGATGTGTGTTATTTGCCTCACCTGGCGGTGGCCATATTGTTTGGCCTGCGTGTTGCAAGGTGTTGTTTACCTTTTGGGATCCTTAACTGTTGGTTTTTGTCCAGATGTATGTCCCCGGGACGTTAAATGACGTGGAACATGTCTTAGTGGATGTGGGCACTGGATATTATGTTGAAAAGGTAACATTGAAAGTGTACTACTGCCACCTGACTATATATATATAAAAAAAAAAAACGATACTTAACCATGCAGGTTTTGTTTTTGTAGAACGTGGAGGATTCGAAGGCTTTCTTCAAGCGCAAAATAGACTTCCTCACGAAGCAGATAGAGAAAATTCAGCCAGCTCTTCAAGAGAAACACGCTATGAAACAAGGTAAAGTGAAAATGAACCATTTTTCCTAAGATCACGAGCATTTAACAAGTAAATTCATGATTTAACAAAAGAGCGAATACGTTTCAACATTAGGATCAGAATCAGAAATACTTTAATAATTCCAGAGGGGAATTATTTCCGTTACATGCTCCAGATATAACATGGGGCCAGGTCCCTTCAAAACATGAAATCCTCATTTGAAAACTGCTTTTTGTATTTACTCGGGTATTGTCATCTGCGATTAAAGCAGCACGGTGTACTTTTTGACCCAAGCATTGGCTTAATTTGGGATATATTAAACAATTTTTAAGGTCAATATACAGCACTTGGCGCATTTTGATGCTCTGTACAAGCTGGCCTTGTCAAAAACTCGCCTATGTAACTTGAGAGGGTCGGATTTGTCACTGAATGGGTCACGTGACCCAATCCAGGTTACAACGAAACAAAAATGAGACTTATCTGATCAATTTTTTGGTTCTGTGATGTAGGATTAATCTAGAAGGGTGACGTGGCCTTGTCTTTACAAGTAACTCCATGACTCTTCAACCTGCGGGTCCAAACTAGTCTGCTATCAGATTCCTAAACACGGAGAGAGACTGTTTAATTTTGTGACACTGCAGTGTGGCCTTCAGGGGAGCTAAACCTGAACATTACAGGTCTAGCGCTCCTAGTGGCTAAAAGTTGCCACTTTAATATTCATTTGATGTAAATCTGAAAGTAAATATTTAACAAATAAAACATAGATCCATCTCCTGCCGTATCAATGTCTGCAGGCTCTCCCTGACTGTCAGTGCTGCTGCCTGGTCTCAGCCCTGACTCATGGCCTTCTCACTTGGCTAACTCATACAGATTAGAAATATTTTAGAATGTGAATGAGAATTATTCTGAAATATCTGTGAAAACCCTCTCCTGATAACTGCTTGGTTTCTCCTTGCAGACAGATATATTTTACCTGGTAAAAAAGTAGCCTATCCTTACCTGTGAAGACCCAGTATGATCATCCACTGCCTCTGCTCTCCCTGACTCAGCTATGGTGGCAATAAAGATTTCTTTTAAATATGTGGAAAGCCACCATGAACACAGTTCAACACAGAAATTAAAGAGGGTTGTGTTTATTCTTGCCATGAACTCATTTGCAAGGGATGTAACACAGAGGCAACAATAGTATTCTTTTCAATTAGCTTAACATGATATAGTGGCATGTATTACATATCATTTATCTAACATTATCTGCATTATGCATGCAACAGCATTACTCAACTTGCACGGTTTATTTGGGGGGGAAAAATGTCTTTTGCTGGCTCTGGCTGGTTTGCTGACACGCGTGCGTGCGCCCACACACACAAACACACACACTGTGAAAAGATGCTCAGCTGTAGCGCGTCTCCTGTCTGTGATCCACAGCAGAGTTCGCTTATGGTGCCTTTAAAGACGGCTCGGAAAACACGTTACAACATGAAATGGTCGCTGCGGATGAAAAAGTGTGTGTGCGTATATGGGGGGGGGGGCATGCCCCCGCATGCCCCACCCGTACCCCACGTCCGTTACGCCCATGCGTGTGACGACAAAAATAAAGGGGGCAAACACTTGATGGTGCTCTAAGTGTGATTTAAAACCTGGCACCCACTCATGAAAAAGCAAAATGTTTATTGCGACCCATAACATTAGAAAAACCTTCTGATGCAGATGTAATTCTAGCTTTTTGTGTGTTGCAGCGGTCATTGAAGTAATGAACCTGAAGATCCAGCAATTACAACAGAGCCAGCAGGCGTCACCCATGGTCGGAAGCACCAAGGCCTAATGAAAACCAACTGCTTGAGCTATTCGGGATTAGAAACCATTTTAAGTTTGTGTTCACAAGATAATGTCAAATACCCAAATGCTGTTTCAGTTGTAGGTGCACTGTTATAAGGAGGTTCCCTTGTGTAATTGTATGAATTTTATTTAATCATGTTCCGGTGCCGAGGTCATTGCCTAATTAAACGTAATTAATTCTGGATTCAAAAATCATGTATGTCATTCTTATTGATGGGTTAGATCAGTCAACCCAAAAGAGTTATTTAGAGAGCGTTATTTACAATATTAGAGACTTTTCTGGATTATTCATTTTATTCAGCATTTGTTAAAGTAAGTTTGTCTAGTAAAACCTGAGTATCGTAAGAAGTTCAAGTTTAACCATTTACCTCATCTAAACTGAATATTTGAGTGACTTATTGATCGATTATTTTGAACTTAATTGAAAAATAAAAAAGGAAACAAGCAAATATAACATGTATAATTGAAATTATGCAGTATACACAGCATAACAGCTTAATCTTGCTTGAAATGAGGTAGGAAGAAGTATAAATTTATTAAACACCACCCCAAGTCCTTCGAATCAAAACTGTTGTCCCCTCACGTTGATGACTACCTCATTAGCCTAATTTAGAAGTTTACCTACACTGCTCAAAAAAGTAAAGGGAACACTTAAAAACATCCTAGATATGAATGAATTGAATATTGCTTTGTTCTTTACATAGTTGAATGTGCTGAAAACAAAATCACAAAAATTATCAATGGAAATCAAATGTATTAACCAATGGCGGTCTGGATGTGGAGCCACACTCAAAATTAAAGTGGAAAAACACAACGGGCGGATCCAGCTTTGATGTAATGTCCTTAAAACAAGTCAAAATGAGGCTCAGTAGTGTGTGTGTGTGTGGCCTCCATGTGCCTGTATGACATCCCTACAACGCCTGAGCATGCTGCTGATGAGGCGGTGGATGGTCTCCTGAGGGACTTCCAGCCCAAGCCGGTACAAAAACCAGGTTCACTGTTAGTAATGACACTTTTATACCAGCTCCAGACTACATCTTTACAAGGTCTTGAGCTTTTGTTCTGGTTTTGATTTGCACATTTCACCCCAAAACAAGTTTGTCTTTGGGACACATAACCTTTCTCCTTTCTGAATGTTGCAGCGAGTGGACGTTCGAATAGATGAAGCTGTTGCATTCAGGCCACTGGAAATTCTACCCAAAGATTAACCAGATATATGGAGGTGCACAATTCATATCCTGATGGTTGCGGCAGAGATATATATATATTTGTTTTCCATTTAAGGAAGCAGTGAGGTGTGCCTCCAAATAAATACTGATCCCAGTGTTTGCATCTTGTAGTTTTCAACCACTTTTCCTAAATGTAAAAATTTGCATTACACTTGAAAGGATAAGAAAGGTTTGTATATTTCTTTAGTGAAAGCTGGATCATATACTGCCATCCAGATGGAGGCACAGGAGATACTAGTTCCTCAGTTTTCATTAAGTCCAGCATAAATAATTGAGTAAACATACACCTTATCAGGGGCATTAAATAAAGTCAACGAAAATTAACATGTTTAACTTTTAAAATTCATAAACATCTCTTGTGATTTACAACTGGAAAACTCAATTAGATTTACACTGCAAAGCCACTTGTTTACATAGTTCACAACACTAATAGTTTGTGCTGATACTGTATATTTATTACAATACTGTAACTATTGACAAACTATATGCAAAATGCATTGGGTGCTCTGTGCATTTTTTTAAAGTTACAAGAGAAAAGTTGTTACAGCATCAAATGGTTTCCAACTTGGTTTGGTCTAGAAAATAGTTCTATTCCATATGAAATGGCATCGTCAAACCTAATAAAACAAGTTGTATTTGGTTAAAAAAATACCACTTGATTGTATTCCACTTAGTTCAGTTCACACTCTCAGTTCTAAAGTTCTATGTTTCAGGACATTAAAATTAAATGGGTGAACACAAAACAGGTTTTCGTGACCCACTTATGCTGTAATTTCATTTACCTCAAAAGTAAGAACTGAATTCTGCCGAGGAGTTCTTGTGTGACGATTACCCATAAGGTTTAATAAGCATGTATTTCTTTTCAGACCATACTTTAAAAAAAACTGTAGCAACACGTTAAAAGATGTTGCACAGAGCTTTGAATGGTGACTTCATGAGATACAGACTAACGGAAACACACTTTATCACTTCAGCTATTGCTGCTTTAACAATATTCATCTTTATTTGTCATTCCAACTCTCGCGCGTTCCAACAAAATGTGTCCTGCATTTAGCCCGTCGCTTTGAGGGGAGCAGTGGGCTGCCACTGTGCGCCGCCCGAGGAACATTCTGGGTCTAAGGGTCTTGTTCAGGGACACAGAGAGTGGAAGTCTGTGGGGTTCAGACCGGGGAACATGCAGCCTTTCAAGGATGCAAATGCCATGCTCTAAAGAACACTTCTCCCAAAACAAACATTCCCTGACTGGGAACTGAACCCGGGCTGTGGCAGTGAGAGAGCCAAATCCTGACCATTAGGGACCTGCTTTAAATGCATGGCACGCAGATCAGATTTTGAGGTTTGACGTTGGAAAGAAACTCCTAACTTTGGACTTTTATTTTTTTTTTCTACTTGGAATTTTGGTGTTTGCTGAAACTGTACTTGTTTCACACAGTTCAAGGGCGCTGAGTCTCAAAAGATCACTTCTATAAAAGCTAGCTGTTCACAAAGTGTAGAAACTTAAATGGAGAGTTTGGTTGAAGGAAAAAATGTGTTAGAGGACTTGGATAAATTCAGCCTTGAGAGGATTGTAAAGCAACCCCGTTTCAAGAATTGTGAGTAGATTCAACGGGGTTGGACTGTAGCTGGAGTCGGTGCTTCAAGATGTTCAAGTCCATTGTCAGCGCAGCCATCCACAAGGAAATTTTAGAGCAGTTTGTAGTTTTCATCTTCTGGCAGGCTTTATAGAGCTGCTTATTTCAATTTTCAGCAGGACTTGGCACCTGCCTATACTTCCTAAACCTGCTTTAACGACCATGGCATCCATGTGGTTGAATGGCCAGTAAACTAGCCTGATCTAATGACATAAAGAATCTATGGAGCGTTCTCAAGAGGACGATGGGAGACACCAGAGAAAATGCTACATGCGGGCTGAAGGCCTAGAGAAAAGGAGATTGGGCTTCCTTAGCACCACATATAACCACAGGCTGATCACATCCACGCTACCATCCAGTAAATCATCCAAAATGAGCCCCCATCCAGTATTTCGTGAAAATACCGTACAGTAAATGGACACATTCTTACATTCTGTATTTGTTTTATTGGCTTACAATATCCAATTTTTTTCTGAAACTTCAGGTTTTAATTGACCGTGCGGGCATAATCATTAATAAATTTATATATGCCTCAAATAAATCACAGTCAGTGTAATGACTTGCTTCGACTTTTAAAATGATTTATTTTATCTGATAATCTAATTTAGGCCCTTCTAACACATTTGAGGATCACTAAAAGTCCGTTTAACAGAAATGTGCCCGGCTTTCTTATCTCTGTGTTTTTTTTTTTTGTTTTTTTTTTAACACAATCATTTACAAGATGAAGGCAGTTGTTGCGTGTTTCTCCTGGTTACATCAACCTCCCCCTCTTATGCAGCGGCGAGCTGCCTCGTCGGGGAGGAGGTCACAGCCGTTGCGTTGTTTGTTAAGGTCGACGCGGGCGGGGTGCAGCAGCAGTAGCAGTAGCAGCCTGTTGTTTGGTCGGAGCTACGCAGCCAGGGCAGGCAGTCTGAAGGAGCAGCAGCTGTCACATGCTGCAGTAACCGCTGCGTAGCTGACAGCCAGAGATGAGCACTGACACACAATTACCTTAACTAGTGGTACAGGTGGGTGTTTTATTGCAGATTTAGCGAAGCGAGTCCTTTAGCGTTACTCTCTCTCTGGTTAAAGTTGCGGGGTGCGCGAGGCAAACTGTTGAGGCTGGAGCACGCGACCGTGGAACCTTGGTGTCCTGGAGACGGCAGTTGCCACCGACAAAGAGACGGACTCTCACTACTAAAAAGCGTCAGAGTTTAAATCGTTCTCCAGAGAGGAAAGGGACACGCGGAACTCCAGTCTACCGGCGCTGACCAGGGCAGGAGGGGAAAAAAACGAAGATCGAGTTATTATGGTAAGTGTGCGGCCTGGAGGCTTTCACCTCGGCTAATGATTGCCAACCTGTTTCAGTTTCCCCTCTCTTTGGGTTTACACAGTCGGTGCTATCTGAAGGTCGTCCACACTCCGCAGCTGCGTGTCTGTTTTTAATCGGCGTTTTTAGAAGCCGGGGGCGCGATTTAATAATAAACGTTTCACCTTTACACAGCAGTTACGTCAACCTGTTCAACAATTTGGCTCAGGGTCGCAAAGTAAAGTCAGGCCGGTTCCAGCTGGTCTGCTAGTAAACATAAGCTAGTTAGCTTAACGCCGGTGACGCTGATGCCACAAAGTTAACATATGGTATCAAATAGAACTATTAATAACCAATTATAGCTTTTTAAGACACACTCGGTTGTTTGTCTGGTTAGTTGAAACACCGTTTGTTGTGTAAAAACGGTTTTATATAGAGCAATTTTTCGTCTTTACACGTGTAGTAACTTCTGCACGTGATTTCGGGTTAAACGTTAGCCGCTGCGTGTCTAACCGAAGGTCGACGGGGACGCTGTCTTCAAAAGGTTTATTTGCGGTTGAACGTTTTGGCTATCGATCAGCAACGACATGTGTGTCCGGAGACACACGAGATGTAAAAAAAAAAAAAAATAAGCGATCGGCACATGGTTAAGTTTTAAAAGTAGCACGTCGGCGCCACGTGCTCCTGCCGAAGCTATGAAACTGTTTTTCCCTTTACGTTACAAAAAAGATAAGCTACTGATTTCTAATCAGGGTTGGCATACAAGATGGGTTTACATGTAAGATTTCGACAGGTAACAAAATATGTTCGTGACCAAAGTGCCTTTAGGTTGAGTATATATTGATTTTTTTCGGTTGGATGACAGGTCGTTGTGAAAGGCAAGCGTGAAATGGATCAGCTCGCAGTATTCGTCCATGTGACCACAGAGGGGCGGGGAGAGGGCACAGTAAACCAATGGCGGCTCAGGGTTGTCGTGTCTGAGTGTAAAGCTGGATTTGCGGCTCCAGTTACTTCATTCACTGGATTGGATGTGGTATATTTAGTCGATGCTCTTCTGTGATGAAACAGAATGTTATAAGCCAAGGTTGCTCAACTTCTTAAAGCGTGTTTTTGCCAAAAGATTTTTTTAAATGAAAAGTTCAAGGAGGCAGTTTACTTTTCATCAAATGAAATTACCTTTTTTTTATATTTAGATACTCTTATTCTGCATCCAAAGTTTGCCTTCTCAGAATTTGCATTGACTTTACAAGCCAAAAGTTCAAAATGTCCATGTCTTAATAGTCATGTGGTGCATGTCTGAGATCACTAGTGGAAAATTCCAATCTTCGTTTATCAGATGGTAGAATGAGGCCATGTCAGCAATGTCACAGTATGCAGTGACTGGCAATATGGCATAAAAGTTGTTTAATAATATTTTTGTGATGTGCATTGCGGTAATGGAATTCATCAGACTATTTTGGAAATGCATCTGTCACTGCATACAGTCAGAGCAACACGTGTTGTTGTGCGTTTGTGGCGGCTGCAGTCCTCGACATATCTGTCCCTGGTTCGGTTCCTGGCACTGGGCCTTTACTGCATCAGTTCCCTTTCTTTTTCACCGTTTCTTTTTGTCTAGCTACTAATGAATAAAGGCCACTATTGCCACACCTTTAAAAAAACATAAAATTACAATTATAAAACGACCCTTTATTTTCTGTCGAACTTTTCCTATGGTTTAAGGTTTTTATCGAAATGCCAGAGAAAATGCTGGATGTCAGTTTTCTGGGGCTGTATGGAGCATAGACTAACTTCCCCCAACCGTTCCTGCATGCTGCCAGTCAGCTGGCTGAAAGAAGCTACTATACCTTCGCCTCACTTGAAGGAAAAACGTTGTCATAGTAGGGCTGGGCGATACATTTATTTAATCGATTTAATATGAATTTACCTCTTTTTTTTTTTTTCTTTTCTTTCTTTTTAGGCTTTTGTTTTTGGAAATTCAGGATTTTATTTTGCCAATGCACTCTGGGCTTCCAATTTACCTTTTGGAAAATGTATTGTCATGTGTTAAAGTATTGTAAAGACAAGACTTTTTTACCATAGTACGAACCACTTTATTTTACTCATTCACTTATTTGTTTGTTAGTTTGAATTTACGCAGTGAAGCCTGTTCTTAGTTCATTGTGTAAAACCACTAGCAGCAAACATTTACTTATAATTTCATTGTTTACAACAGCAGGGCCGCCATCTTGTTTAACAAACTTTTTTCACAGCTTGTATTTAATTGCATTCAGGTCAACTCCCAGAAAAAAAAAAACTAAATTTTTTTTTGTAACAAAAATGAGGGGAAAAATTTATTAATCAGATTTGGTAAAATATAATCACTGCTGCAATGTATACTGTAATTTACAAGCTGTATGCAACGAAATTTCGTTCTGTATGCACTCTGTACATACAAAATGACAAATAAAGTTGTCTAAGTCTAAAAGCTGAGGTTTTGTTTTTAAGCATATCGCCCAGCCCTGTGTCATAGTGTGGTGACTAAAGATTTAATGGCAACACTGTTATAAACTGTTACTGGCAGGATGTCGACCAACTGCAAATAATCTAACTAATTAAGCAGATGATCTCAGTTTGTTATATTCCAGGTTTTACTCTGAGTAGCAGGATGGGGACAAAATGTATAAATTGTGCAAAAAGCTACTACTAAATTAAGCTGGTATTTATTTTTTCCACTGTCTATCCTGCAGGTTACTACCAAGGGAACAAGTCTGAACCCCAACGCCAAAGTGTGGCAGGAGATCCCAGCCCAACAAAATGACATCCCAGAAGTGTCAGAGGATTCTTCCTGGCTGCACACCAACTCCTCGCCTGCTGAGATGACTGACGGTATGTTTCTGGTTTGATGTCGTTACTTCTATAACACAGTGTGGGCCACTTATCTGTCTCTCGTGTCGGTATGGCACAAAAAAGTGGCTTTATCAGCTTCAGACAGATATTTGCGGAGAATTCTGAGTAAACCAATCGTATGAAGAAACGTTAACTCTTGGCCTCAGGTGTCGGCTGCGAACACAAATCGTGACTTGTTTGGTGGATTACTCTGGTCTGCAAACACGGCAGTCATTTCAAAATCTTTGTGCTACCATTTCCCTTTCTCCCTCAGGTTTCTCCGACGTTCTCCCGTCGGAGAGTAAAGGATTCTCTTTGGAGTACCCGACTAGCCCCGATGAGTACTTCGCATGTGAGGATGTGGAACCTGACTTGGGGTATTTGCCCTATGATCCACAGGGCAGTTCTGCCACAGACACTGAACTGTCTAAGGAAGAAATGTCTGAAGAGAGCTTACGGGAGTCATTAAAGAAACGACTGGAGTTCTGCTTTTCTAGGTAAATCATTGCATGTATGTGTAAAAAGGCTTGAAGAACAAACTAAACAAAATAGTTTTGTAACTAGAGGAAAACTATATATTCCTCTAAGGAATTTATTTCATGATATTTCTAACTAGAACAGGGATTTTTAGGAAAACGTCATTGTAAAGAGGAGTTTACCTGTGAAGTTCTGAAAGCTTTGTGAACCATTTGCCCCGTTCACATTTATTCAGAAATTTCCATTGATAATAATCATAATGCGTAACAAAATTATATAAAATGTCACATTTTGTTTCAGGGAGAACCTTTCTAAGGATCTGTACCTCATATCCCAGATGGACAGCGATCAGTTTATCCCCATCTGGACTGTTGCCTGTATGGAGGACATCAAAGCGCTCACCACTGATATGGATCTAATTCTGGAAGTGTTGAGAGGTGCCGGCGATACTCTACTCCTTCTAATTATTGTAAAAGCTTGCTAGTTGAGATGCTAACGGTATAAAAAGAATGGTTAGAGAAACGTTAAAGTGTGGAAAGCCTCACCAAGAGCAGCAAAAGCTAAAAATAAACTGCCCAGTTTTCAGTTAACTGCCAAATTCATGAGGAAGGAAGTGGAATGATGTTTACAAACCTTTACTTTTATTTCTTCATTAAGTATGTGGAGTCTTCATGGTATTTAAGCCACATCATGGCACAAGAGCTTATCTGCCCATTTTGTGAGCATGTCGGATAAGTTGCAGGGTTCAAATTGGGGCTTTCTGATATTAGGAAGACAAATAATCGCAATAAAGGTATTGAAATGTGCAATTATGACTAACCTTAGTTTTCTAACTTCTTAATTTTCATTATCACAATTTCCCCACCACTTTCTTCGAATTAAAGCGTTATGTTTTGATTAAAGTCTGAAACTACACATGAAATAAATTCTCTTAACAAAAGCTCTGTCCAAGCAGTCCATGGTGATCTTGATATTGCAGTGACTATTAAGATCGGACATATTTTGCAACTCTGGTTAAAATGTAGAATTAAGTTGCAGCAAGGATGATTTCCAGGCTGTGCACCAGTTAGCTGTTGCTTTATCCTTGTGTTCCTGTACGTCACATGGCTGTTAATGATGGACTAAATTTTGGTTGCTCTGAGAGATTACTTTTTTAATATTAAACTTCCTTACTTGGACTCGTTTTTCTCTCCAGTCAAAGAGAAAAACATTACCGTTGCCTGTTATCACTTCTGCCCTGGTCATGTGCCATTGAACAAAAGTGACACCAGCTGTTAACACCAGGCCCCTGGTGTAAACAGCTGGTGTCAGGCTTCACAGTAGATTTTTATATTAGGTTTAACAGCGTTTTCATATGCAATTGTTTTTTTTTTTTAATTTCTTATTTAAACCTAGCGTGCCCTTACTGACATAAAGTTTATGTTGTCTTGTCTTTCTTTACAGCTTCTCCCTTAGTGCAAGTTGATGATGCCGGTGAGAAAGTTCGACCTAACCACAGTCGCTGTATCATTATTTTAAGAGAAGTGCCAGAGACTACACCAGTTGAGGTAAAGATTACCCAATACTGCATGCTAAGCAGTTGTCTGGATTGTGTAAATGGACTGTAAATCCTGCAAAGGGCTACCAGATGATTTTACGTTCTCACTTGAGTTAAAAAGTACCCACAAGTCATAAATGCTAAATGGCAGAATTGGGCTTGTTCAGTCTGTGTTGTGCCTCAAAGTCATTGTATGAGCAAAATGCCATAGTTTTACGGGTTGAGCAGTATTCTCTGTTCGAAATGGAAATTAAATCCATGATGCGTTTCATTTTTTCTATAGGAAGTAGAGGATCTTTTCAAAAGTGAAAACTGTCCAAAAGTGTTGGGAGTTGAGTTTGCTCACAACAGCAACTGGTACATAACGTTTCAGTCGGATATGGATGCGCTGCAGGTATGTTTTCTTCCTTAATGATCATAGACCTCATTTTTTTGGTTTGACAATTGTACTTTTTCCAGTGTTTTTTTTTTTTTTTTTTTCTTCTTGTCATAAATGCTGTGCCTTGCTCAAAGTCTATATTTGGCATTCTAACAGACTTAAAAGCACTGGTAGATTTGGCCTTAATTTTTCATAGGGAAAACGTTAATATAAAAGCTCCACCATTTTTTTTTTTTTAACATCTTACATCACTGTCGGGTTGGTTTAGGAGACACAAGTTTCTGGAGTAAAAAAAAAAAAAGAATTTTCCGTCTGGTGAAAATTTGTTCCTTTTATTTTTCTCATTCAGGCATACAGATACCTACGAGAGGAAGTGAAAATCTTCAAGGGGAAGCCCATCATGGTAAATTACAAGAATTAATTTACATTATGTTTAAAACTCAGCTCACATTTTTAGATGTCGTTAAAAAGGCAGCAACATGTAGCTCAGCTTGGTTAGTCTCGCTCAGCGCGAGCTGTGCCGTCAGCCCTCAGGACAAGGCCTGTGTGATGCAGCCTCGGGTTTACCTTGGGGTTTATTTGGATAGAAACCTGATAAAGGGAGGTGGTCCTTTTACCATCGTTTGCCAAGCGTGACAGAAGGCCAAACAACCTATCCCAAGCTACGTTTTTAACAACATGGCGTGAATCTGGTGTGTTTTATGGACTTTTGCCAGTCCTTTTCTCTCCTGTCCCCCCTTTGTGAACAAACGGCACCATGAATCAAAATCGGCACCTTTAGCCAAGATTATGCGCAGAAACAAGACTTGGACCTCAATTTCACGCGTCTCTGTGTTCAGACATTAAGTGCAGTATCTCATATAAATAAATCCCCCCCCCCCTCACATTTTTGTAAATATTTACTATAAGCAGATTGCCAACTCCCTGACAGCTCAGCTGTAGCTCGGTGGCCAAGACCATACAGCATGTTTATGTCCTGCCAATTTTTTTATTATACAGAAGAAGGGGGAAAAAAATGGTTGTGGTGCGAATATACTTTTGTTGTTTCATGGCAGAGTAGCTGACTACTCAGGCTGTAAAGTGTTCATTAGAGAGACTGCTTGGGGGCTCTGTGCCAGCTGGGCGCGCTGTAGCACCAGTCTGAAGGGAAAAGTCGATAAAGAGTTTGTGTCCAGGATGTGTGGAGTCAGCAGAGATGTTGGCTGCCCCTAGACCTGTACAAGTCCAAGATTGAGGGAAGGGCAGCCCCATTGATCCCCTCTACAGACCCGATTGTTCGTTGCAGTCTAGGCCTTCTCCTGTTTTGCGGATAAGCCAACGCACACAGTGATGGACGGACCCAGGGCAGACTGTATAACGGCAGTGCAGAACATGACCAGCAGCTTCGTGTGGTTCTGTCCGCACCAGTGGACCAGCCAATCTACCTCCCGTCTGTATGCAGACTCGTCACCATCCCGGATCAGCTCAATGTTTTTGGTTGTAAGTTGAAACTAGGTGTGGCAGACGATGATCAGAGAGTCCTAAAGCCTCACGGTGAACCTGCACGGCGTGCTTCTTTTAAGACGTTACACGCCTGGTTCTGTGTGTTTGTGTCTGTGTGCTTTACCGAGGCAGCTTTCAGTGACGCTGGGAGCTGCAGTCCAGAGAGAGATGCAACTGTGGAGATGTTCAAAGCGATAAGTTATAAACCAATATTCCAAGCTCTGAACGTCTGACAGAGCGCCGTTCAATCTAAAAATGGAAAAGGTGTTGTAGTATTGGACGACAGGTCCGGTAAGGAGAGCGTTCATTTCTGGAAGCAGCCAAGAGGTCCATGGTAACTGGAGAAGCTGCTACGATCCACAGAATCTGTTGACAGCATGATTATTAATTGTGCTCTCCATAATTTTGGCCTTTTATAGCAGCGTAGTTAGAAGAAACGATAAGAACTCCTGTTTGCAGCTGACCATGAGCCATGTAGGGACAAGCAAACATGAGGAAGAAGGCAGCCTGGCCAGACTAGAGCAAAACACAACCTATCTGCCCGCATGCAAAAACAGACCTGCTGTAATTGAAGCCATAGGTGATTCCATAAAGTATTGAATCGATTGGGCTGAATATAATGGATGGCAAAATTTTCTTTGTGTGTGTGTATATATATCTCAACATTTCCTTCGCACTTATTAAAAATGTGACAAACCAACAAATAGCAATGCGTCTTTATAAGACCATTTTACAACTTTTGCATTTAATGTGAATGAGTTCAAAGTGTACTTTGCCAAGGCCTCTTAGACCCCTGTGATGATCAGTATCGCGCTTGGAAGGACTCATAAGCACTGTCTATCCAGGAGGACCTTTAACTCACTCTACATAAATCTTAATCTGTTTTTCCCCCACCCTCACTCTGCCTCCTCTCTTCCTTCACCCCTTTTCTCCCCTTACCCTCCTCCTTCGCTCCCCTTGTTAGTGCAGTGTTTTATGGCCTCATGACCGTGAGATTATGAGATCTGAGGGGATTAACTCGATACAGCACTAATTGTGAAGTGCTCGTCTGTTAGAAAACGTAACTATGTGTCTTATCTGCAGGCTCGTATTAAAGCCATAAATACATTCTTTGGTAAGAAAGGCTTCCAAAGCGTGGATTCAGGAGTGTACCAGCAGCAAGCCCAGCCTCCGGCCCAGTATGTGCCTCCGGTGTACATGCAGCAGGTGTACAGCCCGCAGCAGGAGTACCCCATCTATCCCCTGGTGTCTCCTACCTGGAACCCATCCATTGTGCCACACTTTGAAACGCCACTGGTGAGAACTCTTCATTTTATTTTTTTTATGCCATTTTCAGAGAAACTTTAATGTCAAAATCTCTCAACATCACAGCAATCTCTGACCCAATTAGTGTGATATATCTGCTTTCATTTACATACCAGACGTTCCAAACCGCAAATTACAAAGAGTTTTTTCTTTTTTTTTTTTTCTTTTTTTTTTGTGTGTGTGAATTATGTAATTAAGTTTTATTAAATGTGTTGTTGTAGGCACCGTTCCCCAATGCTGGATTCATGAATGGATACAACAATCCTGGGAGCCACAAACCAAACTCCAGCTCCATCAGCAGCCATCGTGCTGTTGGCAGGAACAGGTAGCTGCACATTATGATGCGAATGCCGCTCGTGTTCAGTCTTGACTCATTTTCCTCATTAAATGGAGACATTATTTTGACAACTGGTGTTTGTTCTTTGAGCTTTAAGCTTCCCCACTTTAAGTTTGAGCTAAGCGATACCACATTTGAGCAACAAAAGGGTTTATGTCAATCCTTAAATAGCTGTGTGGAAACTTTTTTTTTAATGCCTCGGATAAATAAAAAAAATCCTTGAAAGGTCGTTTGATTGATGCATGTTGTGTCAGACAAAACAAAGCTTTGAGGTCAATGTCGTAAAAAGATTAACAAGCATTACCCGACGATTTGTTCCTCTTCTACTCGTATTTAGTGCTCCTCCCCAACCAACAACTTTGAGCCGATTTTAACACGCTATATGCAAGTTTACTCTGAAAAGGCAGCCATGTGTTAAGATCCCTTTAATTATTTTGCCTAAAATGCTGTCACACATACTTTTGTACTTCTTTTTTTATATAAATATCTTATTCTTTTCCTTATACTTGATGAATTGTCAATTAATTTGTAGAATTTACTTTTCACTTTTAGTAATGAAGTTATTTTCTTAGCCCTAGGTACCAGATAAAAGGTCATCACAGACCAGGGGATCCTATTTCCTCTAACCTGGCTCCAGGGACCATGATGAATGGCGTCTCTGGTCCTGTGGACTTCCAGGCACTAAGGACCCTGTCCGGTATTGCATCTCTGTCTGCCTCTTCATCTTCCTTCAAACCCAAAGAGACGTCTTCCCTGTCCTCCATATCCAGCGGAGATCCGAGCCGAGCCGGACGAGACAGGTAGGAAATGTAGCATCTACCCCGAATGTTACGATGTTTAATGCAGCGAGAGTTTATGCAAGTTTACAGTTTTTTTTTTGTGGTTTTTTTTGTTTTTTTTGTCCACAACTAAGACTTGAAGGTTTTTTTTTTTTTTACATGCAACTGTAATGAAAAACAAAAACCAAGAAATCTAACGAGTTTCAGACTCAACGTTATTTCAACTTTATATACAAGCTGTTGCAGATGTTATTGGTGCGTTGTTTTTATTTTATTTTTTCCGCTGAAATAGGAGAAATGGCCACAGAGGCATGAGGAGGAAAAGAGAAGACGAACATTCCATGGTAAGCATTTTCTCCTTTTTTTTTTTTTTCTTTTTACTCCAAATTGTTGTTTTGTTTGTTTCTAACTGTCCATAAATGAAAACAGAAACCCGTCCCTTTGATGGAGGCCAAGGCTGCCCCTCCTAACTTTGATCTGGCAGCTTCCAGTTTTCCCCCTTTGCCCGGTTCTGTGCTCCCTGTTCAGGGAGAAACCGTGTCAGAGGTGCGCCTCTCTGATGTCGTCCGTGGCCTAAAGCTTCCAAGCAAGGTGACTAGCCTTCCTCGTTACATTTACACTTTAAGGAAGAATACATGGATTTCACAGCTAAATTGTACTTTGTCTTTATTATTATTTTTCTTAAACCGTATTTCAGGCAGGAAACCAGGACAAAAGCTCGGCCCAAAACACAAAAGACTCTGAGAGTCCTGCTAGCAAACAGGATTCTACCTCCCTGACTCCTAAACCCATTGCTGTTGAAACACAACCATCAACGCCACCAGCATCAAGGTAAGTTATCCCATGTCACGATAAATCACATTATACTATTTTAAAAAGTAACAAAAACTAACGACTTGCCTTTTCTTTTTTTCCCCCAATAAATTACTAGTGCTTGTCCAACAGTAACAAATGGAGAGAAAACTGAACCAGCTGCTGTAGAGGAAAACCTCTCTCCATCCACTGAACCTGATTCTAAAACCAGTCCAGAACATGCTCCCACCGTGTGTAGTAAAAGTGGTTCTGGTGAAAAAGCCTCACCTCCAGCATCAGAACAAGAACAGGTAGGCTTGGTCTCCCAGTGTCGGTCATCAGAAACACTTCATTGTCAGGTCCGTTAAAAAAAGAAAAGAACATTTTGCAGGACTGGGAAACTTCTGCGGGGAACAGGGCGAAAACACGAAGTAAACAAAAAACATCTAAAGGTGCAAAAAGTAATGGGGGTAGTTTTCTGGTGGCAGAGGTTCTGGTCCTGATGGACCGAGTCTTTTTACCAGGAGAGAGGAATGACTATTTGCTCACTTTTTGACTTCTCAGCGAGGGTTTTCTGATAGGTTCATGCAATTCCACAGTAACTTACATCGTACTGTACAGTGACTATCTTTTTTTTTTTCAAACATTTAAATCAAATGCTAAGGACCGTTTGCAGGCTTTTAGCTTCTCAGCAAGAGCCGCCAGTGCATTTAGCCATTTGAACGTCACGTCTTGTTTTGTGTTATATGGGAATTCTGAGCCGATATACCACCAAAATGTAATTATGGCGACATGATGACAATAAAGACAGACCGGTGACCAGATGGGCCGCTGTTGGTGGACAGGGAGAGTAGATCGTTCATATTACATATGTTTCAGTCTATGTAGAAGTGCTTTGAAGGGTTCAGCAGCTGCTGTGGCCTGCAATGCCGTGTGCATTATTTAGTCTCAAACTTTATGTGCATGATCTGCTTTTGTTTTGTTTTTTTCTTTTACTAAATACTTTTTTTTAATGTTTTAAGGAGGAGCCTAGAAAGCTTAGCTATGCAGAGGTGTGCCAGAGGCCAGCCAGAGATCCACCACCAGCAGAGATGCCCTCCCCTCCTGTCACTTCACCCAACCACCCTCTGAAAGAGCTCAAGGTCAATACCGTCAAGGAGCCTCAGCCCAACTCCAAGAAGACGCCCGACACGGTTGGGGATAAACCCCCTCGACAACCTTCGCGTACTTTCAGAGGTGCACCGGGTCACGCCAGAGCCAAAGGTTCAGGGATGAGGATCCGGGAGAATCAGAGGGGCCTGAATGCTGGCAAGCCGTTTTCCCCACAGCGGGGACCCAAACGCAGCGGCAAAGAGCAGAACATACCCCCGCTTCACCCAAATAACTCGAGTTAAAGCTTCACAGACCTTATTTAAAATGTGTAAATATGTAAATGCAGATGAATATATTTCTTTTGACAGATTTTGTCAAAGACTTGTGATGCGACTTTAAAGTCGATATTCCTTAAAGGAAAATGTGTATTTCAACAGAATTCAAGGCAAAGGCGATGCTATACCCCTTGAAGGTTGATCATGGGATTATTTTTTACTTTGATATTTAATATAGCAGTAATTAACTGCTATCCAGAGAAGCCATGTATTGTCACCAGAGATCATTTGTCATGTATTTTATTTGTCATCTGATCTGGCAAATTGTGTATTTTTATTGCAAGAGTTCCTCCTTTGCAGTCTGGTGCATTGCATTTGAGACCATGGCTCAGATTTTCCTCTGTTTAATGTCTTTTATAGTCCATGAATAAAATTTCCTCAGAGGGAAAAAACATGTAGAGTTAATCTTGGAGAGCCTAAAGATTTAATTTCACCATCAGTGATCCTGAACATCGTGGACTGTAACTTTTTTTTTAAGTCCAAGTTTATAGAAGCTTCTATAGATGAGGTGTAGGTAAGAGGAAATGTCGGGTATTTTCCTTAGTTTTTTCTGTGTTAACACGATAGCATAGTTTGTAAATATTTGAAAACAGTAGCCACCCTTTAATTTGTCAATTTTTATGCTGTTTCGAATCAAAG
This sequence comes from Fundulus diaphanus, assembly GCA_037039145.1. NCBI lineage: Eukaryota > Metazoa > Chordata > Actinopteri > Cyprinodontiformes > Fundulidae > Fundulus > Fundulus diaphanus. The sequence continues at coordinate 28,744,354 of CM073126.1, forward strand.
GTTGTTGAAACCTGGAATGTTTGACCATGGTGTGCTTACTGAGTCCTGAGCAGGTGAATCATTTGGTTGTTGATCTTAGGTAACAATATTTTGTCTCGTAGATTTTTTTTTTATTTTTTTTTTTTATTGTTTTTCGTGAGACATTTGGAAAACATTTTTATTGAAGTTTTTTTTTCTTGCGCTACGTTCACATTGGCGCCACAAAATCGCCACTTGGCTGTCACTCGACTGGAATATCGCCGGTCGCTCACTAGCAGGCGACATTAATTGCACAGCGGACGACACTCCTGAAATACAGCAGTACAATGGTGTTATCTAGTGACGCTTTCACTTCCCTGCCACTTCAGTCTCCTCACTCACTTTTTTTTTTTGCAGGCTTGGTTCTTTCTGGACTCGTCTCGGTAGTAGTAATTGGTTGAGCCTTACTACTCAGGCCGACCGCCACTATCAGTTTTTCTTCCATGATGAATGGAAACTGCTTTGTCTCCGCTGCAGTCCTTCACCCCACGTCACAACCACATGTAGTTCCTCATTGGTTGTCACAGTGACACAAGACACAAACGTTCAGATTTTTCAACTCCAACAACTGTCCCTTCGTATCCATCACAGGTGTCGTGTTGCTCTGGCTTCGCTTTAATTGCCAGAATTGTGCGTTTTGCGTTGCTAGAATTGTCTGTGTGGCCTCACGTAGCTCGGTTGCCACATTCAGGCTCAATGTGAACGCACCTGTCGTTTTTTTTTTTTTTTTTTTTCCCCCATTTGATGTAAATATTTGTTCAGTGTTGCTAACATTTGGAATTGGGCCTCTGGCAGAGCTGCTGTTGTGCTTCAGTAATTGTAAAGCATCCATTTCTGAGTTCGATATCATTTAATTCATGCATTTATTTACAAAAGCTCCAAGGTGACAGAACACATGGAAAAATATGAAACGTAAGCACTTGTTTGTAGAGGCAAATGACCCAGTTCCATATCTGACCAGGTAATTATTTTGAATGTACTTGTTTTTGTTACTTCTGATTTTTGTGTTAATATGGAACTATTTTTGACATTTTAATTTTTACATTTGAATGATCAGTGGTCAGCCACTCTGCCCTAAAATGTAGCAGGAAACTATATTTGTTCCGTTGTCCAAAGGTTTTCAAAAACTCTTCCTTTACTCTGCCTGATCTTTAGTGAACTTAATTTTTTTTTCTGAATACAGATAGTTCAAATAACACATTCATACAAAGGTTAGAGTTGATTTTCCTATTTGAGAATGATCATGTGGGGTTATTTGCCAAAAGAAAAAAACTGATCACTAAGGCTTATTCGGTACATAAAAAAGAAAACCCAGCTAGAGCATCTGATAATTTTTTTTTAAGCTGTGGTTGTGGCATACTTGTATGAGAAATGGATAGTTTGGTATATTCATGTCAGACCAGCTTTTATTGATGATTGTGGGTTCATAATTGTTCTATTTTTGCACTATTTTATGTTTATCTAAGGGACCTTAAGGAAAAATTGGGTTTTCAACTCAAATGTTTTCTTTACTCAATTTTTAAAGTTGCTTTCTCTCTCTGAACCGATTAGTGTCTTTGAACTGTTGATGCAAATGGTTTGCATCTGTATGATGAAACAAAACAGGTTGTGAACGCCGTCTGTGGGTGTGCAACTGCTGGTGGGCTTTGGTTTTTCTTTGTAGCACTGTTTTCTAGTCTTTTAGGGTATGTTTTGTGGTCGGGGTTGACATTGCTGTTGAATCTAATGTGATGTGTAAGCAGTTTTATTTTTGTATCACTTGATTCAGCATTTGTAAATAGTGTTCCCAGATCCATTTACAGCAAATGTCTCAGCAGTGAACGCAACATGCGTGTGGAGGTGGTCAATGAAATGCACTTCATAAGATCATGTCTTGTAATGCTGAAAAAGACGTGGGGAAAATGCTTCATTTTGAAATGTAATTGTTAAAAATTTGGAAAATGGGTCAAAGTTGATGAAACTTAAATGTGTAGCTCTTTCGGTTGTGGATTTGTGAAAGCATGTTTCCAAAACGTTGTGCCTTTACCACTTCTATATATCAGCAGAGTCCTAAACAAATGACATCTAGCAAGACTGCCTGGTTCCTTTTCAAATAATGTGAAATAATTTGTATTTATCAGTGTATTCATTCCAGCTCATTGGAGGCATATTTTGGTCAGTTGAGCAGATACATAAATCTTGTTGATCCATTATGTTAATCATCATATTGTCATCTTGCTAGTCGCATTTCAAACATTAAAGTCCCCTTAACTAAAAAAAAAAAAAAAACAATTTTTTTTCAATCAATACACTGGTTTATCAAGTAAATATTGTGAAAAAATAAAAATATTTTCAATAAGACCTTGTGTGTGTGTGTTTATATTGAATCGGGTTAAATTAAAGTGTAGGAGTCTCAATTTTTACAAAACTCCACAAAAAAAAAACATACCATAATCTGCCAAGTAAACTCCAGGAAGTAAAGATTATGTAACCACTGAACTGGAAGCACGTTTGTCTTTTCCGGAGAATTTAAAATTTTACTAATCTTTAATATCAACACACATTCGCGAGAGGTTCATGCCATTAGATATCATAGAGCCGCGAAATCTAAAGCTCAAACGTTGCTTTTTGGATTTACGCATAGAAACTACACGTTCCCCACAGATCAACCCTGTTACGTAACACTGAGCTCTCGCGAGATTTGGTCAACGCAAGTGTCAGAGTGTCAACAACGGACGGGCAGCAGCAGCAGCAGGCAGCGCTGTCCGGGAGCAGGGAGGGGGAGTGAAGAGGCACTTTAAACGTCCGGTGAGTTCGGACGGATTTCACATCATGTACCATTGCCTCTCGCGTTAAGCGGAGCTCACTGTTGGTGTCCGGGACGCCTGTTATGTTCTTGCTCCTACACAGGAGTGTATAACCCCAGTTATCGTTAGCATTAGCTTGCTAACGTGTAGTGTAAAGTCTCCAAGTAAGCTAATGGAGCGTCGCTTAGCGGCTAGCATGATCGCAGCTAGCTTAGGTGTGAGGGTGTGAAAATATTGACGTTTGTTTTTAGAAGTATGTGGCTGTAATTATTTCTGTATCTACGGCTCTAACGTGCGCATTTGCTCAGTTGTCGCGTTCGTTCGGAAGCAATGGGATAAATGTGACGAGGACATGACACATTGCGGAACATCTTTCAGAGACAGTCAAAGCCAGCAAAGCTTGTGTTCCGTACAGCTCAACCTGTCCGGAACCCGAGGCGTTTATTTAGAAAGCCAGTAAAAACGCCGCGTCCTGATCGACCCGATGACGCCGCAGAGTGGGTTGCATGGTAGCTGGAGCTGGTTGTGCTGCCTCATCGTTGATCGTTTTGTCCCTGATCATCATCCTCCTCCTCCACGGAGTCCAGAGGCACCCCCCACTCCGGATAGGCCGATAGTCCTCGGCCTGTGGGTCCCTCCTAGGTGGTTAGTTCAGGCGCTTTCACTCATCACAGGCGTGGACAGGGGACTTCCGGTGCCATCACAGGTTTTCCTTCTCAACAGGTGCAGGGTCGATTTCCTTCACTTAACCGGATTTGACCCATTGAGCTAGAAAGAGGCACAGCTCAAATTTACCTCCAACATCACAGTAAAGCGCATATAATCGTGCGCTGAGCTGGTGTAACATTCATGGTGTGTGTTGGTCCCCCCTTGAAAACAAGCATGTGGAATCTGGCACTGGCCTGTTTGCCATGGATCAGAGTTTTAGGTCCAGAGATGGTCAGCGAAGATGCCGCGGCAGGGTAGGCGGTCCGTGACAAACTGACACACTTCACATTTATGGTGGGATCACACCGCCTCCACCGCGTTTTGCGGTGCCACGTGTTACCCGATCCATTATAGTCCAGTTCAGATGCATGTTAGACCATTGTTGGCTCTTTCAGCAGTGGACTTGGTCGCCATAAGCACTCTGACTGGGCTGAAGGTGTGTTGGTCGCCTTCTTATCGGTTAACTTCTGCTGCTTGAGCTACAGTAGCTCCTCTGTTGGATCGGACCACTCGACAGGCCTAGATTTCCTCCTTATCTTCATCAGTGACCCTATTGCCGGGTTCACTACACAGTTGCTTGGGCTACTATTAATACTTACTGAGCCTTTCAGACTGGAAAAAAACTGCATAGGATCTGCTGGTTTGAAGATATTCTGAAACGGTCATATGTAGTCATCATTAACTTGGCCTTTCTCAAATTTCCTTCACGTTTCTGCTTCTAACACATTTCATTTGAAGACTCGCTTACTTGCTGCCCAATATGTCGCACACGACTAGCAGGCGCCACCAATCGGTGTAGCTCGCTCCGCCCATCAGTGACCTTATTCTGATGGTGCGTTCCTTTTGCCTCGGAGGTCGGAACTCACGAGTTACGTCATCTCCGCATTTCTGCGTTTCGGTTTCCCCTCCGTCGGACAGTAGGAAAACACGCTGGCACTGTTCTAACAATGACAATAACGCTGTTCTAGGCGGTAGTTTGAGCAGACAAACACACCTGAAACGTCCCATCTGATTCAATTCAATTTTATTTATATAGCGCCAATTCATGAAACATGTCATCTCGAGGCACTTTACAAAGTCAAAATCAAGCATATTATACAGATTGGTCAAAAATGTCCTATATAAGGAAACCAGTTGATTGCTTCAAAGTCCCGACAAGCAGCATTCACTCCTGGAGAAGCGTAGAGCTACAGGGAGAGTCGTCTGCATTGTCCATGGCTTTGCAGCAATCCCTCATACTGAGCAAGCATGAAGCGACAGTGGAAAGAAAAACCACCCATTAGCGGGAAGGAAAAACCTCCAGCACACCAGGCTCAGTATGAACGGTCATCTGCCTCGACCGACTGGGGGTTACAGAAGACAGAGCAGAGACACAACAAGAGAGACAAAAAAGCACAGAAGCACACATTGATCTAGTAATCTGTCCTACATTAGATGGTAATAGCGGGTGAGCTGTCTTATGTGGATGATGTCTCAGATAACAGAACGCCAGACCAGATGTACCTACTATGAAGAAAAAAGAGAGAGAACAAAAAGTTATAAGCAGAAATGATGACAAGCAATACATAATTGAAGAACAGTAGAACTCGATAGAGTGAGAAAAATAGATCCTGATGTCCTCCAGTAGCCTTAGCCCATAGAAGCACATCCCCATAGGTAGGTCAGGGCAACATAAGCCACTCTAACTATAAGCTTTGTCAAAAAGGAAAGTTTTAAGATTAGTCTTAATAGTAGACAGGGTGTCTGCCTCACGGACCAAAACTGGGAGTTGGTTTCACAGGAGAGGAGCCTGAAAGCTAAAGGATCTGCCTCCCATTCTACTTTTAGATGAACACTGAACTAAATGTCTCATAAATAACACAGAGCTGCTACAAACAAAGTAGGAGGTTTTACTCAACGTTGCTGCGAGTAGCGGCCATCTTGAATGCTGATGCCGGGTACCATCCTGCTGCACCGACTATCTGACTCCTACTACCGGCTTTAGGGGCCGTTCCAGTTAAATTTTCCTACCCAGAGGTTGAGAATGCCGACTACCGAGGACAAATGGAACGCACTTTAAAGCTTGATGTGCGGTGTCATCTGCCTTGTAACGCGTTCACACTGTTGGCCTGTACGTCGGTTTTTACTTGGGTTTTTAATCCATTCAGAGATATTAGGATATATTGCAGATGGCGCTGAGATTGACCCTTCTTTACCTGAAGCTTTCTTCCCAGCTCAGTTCCTGCACTTTGAACCACCATTTACAAAATGGTCACCGAGTCAAGACTGGGATTTCCGGTTTTACAAAGATTGCGTTTGTATGTTAACATGTAGCAGTTGCTGAGGCAACAAGCATCTATGGCTATCCTGTTAGTTTAGCGCAGACAGTGATGGGTGAGAAACCCAACGTTGGTAAAGAAAGTGTGCGCTCTGGGATCCCCGTAGTCAGCAACAGACAAAACGGCTGATTATACTCGTTTCCGTTTTACACGAAGATGAAAAATGACCTTGATAAAACCCCAATAAGAGCTTCAGCTTTTTTCTTACAAGATAACATGCACAATTTAAACATAGTTGTGTTTAGCTGACTGTTCCTCATTGGCATATTCTCTGACAGTGCAGACCTTTCTCACCCTGAAGTTATGAGTTGTATCAACGTGAGAAAAATAAGTTTTTTGTTTTTGCTGCTTTTAAAGCACTCAGAACCCCTCAAGGTAGTCATAATATTCAACGGAAATAGTCCGTAGTTGATTGTTTATATTTATTATCACTTATGTAAAGACTACATCGATGCAAAGAAAATTACCTCTGTTATTGGTTTCCACTGAGTAGTCCTTAAAAGCCACACGTTGTTGTTTCTTGCTCCTCCTTGCAGAACGTCGTCTGAGATGGGGGATGATCGGCCCTTTGTCTGCACAGCCCCTGGATGTGGGCAGGTACAGTTTCTTCATGCACAGCGCCCTCTTAGAAAAGTCTGCTCCATTTCCTTGCCTTCTGGTCTGTTACAACAGAAACAACGTTAGTTTCTTCCATTACATTAGCAAAGGTTTATAGGCCTGTGATGGCTCGCCCATTTGGTACCCAAACATTGCCATTTCTTCTCTTCCTGCTCTCATTTGGTACCATGAACAAACCATTTGGTTCTCATGCACCTAAACAATCACATAATCGCTTTGTTTTTCTCTTGGTAGCTGTGTAGTTTTCGTCAGTTGTGGAAATAAAATGTTTTAATGTTAATCTCTGACGACTTTATGTTACACTTGTTTTTTTTTTTTTTTTTTTTCAATCCCTGTTTGGACTTTGATCTGACCGATTAGGACCTTTTTGAAATAAACAAAATGCCACTAATCCACCCTCTGTTTGTGGATACTATTTAATGGCGTTTAAAACAACCACATTTCCTTAAAGTAGACTGAGTAGAAAGCTACTTTAAATCCATTAGTTGTGAAGCAAGTATAAAAAGCCACGTCTGGCAGTAGGAGGAGATGGATGGTTGGGATGAAAGCGCTCATGGTTTAAGGTCGACCTGGAAAAGAATAAAAGAGCAAAAGGGTGAAATGACCAGCAGGCGAATGGAGTAAGCCAAAATTCAGTGTGACCTTTAACCAGCTGTTATTTTTCATATAAATATTGAACATCACGACCTTACACACTCGTTCCCTCTTCCCTGAAGCTTCTGCTCTTTGTTGTCGGGATAAAGAGTTGAAAAAGACAGAAATTGCACTTTTATTACTTAGCCATTTTGTGTTTACTACAATGAAAAAGCAAGCCAATCAATTTCTTTCTCATCTCATAAAATGTATTTTTTTTTTTTTTATCCAGCCAGAGCTACAATAGCATAGTTTAGATCAAAGCATGTTAGCATGGCCCAGTCAACATTCAGACCTAAATACAAATAAAAACCGTTGTTAAGGCATGAAAGCTGATGTTCACAGATGATCTTCATCCAATGTAACTGAGCTGGAAGCTGGACCCCTTCTTGCAAAGGAAAACGTGTTAATATTTCAGTCTCTAGGTGAATCTAGAAGACTTGCAGCAAAACGTTCTACAAATGTTTTGTTTATGCGTAAAACACTTTGAAAACTTTTCCCACTTGACAATTATCCACTGCTTAGTGTTGATCTTTCACATAAGCAGAGATAAGTTAAAATGGCATTATATTTGGAGCAAACTTTAAAACAAGACCTTGCTTTATTATTTCATTTTGCATAAAAAAAACCTAAAATATCTGTTGGCTTGAAGTACATTTCTATGTCTTGTTTTGGTACTGTACCATTAGAAATCATACTTGTACTGCTTTACTTCTATAAGCAAAAAAAACGTGTGTATAAAACCTGCACACGCTATCAGTTAATATAAGAAAGAGACATGAACGGCAGTTTAGCTCCAATTTGAAATGAATAAGAATAATTAATAAAAATGTAAAAGTCACAGTTGACCAAAGAAGGCTGTAAATGAAGCATCTCTAATAAGAAATTCGCTGCGTTCAGGCTTAACGTTAACCTTCCAGTTAAACGGCTGAACATGGTGGCCGATGATTAAACTCTGGATCATCTACTCGCTGAGCTGGTGCTGTTGTTCGTCTCTAAATGGTCGATAAATGAATAATTAGCCTCGATTCATTCTTTGTCAACTTTTAGGAGATCGTCTTTCTTTCTTTTGTTCCTAATCGTCTTGTTTTTGTCCTGTTTCATCGGTTGCAGAGATTCACGAATGAAGATCACCTCTCAGTCCACAAACACAAGCATGAGATGACTTTAAAATTTGGTCCTGCCAGGACAGACTCTGTTATTATCGCAGGTAGGTGCAACTGCTTGTAAATTAATTTTAAAAAGAGCGCACAATAGGGGAGGGGGAATGGTTCTTTCCCTGACAAAGATGCAAGATCGTTTTTTGTTGAATTTTTAGTTTTTGTTTTTTGTTTTCCCAGACCAGACCCCAACCCCCACGCGTTTCCTGAAGAACTGTGAAGAGGTCGGTCTGTTCAATGAGCTGGCCGGTTCCTTTGACCAGGAGTTTGGTAAAACACAGGAAGACGAGCACAGAACAAAGCACCCCGTGAGTAACGAGGTTTAGTCCGAGGCGAAATGCCGGTTTCGGCTCATTTTTAGCCGTCGGCCTCTTTATTTATTGCAGAAGAGCTGACGGCGGTCGTGTATTTCCTTCTGTGTTTCTGGTCTGTAAGGCTGCACCTTTACAAACACCCGCTGAAGTAAAAGATGAGGACGACTCGTCCTTACAGGTTGATTCCTCTCCCCCCGACAGTCCGGATTCCTCGTCCACCATGTCTGAGAACAGCAGAGACTCTAGGGTGAGTCTAGGGAAGCGACGCTTTGCTCGGTTAAGTGCCTCGCAGATTCACCGTTAACGCAGCCCGAACCCTAACGTGATTTCCTTCACAGGAGTTTCTCACTAAGCATGTGGCAAGCTCCACTCCTACTCCAACAATTGTTCGCCCGGGTTCTCTCCCCCTTCACCTGACCAGTGACCCGCTACACCCGACTCTGCCTTCTCCAACGTCCGTGATCACACAGGCCCCGCCCTCCAACAGACAGCTTGGGTAAATGTGTTCCTCCGTGTTTATCGTCCCGAGGCTAAACCTGCAAATAAACATCTTCAAGCTTAAGCAAGTTCTCATCAAATGCACAAGCAAATGTGTCCGTCGGTGATGTAGATGGCACACACTTACTGAAACGGGCTAAAACGGCTCATCTCGTAAACAGATCTCCCACAAGTGCGTATCCACTGATGAGGCACCTCCCTAATGGGCAGACTATCCCGCTTCTGCCCAGCCCTGTGCAGATGACTTCAGTTATATCTGTAAGTGGAGATTTGGGAGAAATAAACAGAGGGCTTTTGGGAAATCTTACTTATTTACCCTTTTGCTTGTGTTTGTTGTCATTTGTTGCTGTGTGGAAGCTTGCGAGGACAGTGAACACCGTGCCTAACATCCCTGGGATCCCAGGACCTCCTCTAGGAGGAGCCAGCAGTGGTTCCTCCTCCCCTTCGGGATATAGTCTTCACTCTGAGACCAAAATGGTAAGATCACCTTTTTACTGCTCAGTTATCAAGTACACCCCAATACATTAGAATACCACTGAGAAACTAATTTAATAATAATATTTATTTCTGCGTTTCAAGTGAAGCTCTGATATCATAACACCCTTATACAAAGTGATATCTCAAGTGTTTATTTTGGGTCATTTTGATGATGATCATGCACTTAATGAAAACTCCATCTTTAAAAAAAAAAAATGAAATAAAAAATGAAATATGACATAAGAAAAGTAAAGAAATATTTTAAATGCAAAACTTTACACCTACTGAAAGTGTGTCCATGTAGAGTCAATGTTTCCCATGCATAGATCTATTCGGGCTACCCAAGTAAACTGAGACCCGCCCAGGAAGATACTCACCCCCAAAAAAACAAAAAAACATTGGCTTTACAAACGGCGCACATCTGCAGCGGCCAGCATCAGCATCCTACTTCATGCACCTACCACTCAATAAAGCTGGTGTTTCAGAGCTAAGTACATTTTCTCCCATATTGTAGGACTATGCAATCTATAAGGTCTCGATAAAGTAGCTAATTGCTGGGGCCCATGATTTCCACGACGCGGAAACACAGACTGAATCGCTTAATTTACAGTAAACAGTTAAACCCTGAATCTGAGTTCAAGAGAGGCTGAGATTTGGGGTGGACTCTTTTTTTTTTTTTTTTTTTTTTCAGTTGGACGGGTTTTATGTTGTTTGGGCTGGAAACGGTCAGATCTGGCAACAGTGCTGGGTCCATTCAATTAACTCAAAAGTCAAGCGTAAGCATCGACACTCTGATGTCAGTCTGAACGCTGGCTGAAGTAAACATTCAGACTAGGAGAGGTAACAACAGCAGCAGCAGCAGCCAGGGAGCACACGGCTCAGAACAAAGCAGAGTTCCCTCCTGCCTGCAGCTAACCCAAGTTTCTTCCATTTGACTGAGTTTCTCTCACGCCCGAGTATGTAGGAGCCTAGCCTAGGTAGACGCAAGACATGAGCTCTGGTATATGTGACATAGTGTAATATGTAAGATTATAATGACACAATATTCAGTGTAAATAACTATCAGCTGAGATTTCCAGTTTGAGCAACGTTTGTGATTTAGTGATTGGCACCTTGCTACGGCGTACCATACACTGCGACTACGCACTGAACACCAACACTGAAGTAAATTCTTGACCTCTGGGAAACACTGACAGTAAAGTGTGTGCATTCAATACTTGGTTGGAGCTCCTTTTGCCTGAATTACTCCATCAACGCGACGTGGCATATGTCCGCACGGTCATACTACGTCATTTTGGCTTCCACGCCCCTCCTTGCGGCCAAACGTTTCCGCTCCACATACCTGGGAAAATTCCTAACTACACGGACAGTCTCGTGCGGAAAAACATGCCGGACGAGCAAGCGCTCCTTCTGGCGGAGGTTTGTAAATATAGACACCTCTATGTTTCGGCGTATAAAGATCACTGTGATCAACAAATTAACCATTCTTAAACAGAAATCACCCTCACTCGTGGAAGAAAGGTAGAGGCTTTAAAATGTTGGAAGCAAGTGTTTTCTACTTCTGCGTAGTGGGGTGTAGTACGCTTGGCGTAGCAGCACAACGCTGCCCTCTAGAGTCCCGGGGACTCATTTCCACCGGGAGCGTACGCGCATCAAGCATAAACCAGCCTTTACGGTCATCTGCATTGTTGGGTCTGGTTTCTCTCATCTTCCTCTTGACAATACTCCATAGACTCTCTATGGGGTTCAGTTCAGGGGAGTTTCCTGACTAGTCAAGGACATTGGTCACCGAAGCAGGTATTGACAGTTTTTCCTGCTGGAAAACTTAATCAACATTACCTTTAAGCTTGTCAGTAGAGGGAAGCATGGGCTGCTGTAGCATTTTCTGCTGGATGTCTCTATTGACTTTGCACTTAACAATATGGTGTTAATAGTGGACCATGACCGTAGAAACTTCACTTTGCACCTCAGGCAATTTGGACTCAGTGCCTCTCTAGACTCTTAGACCTTGATTTCCAAATGAAATGAGAAACTTACTTTCTTCTGAATAGAGGCCTTTGGACCACTAAGCAACAGTCTTGTTCTTTTCCTCTTTAGCCCAGGTAAGACACACCTGATGTTGATGCAGGAGTGGCTGAATATAGTGGCTGGATACAGCACTTTGTGAAAGCCAGCATGTTTAGCTATGAGCTTCTGTGGCTTATAGCCTCCTAGTGGATGGGGTCTATGACTGTCTACTGAACAGCTGGCAGGTTAGCAATCCTCCTCTTGACCGTGGAAGCCCTAACATGACCAGCTTTTAGTTATTCGCTATTAGCCAAAATCATAGAAATGAACACAAATGAAAGATTGAAATATATCCCTCTGTGTAATGATATATAAAATGAGTGATGCGTTTTCAAGGACATTCTAATGCTGCGTCCAGACCAAACGCCTTTTCAGCGTCATAAAGGAGGAGCTACTCTGTTCTTTTCCTCTGCCAGACTCTGTAAAATTGGGGATGAAATCGAGAGAATGATCTGCACCGTGTCTGAAATCACCAGACGATTAGTTTTTAGCTTGGTGAGTTTCAGCACCTACAGCAGGAGCTGCGCGCTGACGAGGGCCACTCTCAGCGCTATTTATGTCTCACCTGAGCCCTGTTTGACAACCTGCCAACCGGCATCGGGGCCCGCATCTCCCTCCAGGACAGCAACTACAGGCGCCCCATTTCATCTGAAGAGTACCTGTCCATCTGTCTCGGGTTAGTGGGCATCATTCAGGAGGCTCGGTGTTGACATTTATCAGTGATCCGAAGCATGGGCGCCGGTTCTGTGGGTGCTTCAGGGTCGGAGCACCCACGGAGAAAGCCCGCCTCCTTCTAGCAATGAGCGTGCGTGTTAAAATAGCAACGAGTCACGCAAGCACGGTGAGCACCCACCAGCAGAACCCTGCTCTGAAGGAAAAAATATCTGTCCTGGCAGAAAATCCCCCACTACGTCACAAAGCGGAGTCTCTGATTGGTTGACGCCCCGCTGCAAAAGTTCAAATTTTCAAACTCTAACGCCGGCCGCTCTGGAGGCGCGGCAAACCAAATTTGCAGCACGAAACGCGCTGAAAGCTTCAAACGCGCAGCAAGACGTCTCGATGCCCCCCCCCCCCGAGGTGTGTCCACCATAGACTTTGCATTTAAACCCGATTCCCCTGACGCTCAAAAGGCGTTTGGTCTGGACGTACCGTAAGTTGTTGAGATGTACCTGGATGCTGTTGCCTCTGAAAATGTTCTCATACTCCAGCTTTTCTACCATTTCAAATGATGACGTTTTCAAAAATCAGTCTAAACTAGTTAATCTGAGGACTCTATCCCTTACCTGGAGTGTTGCTCGTGTGTCATTATAGAGGCTGAAGGCAGCTCTGTCTCAGCAAGGCCCAGCAGCACAAGATGGAGCAGGTGGTGGGTCAGGATCCATCCCTGCTATCCCTCAGCGACAGGAACAGAGCCAGCAGCCCACTCAGAACTCTGACACACCGTCGCCTGCTCAACCTCAGGTACAGTTATGGATGGAGGCAGCAGTGTTCAAAATACCCATAAGGATGGATACAGTGGCCCTATTCCTCCAACTAATACTGCTCTAACTTTGCCAAAAGTCCATATAAGCCAGTATTACCTGCTGAGATAAATAGCAGTTTTAAAGTACTTATTGTTCTGATTATTATGCTGATTATGCTGCCCTTTTATAGAGTAACACAGCTACACCAGCTGTGGTAGCTGGTTACTTGGTTAGGCAATCTGCTCGGGTCGGCGGCTCGTCAAAGTACGTACTCGTAGCTTACCAAATGGATTTTTAAATCACTGCTTCCTTAAGGCTGGTTCACACCGCAGGATTTATATTTAATAGTCGGACGATTTTTCAAAGCCTGAGAGACACCACGCGTAACGATAAAAAAAAAAATCTTGGATAAAACAGGTTTGGTCGTACAGCGTGTGGTGTCCGGTCAGACGACAAGCACAGCACACCACACACACACAGATTTCGCTTAAGATCATTCAAATGTCGGACGGGAAATCTTGAGAATCCTCTCAAGATCAAACACGAGTTCAGAGTAAATAAACATGAACGATGGGGGAGAATAATGGTAGTTTGTGGACTGACTTTTAGCGGCAGGATATTCTCTTAAGATTAATAATCGGCGCCTCTCGGAAGGAGGAGATCAGGGAAAAAATCGGGCTAAAAATCCAGCCATGTGAATTAGCCTTCAATAAGGAGGACGGGAACCGTTCTATCGGTGTCCACATCCCCATTGCCCGAAGGAGTCCTTGTTAAACAAGGGAAAACTGAGCGAAAGTCCGGTTGCCTCCGATTTAGCCTCTTCGCTGTTGCGATGACCCAGACAACTGAGAATTTGCACAGGCATAAACCAGGGAAGTGTAGAAGCCCCCATTTTAGCCAGCTGACCAGCAGCTTGCAGTAACAGGCGGGGAGAGGAGCAGGGCGGCGTTACTCTGTGCTTCAAGCAGTCAGAGAAAAGACTCTGGTTACTCCAGCACTTTGCTATCTCATTACCAGGTGCTTTCACAGCAGAACTGTTTGGTCCTCAGTTTCCCTGCGTACTCCACTTTGTTTGGGTTTGTGTGAAAGCTCCTTTAAACCTGGTGTCGACCCGTGTTTGCCTGAAAACGTGGGTCTTGGTTCGCTTGGAGGTAAACCCTGATGCAGTTCGCTTGCAGTGTGAAGTGCAGCTGAACTATCCAGCGAACCTAAATGGAGAAAGTGATGTAAAGTGAGGAAGACATGCTTTTGTTTTGCCAGATTCTGTATGTGATTTGAAAATGCCTAAACCCTTGCTTGGTTTGGCCCAATGTAGCAGAGTGTCTGCTGTGATTGGGCATTCTGGTAAAAGGGTTTCTTTTCATATTCTCCGGCAACCTGTTGTTGTTTTCAGCCTAATGAATGATGTTGTGGTGAGATGCAGCTACATGGGCCGCTGATATTAGGTAGTCATCTGTGATTCTCATCGGCCATTTTCGCCATGCTGTAAACCAGTGCTGTGTCCTCGGGGCATCCTGCCTGCATGCTTTGGATGCTAAGATGTTTGATGCACGCCTACATTCCCTTGATGAGTCAGTAACGTGCTTTAAACGGATTTGACGACAAGCTTTTGAGTGTGATTCATTCCTTTGAATCGTGAGTGTGTGCCGGAGCCAGAACATCCAAAACATGCAGGACACTGTTTAAAAAGGACCAGGGTTAGAAAATTACCGCTGTGAATAGATTTCAACAGTGTACGTTTTACAACCTAACTTACCACCTTTTGTTTAATGCAGTCACAACATGTCTCCATTATAATACATCTGCTGGGAAGTGTACGTGAACAGGCTCAGTGGAGATCCAAATAATTTTCAATAATAAATTACAAATACATTTATTAAAAAACTACACATTGATTTTACTAATGAAGGACGAATAAAATATCGTTCTTTACTGTGTTTCAAAACAAACATTGATCTGGTTACAGTGCAAACAAGGATCTGCTCCATGCCAATATATTCAGCAGCAGCCCTGTACAGTTTCTCATTCTGTTTTCTTCAGTGATCAGCTAGCTGCTAGCAGCAGGGTTGGTTGCTACAAATTCCTACTTTTTTTCAGCCCTAATTGTGAGCTTAGGTCCTTGTCCACAAGGAGACACGATACATTTTCATAAACGATTAAAAAAGAATGGGCGTCCACACGAGAGGACGCAGCACAACTGAAAAGGCTGTAGTTGGTACGTTGGGCCTGCTGGTGGCGCTGTGACACGGCCAAAGAAACATGCAAAAAACACAGATCAGTCTCCCAAAACTCCGCATCCATGTGGGCGCACAGCCTAGACGACAAAATACCTCTGTGGATGGACCTAATCCTGTTGCCGTGGGGACGGTGCCTCAGTCTGGCTCCAACATAACCCGTGTTATTAGCCATGTTAGCCTCCAATAGCGTTGCAATGAAACACGGAGTAATGGAGGAGGCGCACTGGTTTGTTCAGTTGCTGACTAACTTTTTCCTGCGCGGATTCGTGCCGCACCACGAAGCGTTGCTTTACTCTGACCTGCACACCTGGCAAGCAGGTGTGCAGGTGCAGGTTGCTCGCGACGGGGGCGCTCAGGTGGGCTGAACGCCATCATTGGGGTGTACGTGTTAATATTTCCACACATGGTGTTGGGTTGTGTCGTCCATGAACTTGATCACTTCACTGTTGCAGAGACAAGAGCTTCACTGGCCTTTTTTTAAGTTGCTCACAAACATTAGCGTTGTAGCGTTAGCGCAGCTAACATGTGGCGTTCAGCATTTCATTTTTTGTCGTCCGTCTGCCTTGTAGTGAAAACTCCTCTGAACGATGCTTTTATTTGTCTTGTTAGCTAAAGAGGGTCACGTATGTTTTTCCTTCTGGATGCAGTCCTTGTGTTAAGAGTTTAAACTTCCTCCAGCTCCTTGTTTTGTTCAGCTGAGCAGCTGCCAGGAGGCTAATTGGCTCAGGAATATAAGAATCTATATCGATTTTTGACCTAAATGAGTATCTTTGAATCATTCTTTTTTTTTTTTTATCAATTTGATCAAAATATCAATTATTTTTTACAAATTAGCTACCAGCATTGTTCACCTTGGGGTTGGTGTATTCATTGTAAGGTGCAAGGTTAGTTTTCCTGGATGGCCACGGCCAGTGCTCAGTGAGATGTTCCAAGCTGGGGATATTTCTTTATAACCTAAACCTCCTTTAAACAGCCACACCTTTATGTCTGCTGAGGTCCTTAGTCTTTATAATATTGTTTTATTTTCTTTCTGTTCTCCAAACCTTTGAGGCCGTCTTACTTTGTGTCGGTCTGCCACATAAAATCCCAACCGAACGCATTCAGATTTGTGATTGCTATGTAAAAATACCAAGGGGTATTTTACAGTGGATCATATTTATGTCTGCAAGTGACCCACTTTTACCCCCCCCCCCCCCTCCTCTTTCTCCAGGTGTCCCCTGCTCAGCCCACAGGGGGGCGGCGGCGGCGCGCATCGGAGATGGACCCCGACGAGAGGAGGCAGCGTTTCCTGGAGAGAAACCGCGCGGCCGCGTCTCGCTGCAGACAAAAACGAAAGCTGTGGGTCAACTCCTTGGAGAAGAAGGCAGAGGATCTTGCCAACATGAACGTCTCCTTAACAGTAAGCTATCAGCGGATTGCCTGCAAAACGTCTCAACACGCTTTGACTGGTCTGGGGATGACTGAAGGGACGGTGTGCTGTATTTGTCGTGCTCCCACCAGAATGAAGTGACTCTGCTGAGGAACGAGGTGGCACAGCTGAAACAGCTCCTTCTCGCTCACAAAGACTGCCCTGTGACTGTCATGCAGAAGAAGGCCGCTTTCCTAGGTAACCATTCAAGATCATTAACCCACAATCGTCCTGTTTTATCACTACTTGAGCCCGGACTCACCCACCACCTCATCCATCTAATGTGTTACTTTTACTCGCTCACCTCTCTAAGGGTGAATGTCGCTCTGTCTGTCTAGCTGCAGGAGGAGAGGAAGTCTCGAGGGAGGCTCCCAGTGAACACATCGGCTCCCCGGCAGCGGTCATCCAGCACGTGCCGTCACCTGCTGCAGTGTCGTCAAGCCCAGGGCCCACCATAAATGGACTGAGCGTCCGAGCTGCAGAGGCAGTGGCCATGTCGGTGTTGGCCGGCATGGGCTCGGGCCAGCCCGGAGGCGTCCTGATCGCTCCGCAGTCTCAGCCATCCCCGAGATGATGCGCGGGCAGACGGCAGCCAGAATGAACTGAGGTGCCATTTAGAGGCCGGAGCGGTGCAAAGCTCGTTGTGAAGAGGGAACCCACCCTCACTCTTATCGATACCCCTCCCCTCTGAACACCTTAGAGTAATCACACAAGGACATGGCGAGACACCTCCGCCAGCCCTCCTCCAACAGAAACGCTTCATCGCTCTCCATGTAAATATGAATCACGTGTCGAACACTTACTCTGCAGGGTCCGGGGTCTGTTATGACAGTTTGAAATGGTTTTAGATTCAAAAGAAAAATCTTTTTTTTTTTTTTTTCTTTTCAACCAATTTGTTATTTTATTGCAGTTTGGAAAGCAGCAACAGTCCAACTTCTTCCCACACTGGCTGTGATGAGATTTGTTTCTTTCCAGGCTAACAGTTTTACTGTAATATATCCAGATTTTTTTTGTTTTGTTTGTTTTTGTAAAAAAAAAAAGTTTTAACATCATCTGCATTGTTCACATAAGGTATTTAGTTACATCAAGGAATGAACAGTGTTCTCAGTAGATGCCGTATTTTTCAGACCATAAGGCGCGTTAATATTCTTCCCAAGCGTGTAATATCACTCCGCCCCTTCACGTACACAGCTCTATCCTGACAGGGAGAGCTATCCGTCTTTCTCGGGGAGGACAGAGTAGTTGGACTACACTGCCCTGTTTCTAACATAAGCCCAAAATAAACGTAACTTTTATGTTAAATTAAGTTACTTGGTTTATTGTTGGTAGCACGTACTCCGGACGTGGGCTACCTTACATGAATGTAGTTCTAGTTTGGACATTACAGTCAGGCAGTCTTGTAGACAGCTCAGGGGTCCGATCAGGTAGTGACACGGTGTACCGTAATGCTACGAATAACCATTGAGCGGAGCGGCTTCGCTGCTCACCGCAGTCGTACTTACACATTTAACAGATTTTTGAGCGCATTGTACCACATAAAATCAGTCGGTAAGCACAACGGTAATAATATGTAAGGCGCACCGGTTGATAAGGCACACCATAAATTTTTGAGAAAATTTAAGGACTTTGAGTTTGCATTATAGTCCGAAAAATACGGTATATGTCTAATATGGTTAACGACATAAAATTACACCGGGTATGGTTAACATCAATCCGTTGTTTATATCCAGTTATCCTTGCAGGATCGCGGGGCGACTGGTCCCTGTCTCCAGGGGTCATAAAGCGAGATCCAGATTACTGGCTGGACAAGCTCACCTGTCCATGTTGCTAACAACCCAAGTAAGCCAAACATACAAAGAAATCAAAATGAATAACTCCATAAATTGTTAAATCCACAAAAAACTTAATAAATGCTGAACATGCTAACAGAAAGTCTAATTATTTATTATTTTAATTATTAAATACTTGGTGGGAATGCTTTTGTCGGTAATGACACCCTCAATGCTTGAAGGATGAGTCTCTTCTTCCCATTCTGATTTTTTGCTCCTTCCTTAGATTTGAATTGGATTCAAGTCTGAGTATGAATGCTAATTTTAGCTGCTTTATTTATTTTTCTCTTAAACCAGTGAAGTTTCCTTGGCTTTGTGTTTTGAGATCATTGTTCTGCTGGAAAAACCCCATCCTTGTCTTGTCTTCAGATTCTGATCAATAATGTCTCAGCGAATTTCTCCATTCATCTTGCCTTCAGTTGTATGAAATCTGCCACAACCACATGCTGAATAACCGCTCCCCGTTATGATGCTCCCACCTTCAAACTTCACTGGTGGTATGGTGTTGTATTTTCTTT
This sequence comes from Fundulus diaphanus, assembly GCA_037039145.1. NCBI lineage: Eukaryota > Metazoa > Chordata > Actinopteri > Cyprinodontiformes > Fundulidae > Fundulus > Fundulus diaphanus. Next base: position 28,763,406 of record CM073126.1, read on the forward strand.
TATGTTTTTTGGGGGGTGGAGGCTTACAGGACCATTTCTCCTCAGAATATGCCATGTGTTATGACATCTCAAGTGTTCAGTTTTACACTCATCTGACCAGACTGTACTCCCAGTATTTCACTGACGTATCCAAAAGCGTGCATTTTCTTCAGCAGTGGAGTCTTGTGCTGTGAGTACAATGAGCTTAGAGGCCATGTTTGTAAATGTATTGGATTTAATAATTTAAATTGTGGATTAGATTTAGTTGATTTCTTTGTATGTGTGGATTACACTGATTGTTACTGACATCTGGTGTAACTTTCATGTCAGTACCCCTATTTGAAATGTATTTAGGTGGGAAACATTTTACTGGTAAAGATGTTGATGTGTCTAATCCTTATTTGTACTTGCTGTAAAACCTTTCCAGACTGCAGTGAATGCAGTCTGGAAAGGTTTTCTCGTCTTTTTTTTTTATCACCTGACTTTTACTCTTGCTTTATGAATGTCTTTTTTTTGTTTTTGAGTCAACTCTTGATTAATGCACTCAATGGAAGTTGGTTGAGTTCACAGCAAAACAAACCGTAGATGTGAACACAGTAAATCCTGTGATTGTGTGCCCTCCTCCCCTTTTTAATTATTATTAATATTTAACCCATTTTGAATGGATATCATGATATTAGTCAATCGTATCAACCCTTACTGACTGCATGGATTGCTCAAGGCTGAAGAATACCACTATTTGTATGTAGCCCATTATACTCTGTTTTGTAACATCAAGATATAAATGTGAAAATTGTCCCAGTTATGTTAGGAATCCGTCCTCTGCCCTGAAAGCTTTGGACTATTAGAAATACTTTTAATTGATTATCAGAAGTGACAGGTTTGAAATCTTTTACCCAGACATTTCAGTTGAGTACAGAGTAGTGCAATATATTTTTCTATTGAATATCGATGTTCTTGCTTTGAGCGGACGCGTGTAGTCCAGCTGCTGACAGGGTTTGCTCTATTTCAGTCAAACGCTACAGTTAACGAGGTGACCAAAGGAAATGTGAAGGAGATTGTTGTTGGGTGAATGGATTGTTAATCAGTGTACGTTCAGAGATACACATGGTCTGATTGGGAGCTTTATACCATTAAAAACTTGTGCTATTGCATTTATGAACCAGATTAATTACAAATGCAAGGTGCTTTTATTTTGATGTTCTTTTGCAGCTTTTTTAATATGGCATTGTTCTTACAAGACTATCATCTTGTTTTTCCCCTATTACTATTTTTTTATAACATGTTTTAGGTTCCTTTTTGTTTTGTCTATGAGGGAATATTAAGGCTTTCTCCATCATGTGATTGTATGTGGTCTTTTTTTGTTAGTTTTTATTTTGTTCTCTTGGTGTTTAACTGAAGTTGAACTACATTGGGGGGGGGGGGGGGGTTGTTATCTGTTTTGGAGGGAGTTTGTCCAATACTCAGGCTTCAAGATGGGAAATAACTTGTGTATAGTGTCAGCTACTTAATAAATTGTCTTGGACAAACGATGAAATAAATTAATGTATAGCAAAACGTTATTGATGGTTTGTTATTCTTATTTGACTGGAATCTCGGCTCTTAGGATTTCTTTAAAGACTCTATATCATCCTTTTTAAGCCTTCCAAAGTCAACTACAGGCATATATATATATATATATATATATATATGATGAAATATTGCCTTTTGGCATTACAGCGTATTCATGTGTTAAGAAATATTAGTTTTTCTTTTCTGGTGCTATTTTTCAAACCTTGAAGAAATACATTTACCATCACTGTGAGGGTGCCGCCCATTTCATGACGCTGCCCTAGAGCCGTTGCCGCATGGTATCAAAAAAGAGCAGATGCTGTTGCTATATGCAGATTAGGTGCTAAACGGGCCACTTCGTCTCAACTTTGAGCAGAAATGATTGCACTCTAGCTCACATTTTTTATTGGGCAGGGGCGGCAAGGTCAAGGTAGGTATTTCCTGGAGGGGGGTGGGTAATGACCGCTCTACGTTACAGCCATTAGTCATGGCCATTCATTTTCCAGGACAGGGAGGGCCTGCTGCTCAGAATGCAGAATTCAAGAGAATTACTCACATGCTTGAATCAAGCAAAATACCACTGTGGGCATGATTTTGATGAAGGAATAGCATCATAACATAGTTAAAAACTTAAAGTAGAGTTTGCATGATATGTGCCCTTTAAAAAATTAAATGTCAAATAAAAATGTGACATTTAAGCTCACTTAGGATATCTGTTTATGTATTCAAGGTTTTTTATTCTTAATTTTAGCTCTGAGGTTTATCTCATCAGGTGCAACATGATGAAAACATTGTTAATCAGTATTTTGAAGGTTTGCCCTGTTTAAACCTCAGAAAGTTAGTTTGGTGTGCTGCTGACTGTTGAAGTATGAGCGATCACCGAAATCTCAAGAACCCTTAAGAAAGAAGATTGTTGCATCTCATGCGCCTGGTAAGAGATTTAAAGAGATCCCCAAATAATTTAAATTAGGCTGTTTTCCTTTATGGAAAAATAATCTACAAGTGGACATTCAATGGTCTGGTCGTCCAAGCGAGTTCACCTTGAGAGCAGACAGCAAGATGCTGAAAGAATTCTCCAAAAATACTCGAATGTCATCACACGACCTAACGCGCTCTCTTGCTACTGTTATAAATTAATATGAAGGTGCATGCATCTACAATCAGATGGATGCCACGAAAATTCTGCTTTCATGGGAGGTGTTCAAGGAGAAAAACAAAAAGGCCAAGCTAAAGAGAATGTAGACCAAGACCGGGACACCTGTTTTACCGGGACACCTAGTGAGTCTAAAACTGCGTTATTTGGACAAAATAACAAAGGGAATGTTTGATATAAACTAAGTTTAGATTCCAGGAAAGGTGCTGCACACAAACTGTGAAGCAAGGAGGTGGATGTGTCATGGTCTGGGAACGCTTTGGTGCTGAACTGGCCATCCTGGAATCCACCATGAAGTGTATCGTTTTTCAGAGGGTGCTTCAGGAAAACATTAACCTGACCCTAGCCAGATTGATATCGCTCCGCCTAGCTTCACTCACATCCATCTGGGACCTCTCCCATAGAGAGTGATTTCTCCAACCAATTTTATTGTCCAGCCAATCAGGACGCAGGGCTGGAGTTTCATAGATGTGACGTAGTAGAAAAGCGACCGTGAGACTATTTTGATTCAGACAACAATGGCGGCTCGCATCGAGGAAGCAAGCATTAACATTGATGCTGCTATTTCTTCCGTGTTATCCAATCTACCTAATATTGTTTCATTAAAAGAACATCAGAGAACGCCTCTGAAGGCTTTTGTTCGTGGAAACGATGTTTTCGCCCTTCTCGCGAACCATGTTAGGAGGCCTTTAGTCCTCGACGCGGTCGGCCCGGGATCAACTCCGACCCGCGGCGTTTTGCCGCCTGTCTTCCTGTCAGCTCACTGTCAATAAAACGCGTGCCACTAGAGCCGCAAACACATAAGAAAAAAAAAAAAGTTTTGTTTTTTCCTGCGTCGCTCTCACAGCGTCACGGGTTAGCTTCGGTGTGAGTGGTTGAAATAGCACGTCGATAAAGATGACAGACAAGTGGCTTATCCAATCATATGCAAGGATTTTTGATAAGGCCCAGCCTTCAAAAAAGGCCATTCCTATGGATCTGTCCCAGATGGAGCGAAATACATCTGGCTAGGGTCAGGTTAGGAAAACATGAGACCGTATGAATAAAAATAAAATAAAGCTGAAGCAGAGCTGGGCCATGCTGCAACGTGACAAAGAACCACAACCCACCAGCAAATCCACTAACTATGTGAATAAATAATGACTGAATAAATTGAAAGTCCTGGGCTGAGTCAAAGCTTCTCACTGAAGTCATTTCAGCCAAAAGTGGTGGGATCAAGTCAACAGAGACAAGGACGTAGCTCAGCAAAATTAAAGATGAGCGAAGACACACACATTAAGTTGTTGTGCAAACACTTTAGTCACGTTTGTTTTTTCCTAAACTGGCTTCCATGTTTGCAGGCTGCTGCCCTTTTGCCAACATAAAATACCTGCACTCTTCTGTTTAGGCAACCCTGGGAACTCTCCCGTGATTGGCTCAGGAACCAGGAAGTAAATAAGGGCTGCAACGAAGTAGTTCCGCGCCGTAGCTCTAGGTTTGAAAGGAGAAAAACTTGTGTTGATTGAGAGGACCGATTGTTTGAATGTTACTTCTGTCCCGGGTGACAAATGAGTGATTCAGGTTGATTTTGCAGTAAATTTCTTACTAATTTCTCCTTTAAGGTTAATATTTGTTGTTTTAGTGCAATTACGCCACTTGGTTTTCCACAAATGAGTAACAATTGTGTTAGACACCTGTCTGGGAGCTGTAAATTGAACGTGGAGTCCTGTTTTCACGTGGCTGTATGTGTATCATATGCTTGATCGCCATTTTCCACCTGGGATGGGTGAGTCAGGCGAGGACTGCCTTCACTTCCTGCTGCTACCAGCAGAGGGAGCCCTACGCCCACTTCCTGCCTCCACGGGGTCCCATCATCCCGGGTCACGTGACCAACCGACTCCTCTCTCCACTCTGACTTGTTCCCATCTCCCCCAGTCATGGCGGTGTCGGGGAGTCGCGGAGATGGAGTAAACACCACCGTTTCCACATCTTGATCGCTTATTTCCCTCTTCTCCTCCTCCTCCTCCTCCCTCCCTCTCCCCGGCAGCCTCTCGCCGGATCGTTACCTGCCGCCGTTCGAGCCATCGGGTCCTCCCCGCTGGCTGCCCAGCTTCCGACGATGTCCGACCGCGGCGTTGATCTGGCGGCTCTGCCGAAAGAGGTCAGGGACCAGCTGGCGGAGCTGGACCTGGAGCTGTCCGAAGGTAGGCTGGCTGCTGGCTGCTGTAGCTTTGATGGAGGCTGGAGGAGCGATTTGCGTGTTTGTGACAGGCTCTCCTGTTTTCAGCTGGTTGAGTCCCCAGCCACTGCAGTGGGTCGAGTCACGAATTTGACAAATTATAAACAAACACAGTGACCCCCTTTTTTTTTTTTTAACAATCAATCACGGCTACCCAGAGGGATTGTCAGCTGCAGGTTATGACCCCTGAATAATTTTATTTCTTAAATCAGACATCTTAAGCCCATTCTTGCTTTGTAATCCACATTTTCATCCTGCAGTTTGTCCCTGCTGGTGAAATGAGCAAATACCCACTCCTGTTGTTGAATGTGGGTCAGCGTTGTCATCCCACAGGCCCTGAGTATGAAGATCAGGGGGACGGTGATGATGCTGTGGCCCTTCCAGCATCCGTCCCCGCTGCTCTGAGAGCGTTGGCCCTGGTCTGCAGCAGCTCATAAGAGGGCTTATTTTCTTTAAAACAACCCAGCTGTAGCAATGGGGGGACCATGGATCTGGCTGTTATGCAAGTCTCCTCGTCACGCTGCGAATCACTAGGCAGAAAGTTGATTTGTGCCGTGCAGTTCTCCGGGGCCCGGAGGAGGATGAGTAATGTGAGGCTTCGCATAGAGCCAGGCAGGAGAATGCATGTGCCACTAATGGTGTTCCAGTGCAAACATCTAGCTGGAGAACAGGAGCTTCTCTGCAACGAGTCTTCCTTGATGGCGTTGAAGGCTCTTGGTCTTTTTTTATGTTGTTGTTGAGGAAAACAGACTTTTCCCAACGCGACTATCAAAGTAACCTCTCATTTTATTCCTGCACTGAGAAAAAACCACAAGCTCTCTCTTTAAAAACAGCTGCTCTCAGTAGATGCCATAATCTTCCAAAGTACTGTTTTACCTCGTCAGTGTGTCTTTGTGTGAAAGAGGGTCTGGCCCTTTTACATGATTGTTCAGATCATTACCCACATTTTAATATCAGGCAAATACAACCTGAGTAATCGGGACAAATCAGTTTTCAAATGAAAATGGATTTTTTTTTTTAAGGAACCAAATCCAAACCCAAACCAGCCCTGTTTGAAAAAGCTACTTGCCCCCTAAACCAAACCTGCTAACTGGCTGCACCAACCTTCGCAGAATCAAGCGATCGTGATTAGTGGCAGTGAGTCTTTTCAGTTGCTGTGGAGGAATTTTGGCCCAATTTTCTTTGCAGAATTGGTTTATTTCAGCCACATTGGAGGGTTTTTAATCTTGTTTAAGCTCAGTGTGCAACACCTTGGTCGGCTTTAAGTCCGGACTTTGACTAGGCCACTCCAAATAGCCCACTTAGGTTTTTTAGCCATTCAGAGGTGGACTTGCTGGTATGTTTTGGATCATTTTCCTGCTGCACAACCTCAGTGAGCTGTGAATTTGACCTTAAGGTCACAAACCGACGGCCCTCCTTCAGGATTTCCTGCTAGCGAACAGAACGTGAAGTTCTTTCGGTTTAGCACGCCTCGCTGGTCCCGTAGGAGCAGCTAGGCCCCAGACTGCCACCACCATCTTTGACTGTAAGTGTGATTTGTTCTGAAATGGTTTGCTTTATCGTCAGATGTAGACGCTCCACACCTGTCTCCTCAGTCCACAGAATATTTCCCCCGAAGTCTTGAAGATCGAGAGGTTTTACTTGGCAAATGTCAAACGGGCCTTCAGTAGTCAGCAGTTCTGTTGGCCTTGCAGGTCTCCCATGGATGCCGTGTTTACCCAGCCTCTTTGTTAGGGTTGAATCATGAACTAAACAGCTAAAACGGAGGCAAGTGAAAGCTGCAGTTCTTTAGGTGTTGTTCTGGAGTCTTATTGGATGTGTGGTCGATTCACTTTTGGGAGTATTTTTTTCTAGGCCGGCCTCTCCTCATTGTTTTCTGCATCTGATGCAAGGTGGCTTTCACTGTGGTTGACTGGAGGCAAAATGACCTTTTCTCATCTGTACTTGAATTTCCTATGAGTCGTGTGTGACGTGTTGCTTTTTTAGATCTTTTAGCCAACCCCGCGTTGACTACTGCCTCATCCTACAGGCAGTAGTCAGGTCCGGGTGTGGATAGTAAAACTGAATAAAAGAAATCTAATTATTAATATTAATTACAGTTATTTCATGTTTAACAAGGGGAGGGGGGGGGGGTTGCTTTTTCCCATCGGGCCAGGTTGGTTGGGATAGCTTTTTTCCCCATAATAGATAAAACCACCATTTTAAAACAGTTTTTTGTACTTAGCTTACCTTTTATATAAAAGTTTGTTTAATGATCTGAAAGATTCAACTGACAACACTGTTACTTTATATTAGTTATCGAAGTACATCAATTTCCTGGATCCAGAGTTAAGTCAACGTTGCTGGAACAGCTCCGCAACAGCACAAATATTCCGACTTGTGACGGTGTTCGTCTTCCGAGTGAAAAGCTGCGCGGTAAGGTGACGCCTCGTATCGCTCTGTAAACGCCCCAGTCGGTCTCGGAGGGCCACGGCGTCGTTTGAAACGTTAGAGCAAACGTAAAATGAATAGCGCCTGCTTTCCAGATGCTCCTGCTCCTGCGTCTACGCCTTGTGTGGCGCGATGAAGCGCCCTCGCCGCCTGGCCAGCGTCCACTCAGGCTCCACACGACGGATGGCGACGAGGCGAGCAGCAGCTGGACACCCAGCGAGCCCGAAACTTTCTCATGGATATCTTTTACGTGGCAACAATCCCTTCCATTGTTGTCCTGAGCAGACGGGATTCCCCCCCTAGCAACGAGCCAAGGAAAAAGTGCATCAGCATCTTTTATGGCCTTTCTGAAAACATAACAGGGCCGTGAAGAGCGTTTGCTTCTGTGCTCGGTAGCGGTGGTGATCGCAGTTGGAGGAGGCAACAGAGCAACTCCACCTACTTTGACTTCCACGACTGGGAGGACACAAAGAAAACCTCTGACAGGATAAAGGTCTTAGTGACCGAGCTGGGCTGGAATGTAGAGCGCTAAACTACAACGGTTTAAGCTGCTCAGAACGAGGGTACAAGTGTGCAGGACTTATTCCTTCCACCGTGGAGATTAGGTGTTTGGCTAGATTGTTGTACTTTGAAACGCCGCGCTTGTGTAGATAAATAATCTTTGTCTAGATGCTCTTCACTCGACGGGACGTCCGCCACGACGCACTGACCTCCCACGGCATCTTAAAAGCAAACCTTGTGTTTTATGTGACAGAGAGTCTCAGAGTAGTTAGTAATACATTGTTTTCACATGTTTTTTACGAATACAGATCTGAAAAGTGTGGCAGGTGTCTGTTTTTAGCCCCCTCCTGAGTCAAGACTTTGTAGAGCCGCCTTTTGCTGCAGTTGTAGTTGTAACGGGGATGAATCTACTAGCTGTACGTAGCTATAGGCTGAGGTTTTAGCCCATATTTCTATTCATTTTGGAACCGAGATAAATGGTAAGAAAACAAACAAGCATACAAGTGGGAACAGCTGTGACTGAAGACATCAAGACAAATGTACAGAATCATTAAAAGCAATTCAAGTTTATTTATATAGCGCCAGGGGTCATCTCAAGGCACTTTACAAAGTCAAATTCAATCATATCATACAGACAGATTGGTCAAAAAGTTTCCTATATGAGGAAACCCAGCATTCACTATTCATAAAGAGCGTAGAGCCACAGGGGACAGTCTGCATTGTCCATGGCTTTGCAGCAATCCCTCATGCTGAGCATGCATGAAGCGACAGTGGAAAGGAAAACTCCCCTTTTAACGGGAAGAAATCTCCAGCAGAACCAGGCTTACAATGAAAATAAATTTTACACGCTCTGAATGGACAGTCGCATCAAACGCTTCTCGTTTACTGTTAAATATACCTAGCAATAAAAACCCGAGGGCCGGTGTCCTGCAACCTTTAGATTTGTTTCTGCTTTACACACCTGACTCCAATAGGAGCTCATTAGCAGAGCTTGATACCTGCTACAGAGGTAGTTTAGCCTTTGATTCGGGTGTGGAGGGCATCTAAAAGTAGCAGGACACTGGCCCTCAAGGATTTGGGTTTGGGACCACTGGTTTAACGTCGCCTGGTTAAGGTGAACAGAGTTTATCCACCTCTGCAATAGAGATGGGATATCTGTCAAGTTGCTCCTGGGTTTCCCACTGACTCCATCGGTGAGATCAGTGTTTGCTTTAGAAACCACGTTCGCTTTCTCCCACGTATTACGTTCCGCACGTAAGCCAAAAATGTACGTTTTGGTCTCGTCTGACCTTCGTTCACATGTTTGCTGGCTGGCTTTCTTCCAGCCACTCTTTAACAAAGTCCTGAATTGTGGAGTGCCTGTGTGACGCCTGTCGGGTCAACACATTTTCCCACTCCTGCAGCTCCTCCAGAGTCACCTCTTGGCTCCTTCTCTTGTTGATGGCCGTGATTTTGTAGGATTTGCAGCTGCGTCCAGTTTCAGGTAGTGGACTGAACAGAGCTCTGTGAGACACACAAAAGTTGGGCTCTTGTTTTATGATCTAACCCTGGCTTGAAGCTGAGTCACTGGGATTGTTGCTGGGTGTGCCTGTTTTTTCGCTTCATTCCGCTTTTTGTCCGTATTCCTAATCCACGTGCTGCCAAAGATCTCGACTTCTGTCCTGTAAGGTTTCATGTATCGCTGTCTTGCTTCAACCACTTGCCCATGGTCCGCTTGGAGTGCAAACATCCACCAATATGGGGATTACTGAAACCAAGCCGCGGGGTTGACTTTGGTCCAAGAGCTGGAAAACACAGTAATGGAAAGGCTGTAGATACGGGTGTGGGTGTGTTGGGGGGAGGGTGGGATCAAGGAAGTGACATAGAGTAAAAAGATAAAGATAAAAATAGAACCAGAGATTAGCTGTGCTTATTCACGTCTGCAGAGGAACGTTTTGGGATCAATCAGAACACGAACATCACAGCAGATGAAGTGAAAGACAGATTTTTGTGTATTACTGATGCGCTATCCTGGGTTTGCCTTTGAGTCCGGGTGTTCTTGTAAATGTAAACGTTGAGATCTACCTCACGTTAATGTAAAAACACGTGTAAAACTCACAAATGTGAGTGGTCACATGCAGTCTGACTGTACTGCTCTACTGTCAGGAAAGGGAACCTAACCGGGTATTGGGCCAGTTCTTCAAACCAAAGCGTCTGAGGGCCAGAGACCTGGGCACACCTGCAGACATCCCGTTTCTGGTCAAAGCTGTGAGGCGACACAAAGGCAGTGCCTTTTAGATGAACAATTAAATCAGCATGTCTCACTGGTTTTTACCAATTAATGTGCTAAATACAAAAGTATTTGTCCTAAATCAAGTGAAAAAAGGAGTTGCCCCCTAGCAGATTTCTTCTTTTGTTATTGGAGTGATATTGTTCAGATCATCATTCCAAACTTTAATGCAAGGAAAGCTTGTATTTAAATAGTTTTTATTTATTATTTAAAGGAGCAATAAGTAATAATGAAACCTAGTGTTCCAAATCAAGGCAAAACATACATAGCCTCTCACCAACAACAACCATTTCCTCAATGGTCCGTTGCTGCTGTGAAATGTTTACTTCCACAGGACAGGTATATGATGTTATATTCTGTTTTATTTCTGGTCCGTTTCTTTTACTGGCTTCAATGTTTGCTGATGCTGATGCTCTTTTACCAACATAAAATACCAAATGCTGCCCTCTGTTTTGGGAACCCTGGGAACTCTCATATGATTGGCTCAGGAACCAGGAAGTAAGCACGGGCTACAGTCTGAACCGAAATAGTTCCGCACCGTACCTCTAGGTTTGAAAGGAGAAAAACTTGATTATTGATGGAGAGGACCGATTGTTTACTTCTATCCCGGGTGACAAATCAGAATGATTTTAGTTGATTTTACAGTAATTTTTTTTTAACTTTCCTTTAACTTGAATAAATGCAAAAAAAACAACAACTCCCAAGCCGATATACGTCTCATCTGCTCTTTGATTTTCTTTAGATGGAGACACTATTTGTTTCTTTTTGAGATGATCTTTAAGCCTACTTCATGTTGTGAGACAGGTTCTGTTTGAGTGATTTTACAGATCTGGCAGGAATAAGGCCTGGACATAAAAAAATGATTTGCCAATCCTAATAAATTCTCGATTTAACAGAGGGGCAATTACTTTTTCACATTGGACCAGGTTGGTAGGCTTTTCCCCTTAATAAATTAATTTAATACCTTTTCGTATTTATTTACATTAAATTTGTCTTATATTAAAAGTTTAATGATACAACAACAAAATGAAACCATTTTCACTGCCCTGTGAATGCTTTAAACCAAGTGGAAACTCTCTCCGATGCCAATAAACCATGCCATCTGCACCGTCCCACTCCACATATGTGCGTGCTGCTATAAATGTCCCGTAAACAAACACTTTGACACACGTTGCAGCTACTTATTTTCCCTCGGTTTCATGATACGATCATCTTCTCAGCCCCTGCTGTCCAAGGCGTGATCAATAACTTCATTTCTACAGAACGTCTATCCGTAGTCTGCCGACGTCGCTGCGCAGAACAGGTTCTCGCGTCGGCAGCCTGTTCTATGCTGTAGGAGAGGGAGAGAAACAAAGAGATTATAGTCCTGCCTGCGTCTCTCAATCTAGGTCACAGAGCATCAGGGGGCAACGAGCCTAGCTCATTTAGCCCGTGAGTCACATTAGGCCAGGACTGCTGCTGGGCATCGCTGCCTCTCACACGCCCACCGCCAATAACTGATGTGTTGCATGAGAGCTTCGCTTTATGACAGCAAGACTCCAAGGCTGTTGTTTTAGAGTCCAAACCCCACTATGCACTAGTCCATTCGAGCTGCATAATAACCTTGATGTTGCAGAAAAGTGATCTGAACAGATTTAGTTGAACTCAGATTAGTTGTCTGGAAATGAAGTTGCTTAAAGGTCGTATGGTGCCAGTCACCAGTCTTTGCCTTTACCCTGAGGTCTCCAAGAGGCTGTCAACTAGAGCTGTGCAATATGTCAAATTGCAGTTGTCCTTGCAATCTGTGCAACATTGCAATCGCAAAGGGACTGCTTGGCTGCAGCGTTTGGTGGGCCTGTATACGTCAGGTGCCTTGAATTGAAACTCTCCATTCAAATATTGCACACGGCCAGTTGGACGGACCTTTACCGCCTTTATGGTCACACACCTGACATAGACGTTGGTGACCAAGATGCCGAAACTTAAGGAGAGCAGAGGAAAATTTTAGTCGCAATCAAGGTTGTCATTTCGGTACTCAACAATGCTTTCCTGTTAGGGAAGACACGATATATTTAATTACCCACGGTATAAAAGTAAGTCTTTGATGCCTTCTTCTGATGCATTTTTTTAATTCATTGAAGATCGCATACAATAAGGACAAAGGCAATCTCCATGTGCAAAAAAAAACAAAAAAACAGCAAAAAACAAAGAATATTGCAATGATTGATTGAATACAAAATACCTGTAGAGCGTATCTACGAACACAGAACCTGAGGTGATCTTTGTTTTCAAAACCTGAGAGAGAAATAGCGGGGGCTAGTTGCTGCCAAAATAGTATAAGTTATATATGAGTAAACACTACAACATTTAGGATAAAAAAAGAATAAAAGTAAATGGTGGTAGAACCAAATTAGATAAAGGAAGGGCACGTTTGAGAAATATGTTTTCCATAATTCCCAATTTTTTTTTTTTTTTTTCTGTAGCTACATGGAGAAGTTAATTCTTTCCATTACAAAAATCTTGTACATAATATCATACCAGTCCTTGATGGATGGGCTGCCTGGCCTGAGCCATTTCTTAGTGATTGCCTTTGTGGCTGCCACACTCAAAATCCCAAATAAGTATTCAGTCTTTCTGGTTAATGGTAGTGAGTGTGACTTCCCAAAGAGCAACTCATCCCAACTAAAAACCGTTCTTGAGCCAAATGCAGTTCTTAGTTCTGCGCATATATTTAGCCAAAAAGTGGTTACAGATGCATATTTTAGTGGCTGAAATGCTAAAACTCAGAGAACGATGGGGAGGTTGTAATAATGCAAAAGAAAGCAATCCAGACAATGCGCGTTATTTGTCTGGTCATCACACTGCTAAGCGCTTGGATCACTGTTACATATTTTCCTGAGACTGAGCAGCCAGAGAGACCTCCAAGGCAAGAACCACTGCTGACCAAAAACTTCCTGTCTCATGTTTGCCAAAAAGATATCTTCAGGATCTCCAGGACTGACGAGACAACCGTGGAGCTCTTTTGAACGTATGCATCCCGTTAAAGCTGTCTTAAAACTAGCACAGCATTGAAGAAAGACAATATCGGATCAAAGAGCTAACGTCAAAGTGCTGGTGGGATGAACCAGGGCTGCGTTCCTGTTCCAGGACCAGAATGACTTGATATAACTGATGAAAGCATTAAGACAACCTCAATGACCTTGGGTTTATGGGCCCAAGGTCATCCACATCTTAATGACTCGAGTATAAACGGTAAATAGTAAATGGACTGAACTTATATAGCGCTTTTCCAGTCATGCTGACCACCCAAAGCGCTGAAAGAAGGATCTGGAGTGGTCTAGTCAAAGTCCAGCCTTTTATCTGATTGGAATGCAGTGGTATGACCTTAAATAGGCTGTTGATGCTATAAAACCTTCAACATGGCCAAATTAAAACCAATTTCTGAAGGAGAGCGAGTCATGGGTTCTCCACATCAATCTGGAAGACTGCCAGTTATAATAACATTAATTGTTGCTGTTCTTGTTATTGGGTTTAGGGGGCAATCACCCTGATCCTACTGACAAAGACACAGGGGCAGATTAGTGCTGATATTTTCTTTTTTAATAAACAAAATCAAAACCTTTGTGCCTAGGGCAGTTATCTTCCTCTGAGATTGAAATTCACTTAATTACCCGAAACACACATCTGAAACATTTTCTGCAAGAATAAAGTCATCTTTGCCAGAGTACATCTCCGTGTTTACAGTGGATTCTTTAGGGAAGCGATAAATAAAAAATATTGGCTGACTTTCTTGAAAGTCCTTGGATAACACTGACTGTGACGCATGAGGCGCAGAGCTTCTAGTAGCTTTCGGTTGTCTGCGTGCAGACTCCATGGACAGGTCCTGGGGAGGAAGCCGATTTGAGCTTCTGCTTTCCAGCCTGGACTCGGTCGGTCTAATACGATGAAAGAAAAAATCTGGGCACTGCTCATGACTCAGTAAAACACAGCAGCTATAGCCAGGGTTTGTCTTTTAAACAAGTTTGAACCTTTAACACAGAGAAACACTGTTACAAATGAAGCTTTGAGCTCCGCAACGACTGAATAATTTAGATGAGACTCCAGCACACACCTTGACAGAGAGCCCCGCGGTCAGCTGGGGAGCTGAAGCCTGAATCGTGTTCACGGGGAACCTCAGGTGGAGCTTTTAAACTCTTGTACCTTTTTAAGTTGCTTTTTACACCACGCCTTTGGTCATTATAGTACAACTGATTAATTTCTTGACTTAGGCTGGTATAAGCGGCAAAAACTAAAGGAAACGATGCACGGTGGGGGGTATTGCATAGAGAGCATTAAGTGGTTCGTGGGTCAGTGTGTTGTTCGCTAAATTATTAAACAGAGGAAGAACTCGGCCTGCAACGTAGACCAGTGAGTGTGCAGTCATTTAATCCAGGTTTCCTGCTGGTTCCCATGTTACTTTCTCCCTCATGGTAGACGGGCCAAACCTGCCAATACTGTTTTTTTTTGTTTTTTTTAGGGGATGTACAGGGGTTGGACAAAAAAACTGAAACACCTGGTTTTAGACCACAATAATTTATTAGTATGGTATAGGGCCTCCTTTTGCGGCCAATGCAGCGTCAATTCGTCTTGGGAATGACATACAAGTCCTGCACAGTGGTCAGAGGGATTTAAGCCATTCTTCTTGCAGGATAGTGGCCAGGTCACGACGTGATGCTGGTGGAGGAAAATGTTTCCTGACTCGCTCCTCCAAAACACCCCAAAGTGGCTCAATAATATTTAGATCTGGTGACTGTGCAGGCCATGGGAGATGTTCAACTTCACTTTCATGTTCATCAAACCAATCTTTCACCAGTCTTGCTGTGTGTATTGGTGCATTGTCATCCTGATACACGGCACCTCCTTCAGGATACAATGTTTGAACCATTGGATGCACATGGTCCTCCAGAATGATTCGGTAGTCCTTGGCAGTGACGCGCCCATCTAGCACAAGTATGGGGCCAAGGGAATGCCATGATATGGCAGCCCAAACCATCACTGATCCACCCCCATGCTTCACTCTGGGCATGCAACAGTCTGGGTGGTACGCTTCTTTGGGGCTTCTCCACACCGTAACTCTCCTGGATGTGGGGAAAACAGTAAAGGTGGACTCATCAGAGAACAATACATGTTTCAAATTGTCCACAGCCCAAGATTTGCGCTCCTTGCACCATTGAAACCGACGTTTGGCATTGGCACGAGTGACCAAAGGTTTGACTATAGCAGCCCGGCCGTGGATATTGACCCTGTGGAGCTCCCGACGGATAGTTTTGGTGGAAACAGGCAAGTTGAGGTGCACATTTAATTCTGCTGTGATTTGGGGAGCCGTGGTTTTATGTTTTTTGGATACAATCCGGGTTAGCACCTGAACATCCCTTTCAGACAGCTTCCTCTTGCGTCCACAGTTAATCCTGTTGGATGTGGTTCGTCCTTCTTGGTGGTATGCTGACATTACCCTGGATACCGTGGCTCTTGATACATCACAAAGACTTGCTGTCTTGGTCACAGATGCGCCAGCAAGACGTGCACCAACAATTTGTCCTCTTTTGAACTCTGGTATGTCACCCATAATGTTGTGTGCAAAACTGTGCTCTAACCCTGCTAATTGGACCTTCACACTCTGCTCTTATTGGTTCAATGTGCAATTAATGAAGAATAGCCACCAGGCCGGTCCAATTTAGCCATGAAACCTCCTACACTAAAATGAGAGGTGTTTATTGTCCAACCCCTGTAAATATTATGCGGTCATACTCTGATTGATTTAAATTTGAAAACTGTCAAGTAAAATTGTGAAAGTTACTTGACAGAGAGAGAATAAGGTGTGAAGAGGGTGGTTTACTCCTGGACTTTAGAGCAACTTCTGGCCGAGTTGATTCAACAAAGTAGCAACATTACCTGAACAGCTTCCTTCTTATTACAGTCAGCTCAGCCTTTCCTTCGTTAACGATGCCTGATCATTTGTGGCTGTCACCCTGGGTTAGCACCACTTTTTCTTTATGCTGGCTCTTACTGACACGGCCCACATGCTGCCCCCGTATGTCCGCTCCCACATGCTGCTGCACCCTCTGCAATTTCCATAAACCCTGTCCAGATTGAAATGGCCATGTGTTGCAGGTACTTGTCGTGCAGCACAATAACTGCCCTGAGCTGCGAAAGCCATTACAGATGAAACATGAGACCTCCGCTGCCTCAGATGAGCTGGGGAAACATGGAAACAGATCTGCCTCTCGGCTCCAGGCCGAGGATTATTTCATACGGTTTGACGATCCACGGAGAGCATTGTCTTCGAGGCAAAAACGCAGGATGGATGAGACCGCTTGGACGTTTTTAAGGGGTACACAAGCTAGCCTGGGTGTTAATTAAAGCATACATGTTGGCGTAAATCAAGCCACATGTAAACTAAACTGTAGGTGTACAGGTATTTCAAAACCTTTAGCAGAAATAATCAACCATACTGATCATTCGGGTTGTAGAATAAAGTAGAATAAAACTGTATTCATCCATGAGGTGAATTTCTATTACTTAAGTAGTTCAGCATTAGAAAAAAAACGTAAGAACAACACTTTGAGTAATCGGCAGTACTATATAACACAGACAGTACAAAAAAAAAAAAATTGTTGAGAAGATTTTCAAATAGAGCTTAAGATTACATTATTATTGGTCTTCTAATGTGTGTGTGCATGTGTGTGCATGCACATTAAGAATAAATGTGCATTAGAATGACGGTGTATTTGTTTGTGTGATTGTATGCATGGCTGAATTCAACATAGTTGTGGAATAACATTCAATTATTACCTCGATTTTGATAGACTAAAGCAAATATATATATATACAAAATTGATGATCTGATAAATGGAGCTCTTCAAACAATTGCCTATGTAGTGCAGAATATTGGACTTTTTGTTGCCCTGGTCTTTAGAGAGTAACATGTCTAACAAGCTGATTTAGTTGGTTAATTAATCAGGCTATCTGCTCAGGTAGTCAGGCTGCAGTCCGCTGCTTTGCAAACAAGCTCCTGCCAGTTCGTAAACCTTAGAATTGATAACATCCATCCATCAATGGTCTTCCGTTTATCTGAGATCGGATCGCGGTGGCAACACGTCCAAGAGGGAAACCCAGAAATCCCTCTCCCCGGTCACTTCCTCCAGCTCATTCTGGGGGGGATCCTAAAATGTCCCCCAGCCGGACAGGATATATAGTCCCTCCAGAGAGTTCTGGGTCTTCACTGTTGTCTCCTTTCAGCGGGGAAGTGCCCGGAGAATCCTTAAAGGGAGGCCGTACTACTTCCTGGGTCACACTGAAGGAGCAGGAAGTAGTCCTGTTGACCTGATCTTACAAACAACGTAGCAAAAATCCAATTGGACCATTTGCTTGACAGAATGGCCGTTTGTTTCAACCGTTCTTGTTCAGGATCTTCCTCAGAGTTTTTGTTCCTCCCCGTGTCGTCTTGGCATGCAGTCGTTAATGAGTCTTGGCCAATGAGGAGCTTGAATGGTGAAGGGTGAATAAACATGACTGCGCAGTTTGTTCAGCAGACTGACTCGGTTTTCATCTTTGACCGTTTCGCTCTTGTCGCGTTCAAATCCCAGTTCATTTAGGGACGGTGCCAGCGAATGCTAAAACGTGAGCGTCAGGTGTGTCATTCCCCCGCTTCTTCCTGCTCTTTATCTCAAAGGGCAAGCTGGCCATCCAGAGGTAGGCTATCAGTTACCTACCTGCACTTATTTGCCTCTTATCTGTGTGACCCTTGTTATCGCTGCTATCGGGACTCTATGTGTGTGTGTTTGATGTCACCAGTCCCATCTGGGATGAGGATAGTGAGTGCGTGGAGGAAAACATGATCCTCTTTGTTGCCCGTGTTGGTCACACCCAGCTTCCTATTCCACGGGAGGAGAATCACTTGAGACCATTTTCACCCTGCTGGGCTTGTAATACCAGTTTTATGGTCTGAGTCGACAGAAGTACAGATGTAGCTTCTCTTTCAGGAGAATAATCAGCTGTGACAGGATACGCACGGGCCTCATTATACACGGGATAGACTTGTTTTCTTTGGGTGTTTCTCTGCAGCTCCAGCTTTCTAAAAGAGAACATTTATATGCAATTTGAAGTTACTTGGATCTTTCCAAACAACTCTTGTCGAAAGGAATTTTGATTAATAAAATAATGCTTGTGTGATACGTGGAGAGGAATCACGTGTCAGAAAACATCTTATGTGCTCAAAGTGTAGGAAAACGGTTGCGGGGTTTAGCCGAAGCTCGCTCCCAAATTCTTCGAGTAGCTCTATCAGCCTAATTGTCAGTCACACAGCATATTCGTGCTGACAGACCCGTGGTCTTGTATCAACATGCACGCCGGCTGTTCTTTCACAAGCTCACAACCGCAGGAGCGAGAAAAACCAAGAGAGCCCTTCTAAAATGGTCAACATGGCAATCATGAATCAAGCATGCAAACATTAACTGGCAGCACGCAAATGTTGTTTTTCAAAATAAGAAATATGGTGCTAAATATATTCGTTTTGTGTAAAAAAAAAATTAATTGCATGCTAATCAAAGCACTATGAGATCCTGTAGCACGCGTAGTCATTGCTCACATCATCGTGTCTGTAGGAGAAATGTCCCTGCAGGTCACCCTTAACGCAGCACATCAGCGGTGACGTTCGGAAGTGGGAGGATGGCGACGAGGGGCTGTTCGTCAGAGTTTGGTGCTGGCAGACCTCATAAAGTTGAGGGGAGGGTGAATGGGGAAATGTACCTGGACATTTTGGATCAGAACATGAAGATGAAATGAGGCTGACGATGACCCTGACCACCCAGCCAAGGTGGTCTCAGAGTAAGAAAATAAAGCTGCTAGAATGGCCAGAACCTTCAAGAGTTGTAGATGGTTGTTGTTGAAGAAACTCTTGAGCAACACGTGAGACAGGTTTGTCCACAGGCGGCATCTTGAAGTTGTCATTAACCTTATGGACTTATGTTGATTTCTATGTGCGTGTGAATTACTGGGGTTGTTACAAATGTCCGGTGTAAATTTTGTGTCAGTTACTTCACAAGCGTTATTTTAAATTAAAACTTTCCTGCTATGTCAAAACTAAATTAAATACACACAAACACATTGAGAATGGAAAACAAGAAAACAGAGTAATGGAAATAATTAGATTTTCCAGATTTTATTTCATAATGTAAAAGATTAAAAAAACAACGAATGGCCTTTTATAACAATTCATATTTAGATTATGTATTTAATCTTTTTATGTATTGAATCATTGACACTCTCACTATTTTTGGCTCCTAGACCCTCTAAGACAAGGGCCGGTGCTTTTTAAAACCATTTTAAACGTCTCTGTGCTCTTGTGTTTTAAAATTTTTCAAACAAAATAACAGATCCAAAACCCAAATGTGACTGACTTTGCAGCATTCTTTCATCCTGAGCAAGCATATGGCGACAGTGGAGGGAAACCATTCCCTTTAAGCAGGAAGAAACCTCTAGGAGAGTCAGAGAACAAAACACAGTGCACATGGTCAAGGAACGATTTACGGGAAAACAAAAAGAAAGAGAACCTGGAGTTTATGGCAGATGCAGCTGGTTTAATGTCTCCGTCCGGGAAAAGACAGCTAGCTAAATTAATGACTCCAGGACATCCAGGAACGAGACAAGGCTAAACACAAAGGCTCCGAGCCAGTAGTACTTTCCAAAGACAGAAAAAGACAAAGTAATCAAATTTAATGAAATCAGTTGCCCCATCAATGACTCCACTCAGAAAGGACATAGCAGCCACTTAACAATTTTGTTAGACGTTGTTGATCAATGATCCAAAATATTATATTTGTAGCTTGAATGTAGAATAAAATGTTTTTTGAACAGTGAAGAAAACCCTAAGCTCTCCATTGCTGTCAGTTAGAACCCAGACTTCAATAACAAAGTACAAATGGACTAATGCCGGTAAGCTCTTAAGAATAAGCAGAAAACGTATTACTGAAACAAATCTTTCAGGGAGAATATTCTAAAACGGACAACAGCATCTCCTATCCCTGCATCCTTTTTTAAAGAGACAACGCTGAATCGTGCGGCGTATTTACCATATTTGTATCACGACCGTAAACCATGGCATTAGTTTAGAGGGAAACGAGCTTCTAGGAGGTCTCAGCAGACGTCAGTTCTTAAGATAAAACTGTGCCAGCTCTCTGGGCCTCAGGAACGTTGGTTTGCCGACGTTTAAGCAACAACCCTGTTGAAAATGACGGACTTGAACTGAGGTGGCCCGATGTCGGCTCGTATCGTGGCTCTTGATGCATATGCAACCAGAAATATTGGATCAAGCTTTGTGGAAATAAAGTCCCATTCTGCGTCGCTTACCGTTTGTCTGTGGGATTCTTAACAAAAAGGTGTTGACACACATTTTAAGTTGTTTCCTTGGCAGAGCAATTGAGTGTAACGTGATGGGGGAGCACGAGAAGCAGGGAGCGAGAACGAAGATGTGCAGCTAATTACTATTCAGGCCGAGTGGCCGTGGGGCAGAAGGAGAGCGAGCTGCCGAAACCACAGCTCAGATACTCCGAAAAACAGAAAGTTGGAGAGCGTTCAGGCCAGGGAGAGGACGCACCGCTTTTATGTTTTGCATCATTCTTTTTTATGGTGCGGCTGTCCAACCAGGACGCGCTGCGGCCGTGTCGTCCAAAGGTCGGCTCTGAAATCGTTTGATTGTGACGTCTGAGCGCTGGGACAGACGGGACTGGGTCGCTGTGGGAAAGTGTGCTAACAAGTGAGGCCCTCTTCTCCCCTCGCGTTGTGGTGCTTTGCCTCCTGAGAAGGTGTAATAATTTAACGATTATTATCCACCAGTTCCCCCCTTTTTTTTCTCTCCCTACTCTAACACATCCAGCCACAGCTATGGTTTAACTCTCTCATCTCTAACTGCTGGAAAACAGCTGAGTTCAGAATCATCCAGATGGAGGAGCGATTACTTCGGGTTTCAGTCGATGCATGCTGACCCCTCCCCCACCACCGTCTCCATCCCTTCTTCTGTGTATGTTTCTGCAGAGAAATTGCCTGTTCACATAATCTAAAAATAAATCATGTGACTGAGCGCAGCCAACTGTGCTGTTCATGCATTACTTATGGAAGTGTTTGTCTTTCTTCCATATTTTTTTTCCTCCCCAGCCTCCTGAGTTGGTATTATTTTGGAGCGGGCTCTCAGGCGATGTCCTTACAAACATGAGCTTTCTTGCTATTCCCTGTGTGTCTGTGGTTGTTTCTGCAGCACCGTGGGTTTTTTCCCCTTCCTGATATGCGGCGAATCTTTAAGCACGGCCATCTTATCTGTTGTGATAAATCACTGCGATAGATGCAAAGGTCTTGTAAATTAGACTAAGCTTCCCATAAACAAACATCCAACATTAACAACCTTGCTGATAAAATAAAACCACAGTTTCCAGGATTTTCTGTTCTGTCTTATGGATTTAATATATAAATTGGAAGGCACTCTTAACTTTACTAAGTTAACTACTTAGCTGGTAGCCAGTCTATGGTAAACCTACTGCACACCTTGCCTACGGACTCTGGTTCTATACTAAAACTCACAACACAGTTAGACCCAAATAGGCAACCAGCACCAGTCCAAGTGAAAGGCAGGACGTTTAGAATCAACATGAAAACCACATGAAGACAAGCCTTGGAAATGGAAAATTGGTTTAATGCAGGGTTGGCCAAAGTGGGGCCCGAGGGCCATTTACAGCCCCTGGACTGATTTTGAGTGTTCCTCAACTGCAATTCAACAATTATTTGACACACCAGCATATGTGAGTAATGCAGATGGTGGCTATTTATTCTTAACTAGGGCAAAATTGTTACAGATAAGTTAAAGTTAGGTACAACACAAATTATCTTTAATTTCATAGTATAAATAGGACCACATTTGTTAAATAGATTTTACTCAAATGCAGACTTTAGTGCACCAAAATTGGCTTTTAATTAATTTTTTCAAATTAGCTAAATACAGCAACTGTTTTGAAAAAAAAAAGACTAACTCAAGTCCTGTTCTTTTTGTGGAGAATAGACCTCCAGCACCAAAACCCGCTGAGCCAAGCTGCAGTCTGTGAGCCGGGTTCATCCATTCCCAAAAACCGCTAAAAAATGAACCCAGGATTCAAAAAGTGCATAAACCTCCGCATTCTTTTTAGCAGGGGATTTTTTTGTCTTATTTTCGGCAAAAAAAAAGATCTTGTATGAGAAACTTGGACCCCCCCCCCCCTCACAACATCCACTCAAGTGAAGAACACTCTCCAGGAAGTAGGTGTATCTAAGTATCTAAGTCTGTCATAAAGAGAAGACTTCATGAGAGTAAATACAGAGGATTCACCACAAGGTGCAAAACCCAAATCAGCCTCAAAAAAAGAAAGGCCAGAATGATTGGAAGAAGAAAGTTTGGAGAAGAATTTGAACACCTCATAATCCTTGGCGCACCACATCTTCTGTAAAACATGGTGGAGGCAGTGTGATGGCATGGGCATGCATGGCTTCCAATGGCACGGGGTCACTTGCGTTTATTGATGATGTGACAATTCCTACACGTTTAATCATATATTGTTGTTCAACCGCTTGTATTAAACCTTAAAGTCAGCACTTCAGTTACATTGTAGTTGTTTCATTTAAAATCCAACGTGGTGGCATGCAGAGCCCAAATCATGAAGATTGTGTCACTGTCCAAATATATTTCTGTACATAAAACCACATGTGCGCACTTACAAGTAGATCAAAACTCAGTTATTAATTTAGCTATATGTGTCTTAACAAATCTCTTATTCCAACTAAAGTGTGTGTACGTGCTCCGACATATAACTGAGAGTGCAAGAGTTACCCACTTCAGGGTTTGGGTATCGTTATGGCCATCACACGGCCACATTTTCATCCGACTTTCAGACTCAAAAACTGTTTTATTCTAACCCTAACGCTGAAATAAATTACACTCTCCCAACACTGAATTCCTCTACGTGCGCCACAAGAGCAGAGAAATGTCTTGTTTATAAGTCGCAAGAACAAGAACAGGGTTCTTTCTGGTCAGGACATGTCACACTTCAGAGGAACTCAACTGCAGCACTCCTCTTAGGCCCCGCCCACTGCAGCATGTGGTTGCATAGTAACCCGCCCACTTTAGACTTCAGTATCACACAACAGCTGTCGGACATGGCACAGGAAAAAGCATACGCGTTGAGAACAAGTCGACATAACTCTAAAGCCAGGGTTGCAGGAACAGAGGGGGGACATTTTAGAGGCTGTGACTCTAAAGGAGAAAGAGACACACAAAACAGATGTGCCTGTGCACGAGCGTCGAATAGCAAGAAAGAGAATCTGCACTATAGGTAATATCATAATGTATCAGCTTTGACAGATATTTGTTTTAATCCTTCAAAATCTATTGTCATACCAAAATTTCCCAAAAGCATTACAAGGAAAACAGTCATACACAGCTGACTGACCGCAGCAGCTGAGGCAGAGGGGAGTGAGGATGTTGGCTCTGCACCGTGTCTCGTATCCTGTTAAAAGTGTTATAAACTGCACAAATGGTATGACGCGGACATGTTGCGGTTCAGAGGCCGTCACATACCTTTTAACCATAAATGAAGCCAAGTCTGCAGCTTTATAATCGGCGATCAAAGCTCAGAGCTTCAGGAAGCCATGCAGAACAAGGGCTGGATCAGACAATAGCCCTATTTAAGGGTATCCGTCAGCCCTGAAGGTAAAGTTTAAAAGTTGATAATAGATAGATAACCTTAACATGGAAGTCATTAGCCAGGAGCAAACAGGAGTGAACGATCCATCCCTTACTCTATTTCTGGAAAAATGAGGAGATACTCCCTAGATGCATTTATAATAGATGTGAAAAATCTAAAAGCTTTACCCACATTGGGTTTTGGCAGAGAGACTGCTAAGCCTGAGGCCCAGAGGAGCGCTCTGTGAGCCTGTGTTGGGTCTGATGGGAAGGAGGATGCAGATGGGCTGCTTAGCAGGAAGGGTTGGAGGGGCTTTCAGAAGGGGGATTTGCTTCTCTGCTTCTCACTTGAGGTTAAAGTCGAGGCTAGAAGTTAGGATTTGTCCACCTCTGTCTGCTCAGTTTCTCCCAATTGCCATAGTTTCCTACTTTGTGCTCTGGTCGTTTGCTTTTCATCTCCCATCCTCGCGACATCCGCCGTCTTCGTCTTCTCTCAGAGTCTCTGAATCACCCCGTGTCCAGCCCACGTTTAGTCCTGCTTTGTGTTTCCCTTCGCTGAGGCTGGAACAGAGGCCCATCTTTGATGCCCGCAGCCATCTCTAGAGACCACTGCGACGCTGTGTGCACCCATCTGTTTTCATCCTCCTCTTTACCGGTTTCCCACCCGTGTACTTTTCCCTAATGCTCTCTCCTTCCTTGATCACAGATGGCTTCTTTTGAAAGGAGTCAGAAGAAGTCACACAGTTATTTAGCTAGTCATTGAAGGAGCATGTTTAAAGCATTTTCTTTCATTCTATAAGCACAGTGAATAAGCTAATGTTTCTGTGTTGTTCTGCAAATTTAAATCTCAGTAACATTTTTGTTTCACAGGCGACATCACTCAGAAGGGCTACGAGAAGAAGAGGACCAAACTCCTGGCTCCCTACATAATCCAAACTCCAGGTAAGCTCAGATCTCCTCTTGATTTCCAGTAGCATACAAAGACTCTTCCCAGGGGAAAAGACGTTTTAGCCTTCTTGCTTTGGGTGGTTTTAATGTTGTGGCCAACTTGCATTTGTTGAGATGTTTTCCTGAAATCATATTGCCTAATGAAGAAAAATAAAAAAAACACTTTGATTTAGATATCTTTCCTGGAAGAACGATAAAAACACTAGACTCAAATCAAGCGGTTTGATGTTCCATAATATACACAGAAGATACGTTCTACAGAGTTAAGATAATTATTTATTTGAGCTGATTTCAGTCATTGGCCATTGTGGGTTTTTTTTTAGAAGTTTTGGCCAGTATAAGATTCTCACGCTGTGATAAATTTGAATAAAAATTCCTGGACATCTTTGTGTGTGCATTCTTGGGGATGTAATTCTTTTAAAATGTAGTTCTTTAAAAAAAGGCCGCCAGCTTTTCCAAATCCAGCGTGCTCTGTGGCTGACATTGGCGGAAAGCTCAAAACAACTTTGCTTCTCTCCATTCAGCCGTCCTGATTTCTTCTCCTCGCAGAAAACGCAGACGTGTCTCGACGTGTCTCGACGTGTCATAGAAAATACAGCCTCCCTTTTTAATTAGCTTCTTACATCTCTCTGCTTCCACTGATTTCATGTTTAGATACTCCACTGCTACTGAAGGCAGGGAACGTCAAGCTTTCGTACCTCGGTGACACCCTCCTTACATAAGAGTTTTATTGTTAGTCACCTGTTGACATTTAGGCTACATTCACACAGCAGGGAAATGGGACCCAAATCCGATCTTTTTGCCCATGTGCGACTCATATCCGTCTTTTTCATGGAAAAAGTGAACGGCCCAATTCCGATCTTTTCATCCCCCCCAAAAAATCGGATTTGTGCCACTTCCATATGTTGTAGTAAATCGGATACGTATCGGATTTTTTTCAACGCGTCCTTGTCTGAACAATCATGCCACATTTCATCCCTCTTTTATGTCACTGTCCTGGCTCTCACTACACATCCACACAGACAGCAGTCATGGCTCCACAAACAGCCAATTTTCTTAGCTATTCTTTTTTTTTTTTTTGTACCTTTCTTTGTCTCGTTATGATGTGGTCTTCATATTGTCAGCTCCCATTGCTCAGCAACTTCATAGCACAGGGACGTCGGTATTCACTATTACGTTTTTATCAACAATTACATCCACCATTACTTCCATAAACACTGCGCTACTGTATGACGTTTACATACTCCTCCTTTGGGGTCTTGAACCGTTCAGACTGAAGTCTGGTTGCGGTCGCATGTAACTAGTAGGATGAACCACCACGCAAAAAAAAAAATCAGTTTAAGCAAAAAATTAGAATTGAGCATCAAGACCTGCAGAGTGAACGTAGCCTTAGACATGGTGGGTTCAAGGACTGTATCAAACCAGGGCTGACTGAGCCGAAAATCGACAGATACATTCATGAACCAATTTCTCAGGGCATCTGTAGTTAGAAGTGTGCTTTTCTGCAGCTAATTCGTCCTGAGACTTAGCTCGCAGACTCTGGACTTCCCCTGTGCATAACCAAGCTAAGGTAATGAAGGTTTTTTAGGGTGATAACAGACCTTTTGCTCCCCTACAAATCTGCCAGTGTTAAAAACCCAGAGGGTGTGCTCCTCTGTTCTCATTACATGTTTGTGATGGGATGTTTTTTGCACTCAAGGTGGTTTGTTGTGATTACTTGACAGTGGCGCCCCCTCAGAATGATGTGCAGCCGCCTGCTCCCAGTTCGTCCAGCCACGCCCCCGCACCTGCCAACTCATCCCGCTACCGTGAACGTCGCTCTCGCAGGACGCATCGTAACGGAGGAACCAGGGATGACCGCTACAGATCAGGTCAGCAAACCGTCGTGTATAAAAAGAAATTTGATTTGCTTCTCATTCAAAGATATAATAAACCTAAACCCCTTGGCTTGATGAGGGACACTGTTTTTTAAACCGCACGCCGGATTGTCTCAAAGGGACCAATTAAACAGGTGTTTGTTAGAAGTGTTTGCTTGTGGGAGACTGAGGGGATTAGAGAGACAGAGAGCGACGCTGGGTTGCAGCTGGGGAACCCCTTTGTGAGGACCCCCACTCTCACAGCAAGAAGGAGGTCACCGGCTGGATGTGTTGGTAGAAACCCAACGTTGATCATGATCGAGAGACCTGACGGTGGAGAGACGGAGAAGTTAAGATGAGGTGAAAGATTACACAAAAATCACACGAAGACTTCCACTAGTGTTCTCGCTGCTTCATTTCGTTAGTTTCCCTCTGCTCTGCTCTGATGGGAATCACAATAACACCGCAGCAGGGTAAATATGAAGACATATGAACCAAAGCCTGTCTGTTAAGCTGAGTTACTGAGATAACCAATGTTTATAACAATGCAGGAAAACAAAAGGAAAAACCAGGGATAAAACAAAGAGAGCGACTTAAATATGATGATCTAATATTTCGCGTTCATTGCAACAAGACCCAAAACTGTGGGCACCCTTGAAGCATTGAACATGAATCATACACACAGGTACAAACATGGAACTGTTTTTGCTGTAATGAGTTAAAAGCTACTTTATGGTCAGATGTATTTATCTTCTTTAGTAAAACAGTTAAGCTAATAATCAGTAAATTAATGAAGTAATGACCAATGAATGATATGAGATTTTATGAGACTTTATGCTCTGTTTTTATCAGTGCCTCATTATTTTTGGTAATCTGGGGGACCTTTGGGTGTGACCAGAGACTTTTAAATGAGATCACAAAATGAAACATTGCAGAAAACCTTTATGGTCAACTGTGTGGGTTGAGTTTATAAGCTCTTCTCTAGTCACACGAACAACTGAAAGCAGCACTAGAGCAACATTCACCGCGCAAGCATTTACTGTATACACCGATAAGCAGATCGGTAGGCAACCTGGAGTTAAGTGTACTGAAACATAATCTATTAATATTATTATTATTATTATTATTATTATTATTATTATTATTACATTTTTACCTTGTTTTTGTTTTTATATAAATGTTACTAACTGTAATTTCTGCATTGAGCAATGGTTTCCAAATTCTTCATCATACAGCATAAATGTTTAAAGTACTCTTCTTTAACTACAAATTGCAAAAAAAATTTAGTTTTATTATTTTTTTTACCAACTCAACAATAAACTAAACTCCAACATTTTAAGTAGTCTGTTTTCTTAATGTTTTTATTTTATTTTTGTAGATCTGTAAATAGTTTTGCTGCAGTTGGTGGCACTGTCACCTTGCAGGGGTTCGAATCCCGACCTGGGACATTTCTCCCTGGAGTTTGTGTGCTCTTCGCTTTAGAATTAGACTTAGACTTTATTGTCGCTCAACTGCGAGATTTATGAATATAAATATATATTATTTGACGTTTGGCTGGAATGTAGCAGCAAACCAAAAAAGGCATTTTATATGTGCGGAAAGATTATGTGTAAGACAATATGAGTAGTGCAGGTAAAAATTAAAAAATTGAGCATAACGGTATAATTTCAGCGTAATTTTAAAAACTACTTTAGATCACAGAAACCCCAAGGATTTACTTAGTGTGTTTCTTATTATGAATAGAAATAATTAAGTACTGTGATTTTATTTTTTCTGTATGTTTGTTAATGTATGAATAGAAACAATTTAGCTTTGAAAGTGATGAAGCTTGTTCCAGTGAAACTAAAGAAGTCTAGTCAAGGATTTACTCAGTTTATTCCTTTGTTAATGGAATGTTTTCTTTTCCTTTGTAATATTTCCCTCTGTAATGATTTTTTCTGTTCACGTACAGCACTTTGAATTACCGTGTTACTGAAAAGTGCTATACAAATAAACTTGCCTTGACAACAGGCAGCGTAATGAGGCTGTTACGCTGAAATGCACTGGCGAGAACCCTGATATGTCATAATGTGACGGTGGTTACTTTCTCTTTGAAAAACACTTCATTTAGCTTTAGCTTTAGACTCGTACTCAAAAGCAGCTGGATTCTTGTGGTCCGGTTCACTTTAAAATGAAAGTTAAAGCAAAAAAGATGGTTAGCAAAAACAGTTTGTGTTGCACTATTCTCTGTTTTGAAAATCTTTTTATCTGTCTGTGAAAATATTGTGCTAAGACCTTAAAATTAACAATCAGTACACCTGGGAGCAGCATAATGTTCTTGCTGCATAGACAATAACATTTCTAAGCCTGGGACAGTATCCCTTGCTGTTAGGTCGCTCTTAACTTTCAAAGCCTCAACACGTTTTCCCGCATCTAGTCGAGCAAGCCTTCCATGTGCTATTTTTGGATCAGCTGCTCCACAGTGTCCCACTCAGGGGACAACAGTTTGCTCTCTAACCTCATAGGTGATGACAATGCACTGCCTGTTCGAGTGATAAGAGGAGAGAAAAAAAACTCAGCTGCTTTTCTACTGAGAACATATCCCAGTTTTTATTTCCTTGATTTCTTGCACTGCAGCAATTGAGGTTCTTCATTTCTGAATGTTGAATAATTGCAGTCTGATGGCGCAACGGTGGTCCTAATTCCTTATTTAGGTATTCTATTCAGCTACATCCAGGGAAGCCTAAGTGCAAGACCTGCTACTGACTGATAAGGATGGGGAGCTGCAAAAGAGAATGAGAAACGCCACAAACCTATGGCGTCATCTGTAATGTCAGCAGCAGATCTATACAGAGTCACTGGAGGGAAAGCAGATGCAGCAGGAGCTGCTGAGACAGCCAGCTCACTTCTGCTTGATGTGCATTTCTTTTTTGTCAATAACCCTTAGCAATATACAAATTTAAACGTTGTTAAAATGTTTCATGGAAAAATTTCTGTTATCTTTATGACAGGCAAAAAAAATCCAAACAAACTGGCATGAATTGTCAGCCATTAACTGCCTTGTGTTTTAATGCATGGCCATAGTTACGTAGTACCACTGCTGTTACTCTGTTGGTTTCTTTTGAGCAGAGCGATCAGCTCCTCTGTTACAGTGAACTTGCTAATGATCGGCTGTTAGTGACTTCAGCATTTTACTGATTCCACCACTTATTGCAGATTTGTGGCTGTAATTAGTGATGTCCCAATGCACCAATTAACCCATAGTAATTGGAGTCATCCAAAACACAAGGTCCTAGTGCTTAAAAAATGCAATAGTGTCCCACTTAAGTCAGTTATTTTCAAGAAGTTGCAGTCAACTTTATGAGCGCAGCTTTCCAGAGCACGTCGTAAACCAGCGAGAACGAAAGCTGCAGCAGCCAATGCACTCTTTCTTTCACTGTAAACATCATTGTAAAAGGTGAAAAAACACTTTGACTGCTAGAGAAAAGTGCTCTCACTGCTCGGGCCTAAAATGCTATGTTCCAGACCCTGAACCAATACATGATATTCAATGGGCACGTCTATAGATGCATTTTTTGTTTTTGTTTTTTTACTCTTTTGGGGGGGTTTTATGGCACTGGTGTCTCATTTTTCATATAGTAGGCTGACAAAGGGGGATTGAGAGGAGGGGTAAGACATACAGCAAAGGACCTCGGGCCAGAATCAAACCCGGGTCAGCCGTACATGCGCCATGGGAACATGCCCCTATAGTTGTATTTTTGACACAGGAATCTTGCAGCTTGAGAATAGTTACAAGCTAAACATGCTAGCATTTGTCAAAACAGCCAGTTAATGATTTGCTACGACAGGTGCACAATTTTGGGGGAGTGGTGGCCTAGTAGTTAGATCATTGCACTTGTGTCCCAGAGGTTCTGGGTTCAACTTCCACTCTGGGTCCCTGAGAAAGACCCTTAAACCCATATTGCTCTCCCCCAAGGGGCTGGTTTAAATGCAGAGAACTAATTTCATAGAAATGTATGTTGCAATGACAATAAAGATAAAGATGAAAGAAGATTTATCAAATCTCATTTCCAGCAATGTAAATGTGTGCAATATGACAATCTGAAACGGCTGCTCAGATGCAATATTAGGAAGGCTATAACACTGGGGTTGAGCGAGAGGGGGAAGACATACGGCAATGATCAACGTGCTGGGAGTCGAGGACTAAGGCCTCCGTACGTGGGTCGCGCGCACTAACCCCAGTGCCACCACTGTGCCCCTTGTGCCTACCTTTTTTTAACGGGCTTTTTGTAACACTAATTGCCTTTATTCATAGTAATTACACAGGAAATAGGCTGTGAGAGAATGGGGAAAACATGCAGCAATGGTCCCAAAGTCAGGCATCAAAACCCGGAAAGCTAACAGCCTAACAGCCTCTGCATGCACCGCGACGCCTGTATGTACTGGAATTTTGTTTATAGCCAAACACTTAGAAAATCTCCATATTTTTCTTAAACGGTTTGGATTTACATGAACACTGCAGTTCCGATGGATCATTTTTGTTTGGCATAAACAGTGTCAACCTGAACACTACAATATAAAATAACCTTTTATAGGCCGAACAGCCTGGCTTTCTTCAGATGCTGCAGCGTTGTCTCCTGCCTGGCTCATAATAAACTCACTGATGACCTGTTCATCTTGCTTTTCTTCAGCTTTTATGGCCTATAAACATTATCACCGAGTCAACATTACCACTCCGTCAAGCACTAATAAAGACTTACTCCTCAAATCTGTTTTTTTCCTCATCAGTCTAAATTAAGCCCCCACATACGCCAGTTAGGGTTGTACCACTGGATTCTACGGCCAGTGTCGTGCCGAGCTCCTAAACACCACACTGTCTCTGTTAAAGACAGTCATCCTTCAGGACATGTGTGAGGAGGCACCCTCTCCTGAAGCTCCTGTATTGTGTGTGTGTGTGTGTGTGGGGGGGGGGGGGGGGGGTGGCACATTATGAGGAAGGATAATCTGTTCATCAGAGTGCCATTTACGTAATTATAGTCTTGCTGCTGCTGTGCAGTGGGCTGCACTTGATTTATTTTTATCTCTCGCTGCTGAAACAGTTTCACTGAAGTAATAAACGTGTTTTCTTTCAGTGCGTCATTCTCTTGCACATGTGTTGTTGCATGGTCTGAGCGTGTTCACAGTCACACGGTGCCTTTTAATGCGCCTGTGGGTGTCGTGCAGTGAAAAGCGTCTCTGTGTTTATGGCTGTGTGCATTTTGTCTGTGTAGGCTCACGAGTGGGCTAATACACTGCTTTATTCTCTCCTCGTGGCTTCATACTTCATCGAGAAAACATTTTCCTCCTCTGAGCTTTTTTTTCTTTCTCCCAAACTCTATTTTTCTTTTAGATTTTAACAGAATCTCACTGAAATGAGGCTAAAGTGCTACTGTCAAAAAAAACTCAAAATATCCACCCATCCATCCAACCTAATGGTCCTGAGTCTTAATCTCCAGCATCTCTTGATAATAATCTGATCTTTGTCATCAAGTCTAGATAGAGTCGATATTTAAATGTTGTAAGATTGAATAATCTTACTTTAGTTACTAGATCTAATTAGGAACATAAATTTCTCTGTGTTGGTCATAAGAGTGTTTTCCTTTGTTAAGACCTTAAATATCAACAAGTCAAGAATGACAAAAAGAAGCTATTTACCAAGTTGGTCTGCACAGGCCACTGACATCGAAAGCAAAATCGTACACTTTAAGTGCGTTTTTATGCCTTTATTTGTTTCCTCTGTTGCCGTCTTGTTTTCTGCCTCAGAAGAAGAGTACGTTGGACTGAACATGTATCGTTTTTCCCTCTGACTATGCAGATATCCACACTGAGGCTGTCCAGGCTGCGCTTGCAAAAAACAAAGAGGAGAAAATGGCACTTCCAATGCCAACCAAGCGGCGCTCCACTTATGTGCAGTCCCCCATTGAAACCCGCACACCTCCAGGTAAGGCCCAAAAGGAGACGGCTCTTTTATCTCTTTGTCACTGCAGATGTAAATCCAGACATCGGGGTGTTAAATTGAATATTAATGCCTTTTTTTTTTTTTGTTATCCACTTAGACTCCTCATCAGGTTCTGAAGATGAGCCAGCTGCTCGCAGACAGTCTTCAGTGGTAGCTCCCCAGCCACAGGTCCATCCCAACCTGCAGAGCCCAGACTACTGGATGAGCCGCACCACCCAGGGCTCCTCCACCTCATCCTCCGCCTCCTCCACGCTGTCGCACGGAGAGGCCAAACCTCAGCCTCAGAGCCAGCCTCAGCCTCAGTATAAGCCGCAGTACCAGCCCTTGTATCAGCCTCACCATCAACCCCTGCCGCAGCCTCAGCAAATCTCTCACCGCCAGCCTCCGGAGCAGAGCCGCACTGCAGCCGTGACGGACATGCTGGCTCACAGTCGCATCGGTGAGGCTGTGTTTGATGAAATATTCATGGTGCGCAAAGTGTTGCGTTGGTTCTACAAGTTGTTCCTGTAGTCAAAGTCTGGTAAGGACCCCGCAACTGCTGTGACGAGACTCTTTGCTTTATAATAAACAATACATTTCTGCCTATTAATTTGACTAATTCTGTTTAATAAAGAACCAAAAAAAATGTTCATCAACTACATCAAACACAGATTTATCAAACATTTGTGTCCTCTACCACTATTAATTGGTTGTTGTCCTGAAACCATTGTTGAGTTGAAATACACGGTTTTGTGTTAACAATAAACGACATACTCTTGTCAAACATAAACCCAACGCTCCTCACAACAGTACTGGAAGTCAAAACATCTTAAAGTTATTATTCAATCGTTTTTGAGTTTCTTAGACATTCTCAGAGAATCATTTCAGTTTCGTCTGAGTTTAGAAGCAAAGACTTTAATGGTACCCACTTCTTTGTAACTATGACATACTTGTAGAGTGATTATTTGACTTGGCTTTTACTCAGCAATAAGTAATGATCATCAAAAGTAAAAGTAGAAACTATACTAAGGGTTACTCCTGTAGCCCTGTCACCTGTTATAAGAAACCAGTGGACTGGATTTTATTAGGAGGGGTATCAAAGTAAGGGAGGCTAAATGCACAACTCGGCTTTAAAAAAAAAGTTTGAAAACTATTGAAAATTATTATTTTGTTTCCCATTCACAGTTATGCTCTGCTTTGTGTTGGACCTTCGCATGAATCCCAGTAAAACCCACTGAGGTTTGTGGTTGGAGTGAAGCTGTCTATCGGGACTCAGTTCCTGGGAAAATTAGGCTGTTTTGGGAAAATCCGTAGAGAACTGGGGTAGCTGCTAGAGCAAGACGCCTCATCCCGGAGAGGCTACAAGGTTCAGGGTTCGAATCCCACAGACTGCCACTCTGGGTTGGTCCCTGAGCAAGACCCCCACAATGCTCCCCGGGTGCTGCACACTGGCAGCCCACTGCTCCCTAAGGGACGGATTAAAAACAGACGACAAATTAACACGATTATAATTATTATATTAGGCACAATGTGGAAAATGGCCAAGGTTCAAGAAGAAAAGTGAACCCCACCTTCATGCAACAAAAAGGCAGTTTTACAGTTTTACACATCTCTAGGCTGTGGTAATATATTCTAGTGCCTGTAGTGGTCACGTGCTCCCATTTACTTGTTTACTCTCCCCTCTGGTGAAAACGCCTGTTGGTCGATTTCGTTCCAGCTCCTTCTGAGAACAGCGCCCCCCCTCCAGACGTGACGGCCGTGGCCCCCCCGTCCAGAGGCCAGCGGGTGGACCTGACCTCCAACGCTGTCGTCCGCGGGATGAGCCGCGGGAACAGCCGCTCCAGCATGATGGAGACTGCTGATGGTAACGGCTTTGCCACGCTACGTTCAGTCACCAGCCTACGAGTCGTTGCATTAACATTTGTCTCTTTCTCTTTCGTCAGAAAGGTGTCGATTTTCGCCTTTTTATATCACATACATCAGAGTTAATGTGTTTTTGTTTCGGTCTTTTCCACTCTGTCCTATTTATGTGACTGGCTAACAGGGAGAGGTAATACGCAGAGTAAGGACACTTTTCGTGTGTAATATTTATTGCCTCTTTTCTTTTGCCTCCTGGTGAACCCTCACTGTCCCTGTCGTTTGTACTGGATGATCATAGGAGGGGATGCAACAAACACATACATGCACCAAAAGTCAATCCTCATGTGTGGTCCTGAGACTGAACAACCCTTCTCCCAGATCTCTCTGTGTTTTCCCAGTATTGACGACACCCACGTAGAGCTGCTGCTTTTCATTGCCACAAATCTGAGTTATTAATGAGTCAAAGATCAAACTCTTTCTAAAAGCGTGAAATGGAATGAAGAACAGCAGATTGTAGGATTTTAAGACCTGTGAACACGTCCTGTTTTTTTTTTTTTTTATTGTTGTTGCTCGAGCTTTGAAATGTGACTATTTAATCATTGCGTTGCATGTTTCCACCTTTAACCTCCTTGCAGGAGTTCCTGTAAGCAGCAGAGTTTCCACAAAGATCCAGCAGCTGCTGAACACCCTGAAGAGGCCTAAGAGACCCCCACTCAGTGACTTCTTCACTGATGACTCTGAGGAGATCGTCCAAGGTATGCTGGCTCATAAAACTTATTGACCCTTGAGGTTGATTGACTGGTGAATTACTTTATCCTTAAACATATACACGCGTTCTCTCCTTTTGACATTTGTGAATAATAGGGGCAGTAATAAAACAGACTCCCTAATAAACATATTTTTCCCATCATTTTTGCACACTTGATTCAATTTTTTTGTATTGTTTGAGTTTTTTTCAACTGGAAATCCCATTTTTGTGAATACTTAAAATACATTTTCATACATTTAAGACATAGTCTAATTAATTGGATTTATCGGTCTTTTTAGAAAAATAAGCATAACATTAGCTGATCCCTACCACTGGGCAATGATAGTTCACAATCATAAACATATATGATGTAAAAGAAAATAATGGTCCAAGCACTGAACACTGAGGAACTCCGTGAATAAGTAAAAAAGTGCTCAAATCTTTATGCGAACTTTTACAGATACACTTTAAAACAGCTTGTATACCAGGACTTTACCTTTTTTGTCTTCTTGTGTTGTGTGTAGAAACAATAAATAAAGCATTCTCATATGGTGGCACTAAGGATTGGTTTAAGGACGCGGCTGAAATATGTTTTTAAGTTTTACTCAAAAGCCGAGATTTCCAAACATGAAGTTGGAGAAATTACCAGAAGGTTGAGATTAAATGTGGCAAAGTCAGACGTTTCTCACCAATTCTGACATTAATCTAACATGGTTACCTACAACAGCAGTAGAAATTACTTTATATACACTTCTGATGATTTGGACCCAGTTTCATTGCTATACAAAAAGTCTTTATATTCCTTGAATGTCTTTATATTTTCTTGTTTCAGCCACAAAGATCATTTCATTTTATCAGGATTTTTATGTAATCAACCAACACAAAGTAGTGCCTAATTTGAATAAATTATTTTCCCAGATAAAAATGTGAAGAATTCAACCTCTTATATATTGTGCTACTATTAAATCAAAGCTGGTTCAACCTGACTGCCTTCAGAAATCCTTTAATTAAATAAAACACACTGGGGTTTTTGGATTTGCAAGACAAGGTTTGATTTGCATTTGCAAGACAGAACATTTTGTTAAGGCAGTACTATGCAACCTCCTTTGGTTAATATGTTAAAACAACATTTGAAAGTGAAAAGTTTAGTATTATATATTGATATTACTGTAGATTGCAACATTAGTAGTTTGCGCTGCTGATAATAACCACTCTCGCTTTTCCCTGACTTTTGTCTTCCTGTTTGTACAGCCCACGTTCCACCTGTGCTACCTGTACCACCGTTAGAGAATTGTATTAATAGTTTTTGACTGAAATATTTTTTAGCATTACAGCTTGTCACAGGAAGCATTTATTGATGCTTTTTGGTGATTATTTTTGGAAAAGTAATCAGCGATTAACCTGTTTTGAACACTGAACATCAGATCGGGTTGATGCATGTCTGTAAGAAGTGATTTGAAATCAAAGCTATGGTCTTTTTTTGGTGCTGTAATTGACCTTTTAATGCTTCTTTCTGGGTAATCTAACAAATTATTAACATGCTTTCCTTTAAGCCCCTTTTTGAAAACAGTTTTGCTGAATCTGTTATATTATTTAATCACACAAACATATTTACTCAGTTTACTTATGTCTGTTTTTTACTCATAAAATCACAAAATCATTTTTATTTGCTGGATCTAACCTCAGAGTGGCGCATGTATGATGATAACACATGGCAATAACAAATAGGTGTACAGTAGGGACAGTATTTGCAAGCTGTAATGTATGCATTTAGCGTTTCACTGCAAAAACGGAACTAAAAATAAGTAATGTTTTCTAAAAATATGTGTATCTGTCCTTGATTTGAGCAGGTAAATAAGATGATCTGCCAATGGACTAAGACTTTTGCACTTAAAATAGGAACAACTCATCTCCATCATCTTATTTCTAGTGCAGGATGTCTAATTATCTTATTTTAGGGGTCAAAATACTCATTCCATTGGCAGATAGTATTATTTACCTGCTCAAATCTAGGAAAAAACACAAATTTAAAGAACATTTTACTTATTTTTACATCCGTTTTGCAGTGTTAATGCCATCCCAAAGGGACTCATCAACCTGTGAACTAGCCTAACGCCTTCTGTTGTCTCTCTGTCGCAGTGCCCCAGCCGGACCCCAACACGCCCAGGCCGGAGGGCCGTCAGATCATCCCAGTGAAAGGGGAGCCTCTGGGCGTGGTCAGCAACTGGCCACCAGCCCTGCAGGCGGCGTTGGCTCGTTGGGGGGCCACTCAGGCAAAAAGCCCCGCTCTCACTGCTTTGGACACCACGGGCAAGCCCCTGTACACCCTGACTTACGGTGAGACGCAAGATTACGTCAAAAACGGAATAAGGTTTTTGGTCAATTCACTGGTTATTTAAGCTACTTGGAAGACTAAGCTGTGACGTTCTGTAATTTGAAAGGTGTCCAAAATGTAAAAGCGTGTTTTCTCTGTGATCTGAGATTGTCTTGGCCGTGGTAACGTGTCGCCTCCTCCCCACCCCACCTTCTGTGTGTCAGGGAAGCTGTGGAGTCGCAGTGTGAAGCTGGCGTACACCCTCCTGAACAAGCTGGGCACCAAGAACGAGCAAATCCTCAAACCGGGAGACAGAGTGAGGCAGCAGACGCACAGATTCAGATGCAGACATTGCTTTGTACCTATACATCTCCGATATTCACCGCAAAGACGCGCTTTTATTTTTAACAACAGGCCACATTTCACAGAAAGTGACAAGTAAAGGTAAAATGTGCTCATATGTTCCACCCGTTACAAGGTGGGAGTTACTGTACCTTGCAACAGTATTTGTACCCTTTGAACTTTTTCACATTTTATCATGTTACAAATACAGACTTTAATGCATTTTACTGTAAATTTGCATGACAGACCAACACAAAGTGGTGAATAATTTTTAAGTGGAAGGAAAATGATCCAAGCTTTAAAAATTGGCAAATAAAAATGGAAAAGTCTGGATAGCTTTTGTATTCAGCCCCATTTACTCTGTGCTAACAACCGCCTACACAAGCCCCCTAATCCACAGGTCCACAGGTGTGTAATTGAATAAATGAGAAAAATGACTGAGCTTGCAGGTGCTTAGCTCTGTTTAGAGGACAGCTAATAGTAAAGCTCTCCTCAAATCTGGCCATTTTGGATGATTGGCTGGAAGACGGCCATCAGCAGCCCTGTTTATCGTTTACCATCAGTCTTGTTGGGGACAAAACAAACATGGAAGAAGGTTCTCTGGTCAGATAAGAGCTAAATTAATCATTTCCCCCTACATGCAAAGCGATATATGTGGAGGAAAACTAACATTAAACATCACTGTTCCCACCATCAGACATGGTGGTGGCAGCATCATGCTGTGGAAATCCTTAAAAAAAAAAATCAAGAACAGCAAAGCTGGTCAGAGTCAGTAAGAAGATGGATGTGAATGCAGCAATTTCCAGATCTTTATTTGCAAACATTTAAAACCAGGACTTCCTTTAGCATTAAGCCAGCAAAAAACAACCCTAAAGGGAAAGTAACTGTCTTGGCAGGTGGCGCTGGTGTACCCAAACAGCGACCCGGGCATGTTCTGGGTGGCCTTCTACGGCTGCCTCCTGGCTGAAGTCATACCTGTACCCATAGAGGTGCCGCTGTCTCGCAAGGTATGAAACCCATCACTCAAAGAGGTGCTCTCCGGGGATTGTTCTGTGATTAACTATGATTCATTTCTGTTCACGCTGTGGTTCCAGGACGCCGGTATCAGCCAGGTGGGCTTCCTGCTCGGCAGCTGTGGAGTTGGTCTGGCTCTGACGAGTGAGATCTGCTTGAAGGGTCTGCCCAAGACCCCCACTGGTGAAATAATGCAATTCAAAGGTATGCAATCTGTCTAGAATGTGGAGGGATACGTTTTCAGGGAAGAATATGCTGTAGTTACTACAAGATACACATTAAAACAAATAACAATAAAAGGACCAATGGACCAATTTTTGTCAGAATCAAAGAAGAGAGCCGGCGAAGGCTCTGGGTGGAACGATGAAACCCTTTGGATCAGTACAGGAGCAGGAGGAAAGCCATAGAGTATATCGAACTGAAGGGTACAGGCTAGACAACCTCTGAAGGGTAACCTAATGGTGCCCAACACTAGCCTGCCGTAATGGCCTTATACACAAAAAGCCCTGCGCACAATTTAACGTTTGAAGATATTAGTTATTGTGTTCCAGATGGCTGTCCTGTTGCAGATATATTGCTGCAGACCATCAGTCTGGGCGTTCAGGCAAGCCTCCCAGTCGTGGGATTTTATTGCAGTGGTTGCAGAACTTCAGGATGTCTGAACAAATGTTGCATCCAGCTCTGGTGCGACCAGATATGACTTTCAGTGAATGTGTGCCTTTAAGGAAGAGAGGGGCCGTGGCACCGTGGAAGCTAGCTACCAACCTCAGAGTACAGGGGGGGTCGGACATCTTTTTGGAGTCCGCGTCACAGCTCTGTGCGGGAGTTTGTGCTGCTGAAGATATAAAACCATTCCTGCTGGCCTTCCCAGCCCCGAGCCCTAATAGGTTTCTTTATATCTCTCCATAAAGTCTGGCAAGAAACTTTTTTAATTGAAGGCAAAAAAAAAAAGAGCTACAGTTGGATAAATCACTTTTAGTTTGGCATCATTAACCATGAAGGAATCCTTTAAAACCAATTAAATGCCATTAAACACAGGTCCAGTTTCAGAAAATAAAGATGCTAATATGACACAGAATCCCTTCGTATAGACTTGCTAAAACTATAAATACGGTTTATTCTTCTTTGGCACATCCAGGAATAGAGTCGTTTCTGAGATGCCTTCACCCAGTGAGAACATTCATTTTATTTAGGTTACCTTTTGTTAATAAATAAACCATTGATGCTCATAAATGTCAATGTTAAAGGCCTGGACTGTGCTATTGACTCCTCCAACCAATGTATGCTCAGCTAAAATACAAAACCGTGATGCAAGTGCATACGTAGGTAACCATGTTTAGTAGTAGTGAATGCAGCGAAATAGAAACTATTTACAATAAGCAAAGTATGACAGTCTGTCCTACAACAGGGGACATATAACTCAAGGTATATAGATTTTTATGTCCCTTAAATAAAACATTTGGGAGGGGACACGTTGCTGCCGCTGTGCTGTGTCAGAGCTAGTGCCGGTGTTGCGAGGGCAGAACCAGGGGAGCTTGGGGATGGTTTGTCTGGTTTTGCTGTTTCAGGCGACTCTTCTGTCCAGCAGAAGCTGATATCCTGAGATATTTTCATTTCTGCCTTTTTTGTGCCTCTACCACGTTTTATTTTTTTCTTTAGGATTTAAAGATTCTTTATTGTCACTGCGTGTTACTGTGGTGAAACTTCTTTTTGGCCACTCGGGCTGAGAGCACATATAAAAAAGACAAACAAACCGGCGATGAACAAGGGTTACAGTGTTTTTATTCATTGTAGCGTTCAAGAGAGATTAAAAAATAAGAGGATGATTCAAAAGTTTGTATGAACTAGTTGTCCCTCATGAGTCACAGATAACAGATAATGAGGTAGTAAGGTGCTTGTTGTGCAATGATGATTTGAGGCTTCCTTTACAGAAATGTGCATTTAGATATTCTGAGATGATAGTGTGCAGGTAGTTTTTATCCTGCTTATCTTAGCTGCTATGATGGCTGACAGGAGCTTCCATGTTGTGGAGGGACAGGTTATTAGCTGATAG
Organism: Fundulus diaphanus; assembly: GCA_037039145.1. NCBI lineage: Eukaryota > Metazoa > Chordata > Actinopteri > Cyprinodontiformes > Fundulidae > Fundulus > Fundulus diaphanus. The sequence goes on from CM073126.1 coordinate 28,804,315, forward strand.
TCGGATGGGGTCATTCCCTTCTGGGGATCTTTCATTATAAGGACTGTTCGGGCCTCGGGGTGGGTACCATTCCTCAGCTGGTCCATTTGTGCTGCTAGGCCCTCATGGAGAGCGGTCAGCTTCTTAAGATACCTCATACCTGGGACTCTTGGTTTGAAGTGTTGTTCACTACACATTGGTCAGAGATATCAGTGTGGCCTGCTCTCAGGTCTTTCTGCTTCTTTCTGTGTTGCCTTAATTTGTCTTCCAGCCTTCTCCTCCATTGCAGACCTTACCTTTGTCAGGTGTCTCAAGGATCACTGATGCTGTACTGTATATCAACTCGTTTGTTTCTGTGATGGTCGTGGTGGGGATTGTACTTAGTGCTGCGTTCATGTCATCTAAGAGACCCACTGGAGATATTTCACCCAACTTTCCTAGTCGGTGTTGGAGTTGACAACCACTCAACCGAGCCATGATCTTATAGCTCAGGTCATTTAGTGTTGACAAGTATAAATAAAGCCAAAGAAAGCAGCACATGGACAGCTACTCTCTGTTACATATTCAGCACTGTGAAAGAACGAGGTGGGCGGGGGGGGGGGTGCACACATGAAATTGTGTGCAGAATATATAAAGATCCCCACGAGGCACAACTGATCAGTTTTATCCGATTTGACTGCTGTGTTTCTACCTCAGTTAAATGAAGTGAAAGGTGACACAGTTACTCTACTATTAAAAACGCTAATATGAGGTTTTAAACTACAAAATAACCATTCCCCCTTTTTTTTGGTTCAATTTTTATGATTTGTTGAATAGAATTTCTACATGCAGTTAAAACTGAAATTATTAAGCCTAATGTTTGTTTATATTATTATCTGCTCTGCTCTCATTCTACTTACTATTTATATACCAGCTGAAAATAAAAAAGGAGCTTTTTAAATGCCAGAGGTGTCTGATTGTTGAGGTTCCTTTGATGCTGGGTCAAAACGACGCCCTCTGGAGTTTGGGAGGTTCGAGCTTTAAAGTGCTTGCAAATAAAGTAGTCGGTGCCTTTTAACTACAGTGTCTAAATGATTTGAATCTAAATGTTTAAATGATGGTCTCCTAATGATGTTCTCTGCCAGGTTGGCCTCGAATGAAGTGGGTTATAACAGACTCTAAATACCTGACCAAGCCGTCCAAAGACTGGCAGCCGCACATCCCCACAGCCAACACGGATCCTGCCTACATCGAGGTAACAGAGCTGTGTTCACTGATATTACATTTTTTAACATGTTCAAGGACTTATTGACACGTGTTTGATCACATTACGCTTCCTCTATGTGTAGTACAAGGCCAGTAAAGAGGGCACGGTGGTTGGTGTGGCGGTCTCTAAAGTGGCCATGCTGACCCACTGTCAAGCTCTGACCCAGGCCTGCAACTACTGCGAGGGTGAGTGGATTACTGGTGATGCCGGCATACAGCGCGTCCTGGTTAGGACAGCAGACGTCGTAACCTTCTTTATGTTTCTGATTCAAGGGGAAACTTTGGTGAACGTCCTCGACTTCAAAAAGGATATGGGCTTATGGCATGGTGTGCTCACTGTGAGTATATTTCCCTCTGAATAAATCCATCAAACACAAGTTTAGTGAAGTTATTCTTCCAATAACCTTTGGAGCTCTATAGAAAAAAATAAAAAAGAAAAAGTAAAAACTTGGAGAGTAGAATTAAAAATGTATCCTTTTCGAACTCAGTGTGTAACTATTTTGGCTTATAATTAGCAAAAATCAAGTATTGCTTTTATAAATACATATTTTGGGAGAGTAATAACATCACATCAAAAATAAAAGTGTTTTAATTACGTAGAGTTAGTAGTTTATAAATACATAGGAGGCGGTGCACCCACTGCTATTTCTGATTTCAGTAGCTGAAAGGGGACAAACTTGTCAGCTTTACTTGGTTTCCTGATCTGTCTTCTATATGAAGAGGTTCTGCCGGTTGAGGAGAAGTAGAACACAAGCAAAGATGACAGTAGCTCATTCTATTTGCCGTTCTCTGTTGAAATGGAGGATCATTCTCTTTGCCCAGCGAGAGGGAAGAGAAAGTAACCAAGAAAAGACAAAGTAGTAATAACCGGGAGAAATGAGTCTATATCGGCGCAGCTATTATTACCAGGTGGAAATAAAAAAAAACGTATTAATCAATTATCAAAGCCTTAGTTATATTGTCTGCTGTTTTGCCAAACAGCGATATATATAAAGACCATAATAATTAAATTTCCATGTTGGGAGCATTGAATGATTTTACTATTTGCAATGCTTTTAAAATGTGTAATAAATGTGTGTTTTTTTTAAGTTGAAAACACTTGTTTATTGGGTTATGTTAATTTTCTGAGAGTATCTCTTTGTCGATTAAATGATTAATCAAAAACATCAATAGTTAATCAATTTCTAAGATAACTGATAACTGCAGCCCTATGATAAAGTGTATTTTATTGGTGTGCGTCTTCACCCGGTCCACCCTGGATGAATAGACTTTATCTCAAGGAATCTTCTGGTTAGAAAACATTTATAATAAAGTTCTGTCACTGGCATCATCCAAGAAAGAAACGGGAGCGTTCAGCCAGGGATAAACACACACAAAAAAATCAGTGTATGTACTATTGGCAATGAAAGCACTAATTGCAAATAATGCAGAATTGGAGAGGAAACAATTAGTTCAGAGAGTGGTTTGTGTGTCATCCAGCAGCATTAGCCTATGGCTGCATAAGTATAACGTCACAACCCGACTCTAAGGCTGCAGCAATGATGGGAGACAGACAATGTTTTCCAAAATATACGAAAATAATTTTATTCTACAAAATGGCCAAAATCGTGGACTACTTCGACCAGATCGTTTGTTACAATAAAGACAGCTTAGGAAAACCAAAGCCACTCTTAAGTAGAAGCCTTATCAAAAACAAGCATCTGAAGCCTTAGAATTAGATGTGGGGGGAAAATAGTAATAACATTTTTTAATAATAAAAGTGGAAACATCAAATGTAAGAATGCCCCCTGTAGGGTGCGTATAGGGGGAATTTACAGGGTTTATTTCTGTCCCCCAGGCTGTAATGAACAGGATACACACCATCAGTGTTCCCTACGCTGTGATGAAAGCCTGTCCTCTCTCCTGGGTGCAGCGGGTCCACATGAATAAAGGTGAATGCCTTTAGTCTCTCAGTTTGAGGCATGTTGTATAAAGGCCTGTGTCATGTTCTTTACCGCGTTTTTCCTCTTCTTCTTCTTCTGCAGCTCGTGTCGCGTTGGTGAAGTGCCGTGATCTGCACTGGGCCATGATGGCTCATCGGGACCAGAGAGATATCAGCCTGGCTTCGCTGCGAATGCTCATTGTTGCTGATGGTGCTAACCCCTGTGAGTAGATCCATAAAAAGCTGTTTTTGGTTAAACTAAGGGTTCCTACCACGGCTGAAGAAGTCTGGAGTTTAATTGGTGTATTTTCCAGGTCTGCATCCATCCATCCTTTTTTCAGCGTTCTGTATTTGAAGCCTGGTCAACTGTAAAAACGTCTCCTAGAAATTCATTAAAAAATACATTGTTTATAATTTAAAATTCACTATAAATCTTTTTTTGCGGAAAACATATTTGAAATTAAAATAGTGTAGGAACCCTGTGAACTAGTTGCAAACCAAAATGGATGTGATGTGACGCGAGGGAACTGCCCGTCTGCTCTTTTGCAGGGTCTGTGTCTTCCTGCGATGCCTTCCTGAACCTGTTTCAGTCTCATGGACTAAAGCCTGAGGTTATCTGCCCCTGTGCCGCCTCCCCTGAGGCCATGACGGTAGCTATACGCAGGTATCTCACTGTTTCTTTGCTATTGAAATTGTTTTGTATACTTTAGGATGAACCTAAACAAGATAGATGCATTGCCTTGTCTTCATTTTTAACCAAACCTACTAAACCTAGAAAAAGACATCAAATGCTTTTAGTTTTTTTTTCCCCCTTTTCCATCGCAGGGTTGCAGTTCTCCTAATTTTTTAATTTTTATTGTTATTTTTCTGCTTCTTTAAGATCCACTCCACTGTAAGATGCATCTGACCTATCAGAGCAAACAACAAATTAATTATAATAGTAGCTACTGTTGCAGAGAGGGTCCAGGGTGTGACTAATGTATTTTTTACCATTAGAGCTCTGAAACAACGGGATAAAAATATGCAAAGACTCCTGCAAGAGACCAAAACCTGAATATGTTTTTATGGAACTGCTACATAGATCAAGATATTGTTTGTTGCACACTTGCATATCGGCTGATGGATAACGGTGCCCCCCAAAGAGAAGGGACGGATTTTGCTAAAAATATTTCCTCAAACTCTCGCTTTCTTTAGGGCGGGGGTCCCAGGTGCACCCCTCCCCGCACGTGCCATCCTTTCTATGGGCGGCCTGAGCTATGGGGTCATCCGGGTCAACACCGAGGACAAGAACTCCGCTCTGACCGTACAAGATGTGGGACACGTCATGCCTGGAGGTGAGGACTGACCGAGGCAGACATTAGCCAAGTGAAAAGAAAGAGACAGAAATGTCAAGTGGATGCAGATTTTATAGTAAGCTGCAAAGAAAAGCTCAATTAGGCGTTCTAAGGTGTAAGAAATTATTTTGTCAAAATTTACTGGGATATAAACACAGAAAAGCACCAATAGACGTGTAACTGTCAGACAGTGCCTTTTAGAAAGCCGCTGCATGAGAAGATTATCCAGGTGGAAGAACGCACATTGAGACATCAGTCATAAATTTGCCTTTGCATTTGGTTGCAATGAATAACAGGAGCGTTAGCCAGCTTGTTGCAATCGCTTGTTTAAAAGAACGGTGTCCTAGACGGTCAGTTTTTACTAATCCACAGTGGGAAGATCATAGACACAGAGCCTGTACAGCCTAAGATATTGCGAGCACCGGTGAACACTTTCTGGACACAAAACAACAATACAAAATCAGCTTTTCCTTTTATCAACAAATCTCTCATGTAGAGTTTGTCTGACTTCAGAAACAAATGGAAATGAAGCATTCCTGTGTTTTTTTAAAAGCATCATATGTGTTGGTTTTCGGGGACAACACTCCAGTGTGTTAGTGCGTGGTGCTAGAGTTTATTTAGAGTATTATTAGAGACTTTCTTTGGATGATAATAAGGTAAGTCTATAATATTTAAAATCTGTAACAAATCCTTCAATGCCCTACTGTTCTGTCTGCGACGTTGGTCCGGTCACACTAACTCTATGTTTGTCTGCAGCGGAGCTACCGGCTACAGTGACCACTGATCAGTCACGAGGTTTTCCCAGGATGAATTAACTTTACACATGATTATCTTAGTTAACAGTTTTTAGTCTGTATATCAACTAATCGTTGTTGTATCATCTGATATCCCAAACAGAAAGGCCTCAGCGCTGCAGCCGGGATGTGCACAGTGATTCCGGTTATAACGTGGCCTCCCCTTTTGTACTTTCAGCTCTGATGTGCATAGTCAGGCCAGACGGACCTCCACAGCTGTGTAAAACCGACGAGATAGGGGAGATAATCATCAACTCCCGTGCCGGAGGCATGATGTACTACGGCCTGCCTGGACTCACCAAAAACACTTTTGAGGTATGCCGGGTGGAAATGATCCAACCACCTCCCATATATGTGCTGACAGGAAAGGAGGAGAGCGGCGCTGGTTTGTTTTGTTTGCTGTAATTGGGCCATGCTTGCTCTCTCTGTAATGTTGCTCAGGTGATACCGGTTAATGCAAATGGAGTTCCTATAGGAGAAATCCCGTTTGTGCGGTCAGGACTCCTGGGGTTTGTTGGCCCAGTAAGTACGACTCTTCATGCTGGTCTCTGGTTGTGCGAAACCTCCCACATGCAGGATAAGGACTCTGCGTTGTGTCCCCCCCCCTCTCTCTCTGCACAGGGCAGTCTGATCTTTGTGGTGGGGAAGATAGAAGGCTTGCTGATGGTGAGCGGGCGGAGGCACAACGCTGACGACCTGGTGGCCACCGCTTTGGCTGTGGAGCCGGTTAAGACCGTGTACCGTGGAAGGTAGGCACGCACGCCCATGTGTGAAAGTTAATTTACTCTTTGCTGACATCTAGTGGCTAAAGGCAAACGTAGCACGTCCATAATGCAGGAAACAGTAAAGTGCCTCGCAAACTTTTTCATGTTTCTTCACTTTACAACCACAAACTTATTTAAACACATTTTATGGGGAATTTATGCACAACATAAGGTAATCATGATATACTTGATTTAAACATGAAAATAATCTTACAAGTCTGACGTGCATGTCTTTATACCCCGAGATAAAATATGGCGCAACTGAAGTCATTTAATTTGTATATAGAGTCCGGTTGTGTGTAACTTAATCCCAGTATAATTCAACATGTTCTGCAAAGGCCTCAGAGGTTTGTCGGAGAACATTACAGAACAAACAACATCATAAGGAACACAGCAGACAGCTCAGGGATAAAACAGCCATTTAAAGCAGCGTTTGAATACAATAGAATACCCCAAGCTCTGAACATCTCACATAACCTTGATCAATCCATCTTCTGGAAATAGCATCACAGAATAATGCAAACTTACAAGCACATGGCTGTCCACCTAGGCTAGGTTCACACTGCTGGGAAATGCGACCCACATCCGTATTTTTATCGGCAGTGTGAACGGCCCAATTCTGATCTTTTCACCTCCACTTCCACATGTGGTACTAATTTGGATACGTATTGAATTTTTTTTCAAATCACCCACAGTCTGAACGGTCGTGTCGCATTTTATCCGTCTTTCACGTCACTCTCCTGTCTCTCACTACACATCCACACACAGCAGTAACATTTAGCGCTCCATTAAAGATCGTTGGTAATAACTGTGTTCGTTTCTTCTGACCTTACTTGGTCTTACTATGACGAGTTGTTTTTAAAGAAAAAAACTTTATTGAACACTTCCAGAAACAATTACATTCACCATTAAGTCTGCAAACAGTGTGCTGCTGTGTGACGTCTCCTTCCGGTATCTCAGCATGCGGGTCGCTTTGCGGTCTTAAACCATTCAGACAGAAGTCTGATTATGGTCACATTTAATAGTAGTATGAACGGCCACCTCAATAAAAAAAGATTTCAGCAAAAAATCGGAATTGAGCATCAAGACCTGCAGTGTGACCGTAGCCTTAGACTGATAGTTTTGCTAAGAGGAGCATTAATCAGAGAAGCAGCCAAGAGGCCCCTCTGGAGGAGCTGCAGAGATCCACAGCTCAGGTGGGAGAACAACTATAAGCTTTGCACTCCACAGATCTGGTCTTTTTGAAAGAGCGACGAGAAGAAAGCAACTAATGAAAGAAAACCATGAGGAATTCTTTTTAACTTTTGCCACAAGTCAAGTAGCTGCTGCAGCAAGTGTCTGGAGGGGAAGTGCTCTGCTCTAATGAGATAAAAAAAAAAATAAAGCCTATTGGTGATTAGAAAGAAACTTGCAGCACATCACACTGAACACATCATCCCCACGGTGAAACGTGGTGGTGGACAATTAATGCTGTGGGGAGGTTTTTCTTCCAGGGAGGTATAGGGAAGCTGGTCAGAGGAGATGGAGAGATTGATGTAGCTAAATACAAGCCGAGCAACATGTTAGAAACCACAAAAGACTTGATACCAGGTTGGAGGCTCGCCTTCTCGCAGGGCGACCCTTAACATACAGCCAGAGCAAAAATTTTAAAACCAGGCACCGTCTTCCAGGCGCTTTACAATTATGCGCTACTTTGTGTGTTGGCCTAGCTCATAAGATCCCAAAGAAACCATTGAAGTGAAAAAGTTCATTGGGCAGGAATACTTTTACGAGAAACTCTAGGCCTTGTTTTTCCACCATTCTGTCAAACTCTCTCCAAGCTCTCTGAGAAGTCTTCACCATGTTCCTGTTTGTGTTTGTGCACCAGGATCGCTGTGTTTTCAGTCACGGTGTTTTATGACGAGAGGGTGGTAATTGTTGCGGAGCAAAGGCCAGACGCCAGCGAGGAGGACAGCTTCCAGTGGATGAGCCGAGTGCTTCAGGTGAACCCAAAGCTTCGTAATCGGTTTCCTCAAAAACGACCGGCGTCGCCCATCGAAGTTGACCGAGTTGTCTGGCTTCCCCTCCCCTCCAGGCCATCGACAGCATTCACCAGGTTGGCCTCTACTGTCTGGCTCTGGTCCCGGCCAACACCTTGCCCAAAACACCCCTTGGTGGTATCCACATCTCCGACACCAAGCAGTTCTTCTTGGATGGGACGTTGCACCCCTGCAACATCCTCATGTGTCCCCATACATGTGTCACTAACCTGCCAAAGCCCCGCCAGAAGCAGCCGGGTGAGTGGGACTTAAGCCGTTCTCGCTCATGATTAGTGTTTTTCTGCATGAAAAAACGTGTGGTGTTACTTTTTCTTAGTTAAAGTTGACAAATGGAATGGATGGATGGATGGCATTTCATCTTCAGTTTCAATACGACAGTAAAACATGTCATAAATAACAATAAAAAAGGTTAAACATGCACGTTGTGGTCAATAAGCACTGGGTTTCCAAAATATTAAAATCATAAAGAGATGAATAATGTAAATTTGAGTTGAAATATATTTTTCTTGTATTTAATTTTCTTTTGTTTATGCTGATTTTATACTGTTTATTGATTTTATACTGATCTCAGTAGTTTAGTGTCAGTAACTATAATGGTAACGTGGGTTAAAAAAACACCATGGGCATTTGGTTTTAAGGTGAAGTTTGGTGAGATTTAATATCACTGTTTCATCCACAGCTGGGAAGCTTAATGATCCAGTTGTGGAAAGAAACCAAACCTTTGTAGTCTTAGTGATTAATTCAGCTTCTTTTTCTAAATTTCCCTCCCAAATTGTGAAGATTTGTTTTCGTTTGCGTCCTTCACTTGCAGAAATGTTGATTGGATTTCCTTTTCCCCCGATACTGACATTTTTAGCCACTTGTGTTACGTGAGAACTGCGGTTAGATCCACAGTTATAATGAGCTGTAACTAAATAGTCAGTAAATCTCCTTTTATGTGTCAGCTATGTGTCGTCTGTTATCTTTTTATCCGTTTAATGCTGCTCTACTCCTTCGCAGTCGGTGTAGGTCCTGCATCCGTCATGGTGGGCAACCTGGTGGCAGGGAAGCGGATCGCCCAGGCTGTAGGGAGGGACCTCGGCATGATCGAAGACCAGGATCTTGTCCGAAAGGTAGCTCGCCTTTAAGCGCTTTAACCCACATGCCCAACCGAATGCCACCTCCTGATCTAATGTATTACTAACGGCACCCAGCGCTACATAAGCTGCAGGGATGATGTGCACGCAGATACGTTTGACACTCAGCATTAGTACTAGATTTAGAAAAAGTGATGCTTTAATACTTTCCCTTGCCGCAGTAGCCATGGCCAAAGCCCGAGCCGAAAAATCTTGATTCTCCTTTCTTTCTGCTCTCGTGTCTCTCTGGATGTAGCTCTGTATGTGGCCCACTGTGATGGTAAGAACTGCAGTCCTCTCTGGCACGTTCCCCACTCCTGTGTTTATTCCGGTCATGTGCTAACCTGTGCTGTATTGTGGCTTTATGTAGTGGGCAAGCAAAAGCAAGAAGCTGCATGCTTGTTTGATTCTTACAGGACGTGCATCCTGGGATGTTCACTCCATCTCACACCCTAAGTTAGTTTTCGTCGTCCTAAGAGCTGTGTTTGCTCAGAGGGAGAGTCCTATGTTGTTTTGTCAGTTATGTTGGGCTGCTCTCCACTATTGGCACAAATATATTTTTTCTTCCTTCTGCAGAAAAACTTCTTCTTCTTTAGACGTTTAGTTTCTCATTATGTGTGTCGTCAAATTGCAGCATCAGTATTTGACTGAAGCTCTTCAGTGGAGGGCCCAGACGGACCCAGACCACGTCCTCTATGTTCTCCTAAACGCAAAGGTACAATGTTACTGAGTGGTACAGCTTTAAGTGGATTTTCCCAATACTGATATCTGCATTACTATACATCATATGCGTGTTTATTGGCACGTTCCTTTCAGGGCGTAACGGTTGGGACGGCGACGTGCGTCCAGCTTCACAAGAGAGCGGAGAAGATAGCAGCGGCCCTTTGCGAGAAAAGCAGCATCAATAAAGGGGAGAATGTTGTGCTGCTCTACCCTCCTGGCAAGTTCTGCCTCTGTGTCTAAATGTTACTCCCAAAGCAACAAGTCTGTGTGAGACCCAAACGATTAGACTTTTTTCTGTAACTCTGCGCTTGTCCTCCGTGTTTCCCCCCAGGGATCGATTTGATTGCGGCCTTCTATGGCTGTCTCTACGCTGGCTGTGTGCCGGTCAACGTCAGGCCGCCGCACCCTCAGAACCTGGCAGCCACTCTGCCCACTGTTCGGATGATTATTGATGTATGCCTGCTTATGTCTGTCTGAATGTGTTTCCAATGCGTTTTTCTTCATATAGTCATATTAGCACGTTAATATTTATGCTGGCATACAATTACCGGTACTTTAGGTTTGCAAAAACAAAACTATTCATACCCTTTGAGCTGTTCTTATTTTCATTTTATTCCACAAACTTCAATGTTTTAAGTGAACGGGATGTATGTTAAATATGTTAAATATCGACCTGAAAAAAGGTCAGGGGTATTCAGACCCATAAGTCTTTGCAGCATCCTGTTTGGCAGCAATTTCATCGAAAGTCTTTTTTATGTTTCTATCAGTTTTACTGGTAGTGATCAACAGAAATTGTCTCCCATCTTTATTGTAAAGCAGCTCAGTTTCAGTCAGACTGGATGGAGAGTGTCTTTTATTCCGGTCTGGACTTTGACTGGACCGTTCTTACACATAAATATCCATTGATCTAGGACCCTTTCATTGTTGAGAGTTGTTCTCCTGCTGGACAATGAAACTTCACCCTACTTTCAGATCATTTTCAGCCTCTAGCAGGCTTTCTTGCATCTTCCCATCAACTCTCACCAGCTTTCCTGTCCCTGCAAAAGAAGAGCATTCCCACAGTATGATGCTGGCACCACTGCATTTCGCCATAGGGATTGCTTGTTCAGGGCGATGTGCAATGGTAGTTTGCCTCCACACAAAAATGGTTTAGCATGTGGGCCAAACAGTTTGATTTTGATCTCGTCTGATCTGAGCACCTTCCTTCACACGTTTGCTGTGTCCTCCGCATGGCTTGTGGCAAACTGCAGGTTGGACTTCTTGTGGACTTTCTTCTTGCAATTCTCTTCCATAAAGGCCAGATTTCCAGAGGGCATTAATAATACTTCCCACCTGAGCTGTTGCTCTCTGCAGCTCATCCAGATGGGCCTCTGGGCTCTGATTAATACTCAAACTATGGTAGGTTTGCAGTTGTGTCATGCTATTTCCGTTTTCAAATGATAATGTATTTAAATCAAACCTGCTTTAAACTGTTTCCACTGTTCTTCGGTCTTGGTGATGCTGTCAGTTCACTAAAGTTCTCAAGCAAACCTCTGAGGCCTTCACAGAAGAGCCGGATTTATACTGAGATTAAATCATACCCACCTGGGCTCTGTTTTAGGTGACTTCTGAAGCCAATTGGTTGCTCTCGATTTTATTCAGATTTTTTTAATTTGTAAAATGTTCTCCCTTCACTAGACAAATATGCCACACTTGGTGCCGGTTTATCACGTAAGAGCGTGGTAAAATGGAGCATTGTGGGTTTAATGTAAAAGAATGGGTTGCGGCTCAAGTGCTTTGACGACTGAGTGTCTTAACTCATATTCATATCATTAATATTCTACATGTTTGAAAATTAAATGACCCGATAAGCACACATCTTGTTTACAACAGCTCGATGTCAGAGGGTGCGATCGTGTTGCGTGAAACGCCGCGTGGGTGTTTACGCTTCTCATTTAAATTTGGCAGCAGCTTCTGCGCTCCTGATGGATCGTGTGTTTTGTTGCCAGGTCAGTAAAGCTGCGTGCATCCTCACAACACAGAACCTCATGAGGACTCTGCGCTCCAAAGAGGCCGCAGCCTCTGTCAACATCAAAACCTGGCCGACCATCATTGACACCGGTAGGAAACCTACAGATGTTCACCTTCAGCATCTTAGAGTTAGCGTCACTTCCAGTTCTGCTCAGCTTCACTGTGGATCCTAACCATTAGTCCAACAGAATCAAATTTTAGACTTCTGCCATGCTTAGATACTTGGGAAAGTATTGCTTAAACGGTGGATTCTAGGTTGGAAAAAATAACGAGGTGAATTGTCATAAATTTTTGAAGAAAACAAACATGTTCAAGCTTAGTTTTTCTTTTAATCTCTAAGTTTTTGTTGTTTCTTATCGGATTTCTTTTCACACAAAGCGTCTTGGTCATACCTAGATAGCTAAGATAAGTAATAAGAGACACGTAGACATAAAATGAAATTTAACTTATTTTTCTTAGTTATTTCTAACAGTTGTGTGGACTTGTACATTTATATTCTCCCCTGTAAACGCCATGCGCTGTTCTTGTTTGCAGATGACCTGCCTCGCCGCCGGCCTCCGCAGATCTACAAGCCTCCCACAGCAGAGATGATCGCTTATCTGGACTTCAGCGTCTCCACTACGGGCATGCTCACTGGCGTCAAGGTGGGGGATTATTTCAGCTACATGTCTCTAACCAACGCGGCCGCTTCAACGGATCACAATGGGAACATAGTGGGTGTGAAGAAGAAATGGAAATGACCATGTGAAATAAATTTAATTAAAAATAAAAACTATGCATGGTGTTAATGCAGTGCTCTCAAGAGCCAGAGGCCTTTGATATCTGTTGGCGTTGATGCCGTGCAGCATGTCTGGCTCATAACAGGCAGGGTTCCTTCACAGTCCCATGAAATCTGCATGTGAATAAGTTACAGTTGAGAACGGGAAAACATTTTGTAGAATAAAACAGTCAAATAATCAAGCTGTTATCATAGCAAAAAAAAAAAATTAATTAATAAACTGTATTCACTTAAATAGGTTCAGTATCATGACTCTATGATAATAATAAAACTGTTATCACAATGAAACAGGACTGAGATCTAATCTGGATCTTCTCATCTTTAAGGCTATTTATTTGAACTGCTTTGTGGCACAGAAAAAGAAGCTAGCACCATTATCTCCACGGTCTTGAGCGGGTTAAGCTCCAGGGGGTTCGGACCGCACCAGTGGACAAGCCCAGAGCGCCGTCTGGGGTATGTTCACCAAGCCATGCTGCGGTGAAACAGAGGGCAGCAGAAAAACGGAGAAACAAAGGCCTTGAGAGGACTGGCTGTGGTTTAGGAGTTCCTCTCTAGTGAAAGCCGCCCGCCCAACGGTGGCAGAGAGAAGAGTAAACGCAAAAAACAACAACGGCAAGAGAGCCGAGCACTGAGGCGGCCATCCGCGGCGCCATCTTGTTTGTGAAAAAGAATTGTACACCCTATTCGACTCTAAATATTTTCATAAAAATAAAGATTTATGCATGGCAGGAAGTGGCTCAGGTGAAGATGAAATGAGATTTTCTATTATACTGAACTGGCTCAGCTGAAATCCATTTTTTTTTTGCAGCGTTGTAGATGCTGATGAGACTTTGCTGCTAGAGAGACATTTAAAAAGAAACCAGAAAATAACATTACTAATAATGAACCTTTTCTGTGTACGTATTACAGATCTCTCACGCAGCAGTCAGCGCCCTGTGTCGCTCCATAAAGCTTCAGTGTGAGCTTTACTCCTCTCGCCAAATAGCCATCTGTCTGGATCCTTACTGTGGTCTGGGCTTTGTCTTGTGGTGCCTTGCCAGGTACAGGAAAGCATGACTTTCTTTACATTCCCATCATGCCCAGAGGTTGGTGTCTCTGTTCTTCCTCAGACCTTCGCTCTTTGCACTTTTACCTGCAGTGTTTATTCTGGTCACCAGTCCATCCTGATCCCTCCTTTTGAGCTGGAGAGCTGCTTGTCTCTGTGGCTGAGCACGCTCAGTCAGTACCGCATCAGAGACACCTTCTGCTCCTACTCGGTGATGGAGCTCTGCACTAAAGGACTGGGCACGCAGACCGAGCTGCTCAAGGTGAGAGCTCTACTCACACAGAGGGAGCTGTCAACGGAGGCTCGGGTATGACGTTGTGTCTGGATGCGTTTTAGGCGCGCGGAGTGAACCTGTCGTGTGTGCGGAGCTGCGTCGTGATAGCAGAGGAACGCCCTCGTCTCGCCCTCTCACTGTCCTTCTCCAAGCTGTTTAAGGATTTGGGACTGTCGTCCAGGGCCGTCAGCACGGCGTTTGGCTCCAGGGTTAACCTGGCAATCTGCCTGCAGGTAAACCAAACATGAGCAGTGGTCTCACCGCTGCTTCAAATGGCAGCTTGATGGTTCCTACCGCGTCTGGAGCTTGGTTTAAAGTTTTTCCTGGATGGATCTGGGAAAAAAGCCTGAGTGTGTAAATAATATTTGTATTTCCAGACCTTATTCCTTGTCCCATTGTCTTAATTATCCATGATTCATTCTTTCTTTCTTTCTTTCTTTCTTTCTTTCTTTCTTTCTTTCTTTCTTTCTTTCTTTCTTTCTTTCTTTCTTTCTTTCTTTCTTTCTTTCTTTCTTTCTTTCTTACTTACTTACTTACTTACTTACTTACTTACTTACTTACTTACTTACTTACTTACTTACTTACTTACTTACTTTCCTGTATATCTGTTGTAAAATGATTAATTATGGATCGTCGGTATAAAAATGGGAGCCTGTCAGACCTTTTTTGTCTCTCGCAGGGCACCACTGGTCCTGACCCCTGTACGGTGTATGTGGACATGAAGTCTCTGCGTCATGACAGGTGGGGGCACATGTTTTTTTTTTCCCCAACTAAAACGACCTATTTAAATAAATCTCTTCTAGCTTTTATGTATCAAAGCTTACGGAAGCGAATGTACCTTTTAACAATGAGGACAAAATTGGGATTGGGGATTTTTTTTCCTGCATTGTTTAGCCCAGTACAAATGACTATAAATCAGATTATAAAAATCATTTGATGCTGTTACCCATAACAGCTCAGGACAGGAACATTTTCGTCTGATCAGCCCTGGATCATCTCTTCACAATATTCTCGACGTGTTTTAGAAACGAGGACAGTTTTGTCTACAACCGCTTTTAATTGGAGCTCATTTACTTCATATCATTTACATTTTTTATTGCATAGTTTGTTTTAATGACATGCCACATTTTCTTTAAGTGAGTTACTAAATCATAAACAGAACGCAGACTGTAGTTCTAATTTGTCTTACTGAAATATTTAATATTCCTCACTGATAAAGACGTAACGTGAACGGCAGCATATGTTGGCGCAAAACCTGCATCGGCCAACGTTAAGGCAGCCTCTACAGATATACGAATTGCTCACGCCATCTGTCCGGACTTGTCCGACACCATCATGTTTTAGAGACCTTCCGACTGTGTGCTTGGAGCGCTCCAGATGGTCGCTCGCCTCCTCAGTTCAAAGGATGCAAGAATTTCAAAATCTGATTCGCCTGAACACAGAACAGTTTCCCACTTCACCTCAGCGCACTTTAAGCCTCAGACCTGATCAACGTGGTCACTTTAAGGTTTTGATTGTTTTATTATTTGGTTGAAGCATAAAACGAGTTTTATTTTTAGGATAAACTGATGAACCGCCTTCACTGGGAGGGATCTTTGGTAGACCATAAGTGCCCCACTCCAAACGAATGTATAGTATAGTATTGTAGTAATACAAAATATTTATACACGTATTTTTTTTTTTAAACTATAGGAAATAATTAAATTAGCTTTAGATTCTTAAATGTCCACAATTTATTTAATTAATACATAAATAATTGCGATGTTTATTTACAGCGTAGTTCATACATGGACCAACAGAAGTGAGAAACATTACATGTCCCTAAATCCATTTAAACCACTGGTGGTTGGTAACTAATCAAATCTGTGAGTGTTTGTACATTAGTGACTGTTTCAACCAGGTGTTTATTTTAATGTGAATGTTGACAACCATGTGATTTAACAGTTTACTTTTATTGTATACCATCTAGTGGCCAGGTACAGTGGCTGAAAAATAGCCTTTATGGCTAAATCTGACACATTTAAATGATAAACAGAAACACCCATGTTTTTATAAATATATTAAAAAAAGATGGTTTACTACAGTATGATATTTACGCTATTATTTCACAGTTTATATTCTGCAGTGCACCATAGAATAATTTAACCTGCCGTTCTGGCTCGTCAAATTCAATGTGATTAAATTCTGTTTATTTAAATAGCGCCAATTCCCAACGTTAAGGCCCTTAAGAAAGTCAGTTCTATCAAATCATGCAGGCTGATTGGTTAAAAAAGTTTTCTCTCTAAGGAAACCCAGCTGATTGCATCCAGTCGTTGACTTTGCAGCGTTCACTCCTCCTGAAAGAGCGCGGTGGACAGTCGCCTGCATTGTTGTTGGCTTTGCAGCAATCCCTCATGCCGAGCATGCATGTAGCGACAATGGAGAAGAAAACTCCACTTTGACCTTTGACACCTCCTTTAGAACCAGGCTCAGTGTCTCTGTGCAAATTCTCAGTTATCTGGGTCATGGCAACAGCAAACAGGCTTAAATCGGAGGCAACCGGGGGATCAGCGTGAACGGCCATCCACCACGACCGACTGGGGGATTAGAGAAGACAGAGCAGGCGCACAAATAGAGCACAGAAGCACTGATCCTGGAGTACTTTCTACGTGAGAGAAAAGTAAACAACTAGATAAATAGATCCTTACATCTAAATGGTAGATCCACTACAGTGTGAGTGGATGGGAACTTCTCTCCAGATTGTAGCAAACAGATTTGACTTGATGCAACATCCACAGTTTAAAGTAGAAACTCCAGGAAAAGGCTTTCACTTCAATCAAGGGTATAAAAGTCAAAGAGAGATCTGGCGCACAAAGCCGTTACCTTGAAGTTTATCAAATCACCGTTAGTCCCACCCCCTGATCCTGCAGTGGACTTAACCCACGGTACATTATATTTCTGTCATATAGACCGCTAGGGTGTAATATTTTGCCTTTGCAATAATCTTTTCATTAGCAAATGCAGGGTTTATGAGCCTGATCAATTTTATATAGTGTCCCGTTTTGGATTAAGGCCCATCCTTTTTGTAAATATATATCGAACGCTGATAATTTGTTATGGCTGCACGTGTCTAAGTGGGTGTGTTGTCGCCGATTTCAGAGTGCGGCTGGTGGAGAGAGGAGCGCCTCAGAGTCTTCCTCTGATGGAGTCTGGCAAGGTGGGATGCACAAGATAGACCCCTGTGTTATAGACTAGTTTGATAAGGGTTGATGGAACATTTTTATTTTTTTGCAGATTCTTCCAGGTGTCAGGGTGATCATTGTGAATCCAGAGACGAAAGGCCCACTCGGTGATTCTCACCTGGGGGAGGTAATATGGCTGACGCGGCCCTCTTGACGCTACAGCGTGTCCGTACCAAAGCAAAGCCCCCCAGAGCTGAACAAACAGCATTTTTTTTGTTGTTTCTCAGGTCTGGGTGAACAGCCCCCACAACGCCAGCGGCTACTACACTATCTACGGAGAGGAGAGTCTTCAGGCCGACCACTTCAACACCAAGCTCAGCTTCGGAGACCCGCACACTTTATGGGCCCGAACTGGATACTTGGGTTTTGTAAAAAGGACAGAGCTGCTGGATGCAAGTGGAGGTAAAGAAGCAGATCAAAGTGAAACTAAATTAAAGTTAGACAGGAAATAGACAATTGGAGTTAGTAAGTTGTTGCTAAAGCTATTTGCAGATGATTAAATATGTGTGAATGAACAATGCCTGTCAAAACAGTTCATCATATTTATTTATTATGTATTTCTTTTAAAAAATGAAGAAAAGCCAAATAAGATCCAACACTGATGGCAATCATCAATAAATGTTTACAAAATGATCATAAAGCGAAATCACAGCATGGTTATTGTCAGAGCTTTGACACCACTTGAACTTTTCCACATTCTCCCTCATTATAGACCCAAAGTTTAAAGTATTTTATTGGGTTTTATTGAGATAATCCAACACAAAGTAGTAGATAATTGTGAATAGTAAGGAAAATGCTACATTATTTGTAGCATTAAAGATTAACAAAAACTTAAAGATTGTTTATCTTTATTCATCTGGATTCAGTACCCCCAAGTTGATTTGAACCATATTTCGCTGCAATTGCTGTGAAATTTAGAGGCATGTCTTTACCTTATTGATTTTCTGCCAAGTTCTGCAACATATTGTTAATTGGACAGAGGTCTGGACTCTGACTGGGCCATGCTGATACATGAATATGTTTATATTTGTTCTGTTGAAGCTCTGGCTGTTGGTTTCTGGTTCGCCTGCTGGAGGGCAAACCTCCATTCGACCTGCATGTTTATCGCCATCCATCTTCCCATCAGTTCAGCTCAGCTCCTCTGTAAACAAAAGCATATACGGCTTGTGGCACACCTGATGCTATCTTTAAACAGTGGCGTTCTCCTTGCCTCTTGTCCCATCAAGGCCAGATTTGTGGAGAGCAGGACTAATACTTGTCATTATAGAACAAACCTCCGAGGACTTGGCAGAACATCTGTATTTACGATTGGCTTAAATTACGCCCACATAGTATCTCTTTACCAGGTGATTTTTATCTTGACTCATCAGGATAATAGAAGCTGATTACAAATGTACTCCCAACCTTTTCAGATCTTTGTTTGTCAAAACTTTTAAACCCCATGTAGCCTTTTCCTTCCACTTCACTATTGCACGCTAAGCTCTGTACAATAATCACAATAATTACACAGACAACCACTGGTCTACATTTTTCTTTGCTCACTCTGTTTCAGATCGGCATGACGCTCTGTTTGTGGTGGGCTCTCTGGATGAGACACTAGAGCTACGAGGGTTACGTTACCACCCCATCGACATCGAAACCTCTGTGTCAAGAGCTCACCGAAGCATTGCTGAGAGGTGAGGGCGCCGCTAACGCTTTTTTAATCCCTGAAAGGTCCCTATTTATGTCTCCATTTACACACTGGTAGTTGTTAAAAGTAAAAATCTGAAGCTTCAGCAGTGTTAGCTGGCAAAAAAAAGCATATATTCACTTGTTACGCTTGGTGGAGCTGGTCAGATACACAAGAGCACAACGCCTTGCTGTTACAAGGATCTACTATAAGTAGATTAAAAGTGAACAGTTTTCAATCGTCTAGTTAGCTCAAGAGATAAACGGACAAAGGGTCGCACGGTAAGAAGGTCCGAGGAGGAAACCCACACTTGCCTCTCCTCAGCAACACCCCAGCTCGTTCCGGGCCGTCCCGAGGCATCAACAGGGAGATACAATTCCTGCAGCTACTTCTGGGTTCCCAGGTTCTCCTCCCACTCCAAAGTGAGACATCCTGATGCATGACCCTACTTTAAATGTGAAAAACGGCACCTCTACTCCCAGCTCCCTCCAGATTAAGCAGGTCCTCTCCTGGGCTGTGAACAGCAATCCTACGGGGAAGACTTTTACTTCCTTCCCACCTAGTTCCTGTCATTTCTTCCCTTCCTCCCTTGAGTCCTTCCTTCCTTCCCCATTTAAAGCCTTTATCTGCCATAAGGTCATAGTAAACTGTAGTATTATACATTATTTAATTTTTTTACAATAAAGGTAAAGGTTTGAGAACTCTGGAAACCCGAGTCTGGAATTTGTTCAACGGTGTGTTGGAGCCCAGCTCTTGGTTTTTTGTTATTTTGAAACTTTTAATCGCTGATGCGAACCTCCCGGCTCTCGCCCCTGGCAGTGCCGTGTTTACCTGGACCAACCTGCTGGTGGTGGTGTCGGAGCTGTGCGGCTCAGAGCAGGACGCTCTGGACCTCGTGCCCCTCATCACAAACGTGGTCCTGGAGGGCCACCACCTCATCGTGGGCGTGGTGGTGATCGTCGACCCCGGCGTCATACCCATCAATTCCAGGGGAGAGAAGCAGCGCATGCACCTCCGCGACTCGTTCCTCGCCGACCAGCTGGATCCCATCTACGTCGCGTACAACATGTGAGGCGCTCGTGGCCGCCCGGGTTCGGGTTTTGGATGAGTAACATCGCACCAGCGACCGGGCTCGACGGGAGAGTGTGTGTGTGTGTGTGTGTATGTGTGTGTGGAGCAGAAAAGCATGAAGCACGTACGTGTACAGACACGCGGCCCTGTGTGACACCAGCATATCTTCACCACTGCATGTCTGTGTTTGGGGTTGAGCACTGTGTTTTTTTATAGAAACATAGCAATTTTGCAAACAAGGCAGGTAACATGCGCGGCGAAAGGAAAAGCAAAGTTTCTGCTGCGCTTTTTTTTTTTTTTTGGTG
This sequence comes from Fundulus diaphanus, assembly GCA_037039145.1. NCBI lineage: Eukaryota > Metazoa > Chordata > Actinopteri > Cyprinodontiformes > Fundulidae > Fundulus > Fundulus diaphanus. The sequence continues at coordinate 28,824,602 of CM073126.1, forward strand.
GAGAAATGACAAAATGAGGCAACAGGTCACTTTGATAATAAAAGCTGTCGTCCTTGTCTTAGTGAAAGTCTGTCCCCTTCCCGTCCACGCACAGCTACTAATCTCAACACAACTTGAAGTATTTTTGTACATGCAGCTTTCAAGCAAACTCGCACACAAACGCTTGCCCTGAGCCCCTTTTTCATTTCATTTCTCAGCAACGTGGATAAGGGGGCAAGCCATGGGAACAGACCTCTTCCTCAGCCAGTGTGCATATTTAAAAACCTATTTCCCCTCCTCTTATTGAAACCAAATAGATATTCCCGCTTTGATATATTTCCTGCCTTACAAAACTTCAGCCATACATTCCTATCTTGACTTTTATTGAATTTGCTATTAATGGCTTCATATTCTTCCTCGATCCGTGGAGCAAACGTTCTCACAGGTATCCAAAAGGGATGAGAACAAAATAAAAGAGCCCATATTCTGTACTGTAACAACAAAGGGTCTCTTTGTATTTTCGATACTGTATGTCACTGTATAGATATTTCTATTTGTATAAATGTATAATTGTTTTGCTCACCTCTCCCAGCTGCTCCTTTCTGAATCAATACCTGAGCTGGGAGGCTGTCGCAGTAGCAGGAATAAGGCTGTAAATAAGATATACCGGTTAAAAGGACTTTTGTTGGGGGATATTAGCTATATAAGGGACTAGAAGATGAATAACTTTCAATCATTGTGTGTCGGGATGGATATAACGTTGCACTTTTTAAAGAGAAAAAAAAAATCTATTTTATTATGACAATAAGGCATTATGAGCATATGGTTCAGGAGCATGTTATTCTGAGCAGAATAATCCAAGTTTACTGGGAGGGCTATCACTGTTAACGCAGGAACCTTCCCCGTTAGTGTCGGTAAGGAAGGTTGCGAAACTACTTAAAACGACTGTTTTCAGGCTGACGGGTTACATTTTCACTGAAAATCTAAAGGTTCGGTCCACTTCTGTTCATCCCACATCCATGGCCACCATGCTGGCAGATAGACATGATCCTTTCAGTTGTGTGAAACATGGAGCTACAACAAGTTCAAACCTGGTTCCTCTCCACACCCAAAAGTTCAAACTGTATTTTTTTTGTGTGTGTGTTTGTGCGAGTTTTTGTGCAACTTTTTGTATATAATTGCTTTGAGCTCTAAAAGCATTGTTGTTCGTACTGTAGCCAACAGAAGGTAGTCAACATGTGTCATAACTTATTTTCTGTATTCAACCACTGGAAGTTGAAGCACTTGTGAATGCACCTGCGAGGCTGAGCCACAAGCAAGGCGCCATCAAGAGGAAAATAAAAACATCTGACGGAGAAGGGCATAAAAATACTGCGCTTCATGCAAATGCTCTGGCCAGAAGTTGACATCCATTCATCGTACGCGTGAACGTCACATTAATTTGGGGTTCTGAATGAATTATTTGAGCCGTTTATTGAATGGTAATACGAGAAATGGCTTTAATTAAATTGTACGTTTAAAATTTTAACTTCAAATTAAAAAGAATTGGGTGCACAAGTTTGAATTTTCCCTAAATCTACACAAAAAAGACTTAAATATTTTCACACTGCCTCAGTAACATTTGGTTAAGTGTCCTTGAGAAACTCACACCTCGACCGAGTGCTTTTGATTGCCGTCTTCTTGGAAGAACCAGTAGAGTTTATCTTAATTGGTTTGTTTTTCTGACACAGACGTTTTTAAGCCTAATCTAACCTTTTTCAGACGGTTGAAGACCAGAAGCTTAATATTAGTCTGCTGTATTTAATCCTAAACCACTTTTGATGTGTTTGGGACCATCGTCCAGTTGGGACACCCAGTTGTGTCCATGTCTTGACCATATTGTTGCTGATTTTTCGCCTCTTAGGACCAGTGTTCAGATGTCAACATTTGTAGCCCAAGCTAAATTGCAATGCTTGTCTCTAGTTGAGCTTCCATCCATCCATCCTTTGTCTATTGTCGCTTATCCGTGTTGGTCGTGGTGGAGGGGTTAGTGCCCATCTTCTCCTGGGACTGGGCAAGAGGCAGGGTACACACGCTGGACATGTTGCAGATCCATCACAGGGCAACACAGATAAAGAGGACAAACAGCGTGAACACACACACTCATACCTGAGGGCAATTTAGAGTGAATAACCTATTAGTCATGTTTTTGGACTGTGGGAGAACAAGTAAACCCTGTGCAGGCAGAACCCAGACAGTCCTTAGTAGCTTTTATTGAACAGTAATTCAACAGAAAATGGGGTGAAGAGTGAAGGGGAAGACGTGCAGCGAATGGCCCGAGACTGAACCCAGGACCACCACATCGAGGACTATAGCCTTGGTCACCTATCAAGCTAAAGTTATACAAGAAGCCTGTTGACGGCTACAAAAAAAAAAAACATTTGCCGAGTGAAATGTGACTAAATATGAATGGGGTTGTGTGTATATTGCTAGGTTTACATCGATTTGATCCACTGCAGATTAGGAAAACATCCATAAAAATGCTAACTTGTGCACTTATTTTTCTTTTGTTTGATCATCCAATTTTGAAAAAGCAACGAGCGAGATTGAAATATTTTTATAATTTTTAAAGTATACCCAAGATAAGTGTATGTAAACATCTGACCAGCAATTATGGGCTTTCCTTGTGCTTTAACCTTTAAAGGCTCTTTGTAATGGCTTGCACAGTATTTCAGTGATGAAACCTTTGTGTCAGCCTGCAATTGTTTTTATTCTTCTTTATTTAATATTGTCACCCTTTGCAGTTGCCCCATTTTACCATTCAAACAAGTCTCACCTAATTTTGGAAATATTTGTAAACCTTAAAGATAATCATAGATGAACATCTTAACAACGCACTTTGCACTGTTCAATAATCTTCGGCACGTCCTCCTTCAGATAAAACGGTGCCGCATTTTAGTCCAGCTCTGACAAAAAAAAGGGTCCAATAGCACTTAATTTTAGCTTTAACACTTTGTCTCACAGTTGCAGCAGAATGTTGGCATGACTCGGCCACGAAGGAACTGGCTCCAGGTACATCCCATATTTGATGCAGTAGGAGAGGTAAACCGGTATGAGACTAAACTTTCAGGGAGTAAAACAGGACTGGACCTGATGAGAGCAGGATCCATAAACTGGATATTTCACAAAAATGAGCCTCTTTGTAACTTATCGGAGAGCTGAGATGACAACTAGAATCCATCTGCCTGCTTTGCTGGGAAGTCTACAAGGGCTTCTTTTGGTTCCTACTCTTTTATTATTTTCTTTCAAACTTTAGAATTCTTACACTATGCAATCCTAATGATGGTGCGATTTAATTTCAAAGTTTGCACAGTATGGAAAAATAAACATGATGCTAATTTTTTTAAAGACTAAGAGGAATTAATAAAATCTACCCAGCACTTAAGATTGCATTCATCTCTCTTGAGTTGTTTTGTCAATATTTTGTGTATGCACTCTGAATATGTTGTATAGTAATTAATCTGTGAAATCTACATTTGCTTCACAAGGGTTTAATCCACTTTCTATGGAGGGGTTTTAACTCAGTCTGTTAAAAGATATAGATGGTACCATTTTGCTTTCTTCCATTTTGGTTTGTTGTACTTTGTTTTATACTTAATGTATAAGTAATGCAGAATAAACAAACATTTAATCATACGGTGTGCCTGAATGTTTCTGCATTTATGGTAGTGATGAAACACAGATTGAAAGTAATGACTGAAAAAAAACATACCTTTTTTAATATTAATCTGAATCTATAGTGAGGTATGATATGTTCAAATATCCCATATTCCTGCAGTGCTTATGACAGAAAAGACCTGAAAACACAGGCAACACTGGAAACCTATTAGTTTTCTCAGAAAATGGGGACAAGCAGTTTAAAATTTGCCATGATTTATTCACAATTTATTTCATGCTTATAGCAACACGTGGACTCCAGTGAAAATGAATGTGCGAGGAGAGATTATGCATAAAAGTGCAAATCCAAGAGATACAAACACTGCATTTCCTTAAGAAGTGTTCAGAATATTAAAAAATATTGACCAGAAATCTGCGGCACAAAAATTCATAGGTGTTTCCTGTTCACAGTTCAGTCATAAACAGTTCTGTTATAATTTAAGAAGAAATAACTATTAATATTTAAAGCATAATGTAAACCAGTGATTCAACGACAGTTATTGTTTCTTTGCTCCCTTGTCTTTATTCATATTCTTATCTCGGCATTAAGTCTAGCCAGTTAGCAGCACCTCTAAAAAAGTGCATTTAAACACAATGTTTATTTATTTCTTTAAATATGCCATTAAGAACGTTTGGCTTAGATTTTAATTAGAGATAATAGTTTGGTTTAACTGTAATTTGACCCCAGTACAGTTTTGGAGCCCTTTTTAAAAAAAAAAAACAATCACAGTAGTCTAGCCTTCTTGTTGAAAAATTTCACAGATTAGTATTTCAGAATTAGACTTTAAACTAAACACTTTGTGGAAATGTTCCATTCCTCTGATTCATCCTTCTGAAAACATCGTCTGTCTGTGTTAATCCATATAATGTGTTTCCCTTTAGTGAATTGGGTTACTGAAATAAATTAACTTTTCAATAATAATCTAATTCACCTCCTACAACTTTGAGGCGCGACACGCTCAAACTTTTGCTCCAATCACAAGGCCCCAATAGATGATTACGTAACGCCTTCTGTGCTCAGAAGCCCCGCCCATTTCCTTTGAGGGAGGGGGGAGAGAAAAGTGGTCAGCTATTTTTTTTTTTTTTTTTTTAGCTGACATCTTCTTGTTTTTAGCTATTAGCCGTCACTGCTAAGTAACTTTACAGGTTCCTACCGAAATAAAAGTCTGAACACGAATTGCCCGAGCATCACGCTGTGAACGAGAGCAGTCACACGTCATTTGACAAGGTAAACGATCTGGCTGGCTCAGCGGTACTTTTTGTGCTCGTCGGTCTGCCTGCTCCGCTCCGACCGTAATGGCGGCTCGCTGCTTCGTCAACGGCTCGCCGCTCTACGAAAAGGGAAGGTGTAGTTAGCTTAATGGCTCCTCGTATCGCTGACGTCTTTTGACGCGATAAGTTGCGTGCCAGTGACAAGAGTTACATATATTTGCTCACTGGGACAAAATGCTCGTCCGTCCTGCATACCAGCCTGGCGAAACTTGCCAAGCATAACATTGGGAAACGGCTGCTTTTGTCGCTTTTAAAGCGTATTACATCCGCTTAACGTGTTAGCTACCGTTAACTAGCAGCCGCAACGTTAGTGAGCCCGAACGTTCGAGAAGTAGCGGCTCCACGCTCTCAACGTCGGAGTTGTTGTTTCTTCTTTTTGTTATAAAGTTGGACATTTCGTGGGCTCGGGCATCGAATCAATGGGGGTGGAAAAGTCAGCCGTATCGACTCCAGAACCCTGGAGGTGTTTCGTAACTCGACATTAACGCTACTTGCTTTGCCAAAGAGGAAGTCCGTTTTGTAGTTGCCACATTTTCATTTATTTCAACTTTTAATTCCCCTGAAACTATTAAATTTCTCGCAGTTTTCATCTCTCCCGCTCTCTGTTTTTTAGTGGGTGCACATATTTTTAAACGTTTGCTAAGCAGCGTTCAGTCAGGCTGTAGATCTTGGTGGTTCCACCAAAGTAGAGGCGGAAAACGGCGCGGAACAACAGCTGCTGATGCATTAGAGTTGCTGTGAGTCGGTAATATTGATTTATTTCTTCTCAGTTACTATGGAAGAAGTACAGCAGGGCAGCAATGGCACTGAGTCACAGACTGCAACCATTCCCACTACCATCACATCCTCTCAGTTCTCACAGATAGCGCAGCAGGTAACTAATATATGCCATAAAAAAAGAAGAATACCTGCCATTCTGTATAGCTGCACGGGCTCCTTTATAGTAAGCACAGCTACGACTTAACGACGAAATAAAAACCATCAAACCCAAAATGGCATACAACCTTCTACCAAGTTGCTCTGTTTTTGTCGAAATATGTTTTTTTAAGTTGTATCACGGAAGCACGAAACCCTGAGGGCTTCAAAACGTGTTCAGGCAGCAATTCAGATCTACTTAAAAGTTACAAACATGGAGAGAGGCGTCAAATCATGATGAAATGAATCTTAGTAAATTAATAAATCATGATGAAGCCAATTGGCATTCCCCTGAACAATGCTGCATGTTTATAACGTGATAAATACTGTTAATAATTTATCTTTACCTTTTTTTTTATTAAAGTTGCTGATCAAATCTCTGCCTATAGGAATAGTTGAATATTATACATGGTGGTTGAATTAGTTTACATTTGGATCCTTCCACTAGTAATTTTACTTTGTGAAAACTGACATTGAGTTTGAGCTATTGCAAATTGAGTTGAGGAAAATGCAAAAACGTAATATAAATATATCAATAAGTAATTATTTAGATATAGCTGAGTTAATTAAAACTCAAAATAAACACATTAGACAATTAAAAATGTATTAAAAGTTACTTTAATATGTAATGTTTTATCAATACACATTAGAATATTTTTCTATAACCTTTCAAATTTGACATATTATTTTTGTAAGTCGTTTTTTTACAGCACAGCACATGAAATATACTGCATGCATGCTGTAATTTATGCTGCAGTGAGTCTGTAAGTAAGCGCCAACATTTGATTGGTTAACCTGCATAACAATTCAATTTGAAACCAATTAGATGACAGGAGCCACTGACTTCTATGGCTAGAGCTGACAGGAAATAAATTCATGATGTGCAACGAATAAAAGTAATAATTTTATCATTAATAATGTTTGTTTATATCATTTATTTCCAAATTTAAAAACTTAATGACACTTTAAGTAATTAATCTGATTTAAAAAAAAGACTATTAACATTGTATCACTTTTATACCCCCTAATTGTTCTGGCTAATACAAATAAATAAATTATGTGTCCCTCTATGTGGCAAAGATCGGAGCCAGCATAGACTTAAAACCTACGTGTAAATGAGACTACATGTATATATCTTTGAGTATATAGAAAATTAAATTCAAAGTTTCACTTGCAGAATGTTATATGTGAGACTTATAATGGTGAACCATATTTTGTTTGTATTTAATTTTTTATTTGATTTTTTCTAGATGTCATTGGGAGGTTCTTCTGTGGCTGTGGTGCAGCTGCCTGGGGGTCAGTTTCAGGTTCAGGGAGTGATCCAGTCCGCACAGTCGTCAGTCATTCAGTCCCCTCAGGCACAGAGTGCAACGGTGAGCACAGCTGCTTTTGTTTGGCACTCACGTTTTTCATTGTAAAGTTACACACTGTTTAAATCTAAATTAATTATGGTCAGATGAAAGGTTACACACAAATGTTGCCGTTGTTATAGATAGAATGAATGTATGTTTCTGTTTGGCTCAAAACCTAGAAATCGAGAGGTTACGATCAAACAAGTGGTACAAAGACATGATACGAAGTGTGCTTTTTGACTACATGAATGTTTTTGTAGTTCAGGTCACTGAGGAGATTAACAGAAACCAAGGACTTCATAGTAGGTGGATTTCCATGGAAAACACACTTTTCAGATCTTTATAAAGTAAAAAGTCCATAGCACTATTTAAAAAAACAACTCAGAATATTAGTCCCACTTAAACAAAAAGAATGAATGAAACAGCAGTTTATTATAAGGTTTAATGAGTAAATAAGCAAAGGATACATATACTGATCACAGATTTCATTATTTATAAATATGATGCTAATGTAAACACAAAAAGACTTTGAAGTTATTTAGTAGTGCTCCATAATGAAAACCATTTAGGCTTTATGGATATATTGTCTTGATATTTTGTTAAAACTCATCTAAATGTTATTAAGAGTCCCTGGACCCACTCCTAACGTTATCGCTGCAGTCTACCGTCCCCCAAGCCTCACAGTGGCTTCCCAAATAAACTAGCTGATCGACTCACCCACCTGTCCTCTGTCTCACCGAGTGTAATATTAGTGGGGGGTTTAGACATACATCCAGACAAAAATAACATTTCCCACACCACAGACTTCATATCATGTCTGGAAAACTTCGTATTTGATCAGTTTACTGACTCTCTCATACACCTCAGAGGTCATACGCTGGACTTAATCTGCTGCTCTGGTCCCTTCAACTGCTCAGCTGATGATCTTCAAATAACTGAACGTTTCCTCCTTTCATTCAACATTTCTCTCTGTCTCTTCATAATTAGGACACCATGTCTTATCTCATTCAGGAATATTAAGGACATCAACGTGGATGACCTTTCCTCTCATATCCTCAGAACTCTGATTCCAGATCCTTCTTCCACCGCTGATGACCTTGTGTTTCAATTTAATAACTGTTTAATATTTTGAATATGAGCTTGCTCCAGTAAAAAAAACTTAGTCCATTGCCTTCTCCCATTCGGCCCTGTGGTTCACCTCCGGTCCATTAAAGCTAAATGTCGTCCACTTGAGCAACTACAAAAGAAAACTGGACTAACAATTCACAAAGAAATGGACAAAACTCAAATAGCACAGTGTAAGGACTTTTTACTTAAACTAAATCCAGTTACTACACTGATTTAATCTGTTCCAATGAAGGTAACTCCTGGACTTTGTTTGTTTAACAACTCCTTCCAGCCACCAAATACGTTCCCAACCCCACTTTTTCTCTACAGACTCCTGTAATTCTGTAATGCAGTTTTACAATGAGAAAATCCACAGGATCCACCAATGTTTGTCTCCAAATGTGTTACGTTTTTGAAATTCTGCGTTTCTCTCGCCCTGGTCAAACGCTGCCTTCAACCCCTCCTTCCACTTATAACTGCCATCATTTACTCCTCACTTACCACTGGAGTTGTTCCTACTCTTTTTAAAACTGCTATTACAACACATAGATCACAATAATCTTTGCTCCATTTCTAATTTACCTTTTATCCCCAAAGTACTTGGAAAAAAACGGTTGCCTCTCAACTTGATTCTCATTTAAATCATAATAACCTTTGTGAACAGTTCCAGTCTGGTTTCCATTCTGCCACATTACTGAAACCACCCTCATAAAAACCAACCCTCACCCCAAACACCCAACTCGTTTCATTCTAACCTTACTGGCCGCACTCAGTTACGTCCGTTAGCTCCCATCCATCACCCTGTCACAGCCAGCGTTCTACACTTCCACCTTCTTCCCTTACCTCCTGCCTATCCGAAATAAAATCCTGGTTCACGTCCAACTTTCGTAAACTGAACAGTGATTAAACAGAGATCCTCCTCGTAGGAACCAAATCTATATTATCCAAAGCTGACTCTTGATGTTTCATTATTCTCCCCCTCACCTCAGGTTAAGAGTCTGGGTGTCATCCTTGATTGCACTCTATCACCTCTCACATCAATAAGATCACCCATTCTGCCTGTTTCCATCTACGCAGCATTAATCGCCTCTGTCACTTCTCATTGTAGAGGCAACAGCGCCTCTGAGGCTAAGGGTGTCTGCAAAGATATTGTTGAGTGATTATTTCACCATGGTTAATATAAGTGATGAGTTTTCTTGTTTTGCCAACTACAGGACACCGTCTCAACAAAATGCGTTGTTTTAAATAAGATTAAGATTTCTGTATATGTGTAAGAAAGACTCCTTTATTACGACTTGCACTCATAACCCCACCCTCTACTGCCAAGACCCAGGGTACTGATAGCGAAGACTCTCAAGACTCCTCTGATAGTGGCGCAACAGCCCAGAAGACCAGGGACATACTCGCGAGGCGGCCGTCGTACAGGTAAAACGTTGATCAAATCAAATCCCAGGAAGTACATCTTTTGTGTAAATTGAGAAATCGCCTGACTTCTTATTTCCTGCAGAAAAATCCTTAATGACCTTTCATCTGAGGAAACGACACACATCGAAGTAAAGGAGAGCAGCCCGGCATCCACAGGAGTGACTGGCATCACAGTGCCAAGCACACCGATCTACCAGACCAGCACCGGCCAGTACAGTAAGAACTGCTTCTTCAACTTGTGTTTCATGTTAGTTTGTCACCTTGCCCTTGAATTCAGGTGCGCATACTGAAAGTAGTCACATGGTCATTTCAGCACATACTTTTAAGGGTCACAGGGTCTTGTAACATTGGGGGTTTCAGCCCAGACCCCTCATTCCTCCTCTTCACTCTTTAAAAAAAATCTGTTATGCATTTAATGCAGAACTAACAAGTTCAAACTCAGCCTTGGGCGTGTGTGATTACGCGCTGTTCAGGGCAGAGGCTATGACGACAAACCTGCCGCCGTGAGAGGTGACGAGTCAAAGGTTATGAACCGTAACGGTCTAGAAGAGCAGGAGCAGAGCTGAAGGGGAAATCAGCTGCTGGATGATGCGTGATGACGCAGCGTAGCAACCTCTGCTTGCTTGAAGCAGAGGAGAAAAATGTCTGACCACAGAGAGGCTTGATGAAACTCGGCCATCGTGACAAATGACTAATGTTTTAATAAACACCTACAGAATCCCCTTTCCTCTCATGTTTTAGCTGTGCCAACAAGAAGGTGTGTGTTGTTGTTTTTCTCGTAGCTTATCAGGTCCTGATTTTTCTTTCTAGTTACCATCTCTGCTAATGGCGCAATCCAGCTGGCATCTCCAGGGACTGAAGGCATTCCGGGGCTACAGGCTGTCACCATGGCCAACTCTGGTGGAGCACAACAAGGACCTACCATCCTTCAGTACGCCCAGACGCCTGATGGCCAGCAGATACTCGTGCCTAGCAACCAAGTAGTAGTACAAGGTGAGCATTTGTAGTTGTGCCCGTCTAATTTGGTAAAGTTTTCTTGTAAGTGAAATGGGACAACAGTATTCAGCTATGTTTGTACACCTTTGTTTCTACTAAAAAAGGCACTTTCAGAAAAACGCTCCTTAATCTGCTCCGATAAGAGAGTTGCCAACTGAAAGGGGCTTATGGCTAAAGAAATATTAAATGTACAAATGTGCACCGAAATGTATATATTTGACTTTTTCTTTCCCTCTTCAAAGGCACTTTTTCTAAAAAGTTATTTATTTTTCTTTCAGGCAAGATGAAAGTCATATAAAAAAGAGGCAATAGTTATACAAAATAATATATTTTACTTGGATTTGAGATCATATGTACTCCTAATATGTAAATTGCTTTCCATCTAAAGTTCTAAACGTTGTGTGACAGGGTTCATCTGATCCACGCTCTCCCTTTTCTTCCTTTATTTTTCATTTTGTCCACTCAGGTGCCGGAGGAGAGGTGCAGACGTACCAGATTCGCACTGCACCCACATCTGCCTCCCTTCCCCAGACCGTGGTGATGACCTCTCCTGTTGGACTGTCCCAGACTAAAACTGATGATCCAACACTAAAAAGGGAAATCAGGCTTGCAAAAAACAGGTAAATACACCATGTGGTTTGGTGTTAGAGCTAAAAATCCTTACAGTTAACAGCAGTTTGAATGAAGCAATGTTATCATGCTAGAGAAAAGTACCCTTTCTTTTCAACAATAATATTTTAAACCCTGCTTGTAAGAGACAAGGCTGCTACAGTCTTGAGGAGTGAGGAAAGTTTAGCATTTGCTTTTATCATTTGCGGGTCTATTTAAGTAGGGAAACATTTAGTTTATCAGACTTTGTTCTATTTTTCAAAGGGAAAACATCTGATGATGCTTAACAAAGGCAGTAAATTTTGCTTTTTTTTTTTCCAGATAACATGGTTTATCTTTAATTTGTCTCGTCACAACTTGGTTTGAACATTTTACAAAGCACTATTTTGATTTTTGACTTACTAAATGGGATAAAGGTACCAATGCTAACAAAACTGGCCTTTAATAATCTCCATTTAGTGATACTTTGGTCCTTATTCAAAGATCCTTTCTGCTCCAAGAGTTATAGAGCAGGGGTCTGCAGCTTGTGGCTCCGGGTCCACACGTTGCTCTTCAGGCCATCCACAGTGGCTTCTAATGTTTTAGGCCAAATATAATAATGTAGGACAGATGTAAAGGTAAAAAAATATCAAAAAAATCATTGAATATCTGTAAATAATTTATTAGATATAGAAACGTGTTGACGTTACAATAGGAATAATATATATATATTATTTTTTACTCAGCTTTATTTTGGCTGCATAATATACATTTTTATTTATTTTTTTCTTAAATATGGAATAATTTATTAAGGCCCTCGTTTTCTTTCATATTTAAAAAATTAGCTTTTTTTAAAGCCTAAGAAAATAACTGTGAGATTGTGGTTCTTAAATTTCACCACAAAACAAGCAAATATTTGATGCAAGACATTTATTTAATGAATGTAAAATGATTAGTTATTTAATGTATTATTTAAAATGTTCAATTAACCAACTAATACATTTATAAGTGTCTGCCACTCTAGACACATTCAATATTATGAAGGTGAGGCCAAAAATGTCTCTTTTCCAATAGAGCGGTGTTATCTCGGTCCAGATGTCAGAAAAGCAGTAACATGGTCCATTCTATGAAAACCTTTATAATCATTTTATTTAATGACTGAGTTAAAGGTTAGTATTTGTTCTCAAATTTCCTGAATGTTCGTCTAGCTGCAGAACAAAATCTACAAACTGGAGTCTGAATGAGAAGAGAAATTTGAAAGAAAAAATGTGAAGGAGCCATGAAGAGAAAAATGGCTTAAAAGGAGCAAAAATATCAATCTGAGATGTAAAATTATTCTTTTGAGTGTGGGATCAGAAACGTGAGCAAACTTATTTTATATTTGACCTCAACAAAAACAGCTAAAATCCCTCATCAAAGAATATTACAGAAGTGTTTATTAAATATCTAGCTCAGCATCCGTCATTGTTCAGTTTTTATTAACTGGAGCTCAGGCTGCCTTATTTTAGTGGGTGTTCTCACCTTTAAAACAAACTGTGGTTTAAAAACTATGTCAAATACGAGACCAAACAATTTCAAGAAAAGCAGTCTAAGTTTCTCTGAATCTAAACAGTTTTTTTTTTTAACTAACAAACCTGTAATAAGCACGCCTCGCTTTCTAAATTAAACACAACTACTTTTTATGTTTTTATTTATGTAGTTTTTGGTGAGTGAGCAGCTGTAAACTTCAGCACATTGCAGGGAAAACCCCTTGCTAACACATTTGCTCTACTTCAATAAAAGTTCTTGGTTTGGATCCTGATTTAAGACTTTAAGTTGAGCGTCATCTGCACAAGGCATTTAAAATGACCACAATCTTGGATTGGATATTTTTATTTCATTTTCTGACAACAAAGGACATGGAGACGAGAGTGGCCTTAAATAGATTTAGTACAGAGAACATAAGAGGAGCAAACTGGTGTAATCAATACAAAGTATCTGGACGGTATTCACTGCATTTCTCTGTTGATTCTAGATTTTATATTAGAGCCTTATTTTAAAATTGATTTAATAAATTTTTTCCCCTTAAAACCTTTCTACTGAAGACCCTATAATGATGAATTTTTGCAAATAAAACATAAAAATTAAGAAATCACATTATGTAACTTGTCCAGTAATGTGGCTGAGACTTCAGTAAGGATATTTTAATGTTAAACTATTAAATATTCATGCGTTTGTTTTCTGTGTAAACTGCATTTTCAGCCGATCTTTGTTCACGCCAGAACTTATACCTTGAATAAAACAATTTCAACGTTTTTCCTGCTTTCAGAGAAGCCGCCCGTGAGTGTCGACGGAAGAAAAAGGAATACGTCAAATGTCTGGAGAACCGTGTTGCTGTTCTGGAGAACCAAAACAAGACACTGATTGAAGAGCTGAAAACATTAAAGGATCTTTACTGCGTTAAAACGGGATAACCCTCTCTCAGTGCACATATCGAGACAGCTCTCATGCATTTGGACAAGTCTGGGTTTCTGGGAACACTTCACTTCAGGCTGAAGCCTCCAGTCTTTTTTTTTTTACTCTGATATAAAGTGACTTTTGGCAGTGAGATTTACTGGACAAATTGGCCATTTTTCCAACTGCTGTCCTTTTTTTTTTGTACAAAAAATGCTAACGCTATAACATTTATAGTTGTGTACATTTTTAATACTGGGAGGTTTGAAATTGTGAGCTTTAACGCTGAGTCTCAGTTTCCAAATGTAACCTTTTCCTTTTTCCACGTGTTTTTAAACCTGTTGCTATTGGAGTTCATTTACCAGCATCTGCAAAATTTTGACTGTATAAATATCACAAAGATGTAATTTCTTTTAATTATGTGAACCAGCAAGTCCCCTCTTCCCGCCTTTTTGAAAAGATGTTACAACCGTCATTCCTTATATTTGTGCAATGGAGCATAAAGGGTGTCAGAAATATTAAGTGTGGTTTGGTTGTTACTTGGCAATTACTTTGACAATCAGGGAAACAAAAGAAGCACAAAGTCCAGGTAATATTTATTTGTACATCTTGGGAGGAGTGAGAGAAAGAACAAACAAACAGTATATGAAATGTTGCTGATTCGGTGAGTAAATAAATATATTTTCACTCAGTATAACGTGTGATTCTGTTGCGCATAAAAATGTGCCAGTTATTCCTCCTCAAAAATGGATCTACTGCCATTAATGTAACATGCATTGAAAAATAAAATGTTTAACTTTAAAAGAAATATTTTATATAAATAATTTATTGAAAACCGTATTTTACGAAATTTAACAAAAAGTCTTGGAAAAAAACAAAAAAAAAAACAATCCTGATTACATATTTCATTTAACTGAATATCCCATAATGTGTGGCCTGATCATTAAAGAAACCTGCGGAGCTTCTATGTGTTGTAGGTGAAGTTCAGCAAAGCCGGCCGCCTCCAGGTTTTTCCACGTCGCTCGGGTAACCATGCAGCCATCCCCAAGGAGGGACCACAGAGGCTCGAACACGTGCTGGCAGAAGTACGTCCACGTGGAGGGATCGGAGACGACGTGCTCCAGGAAATACAAGGCCCCTCCCTGAAAGACAACGGCAACAGCTGCAGGTTTTCGGTTTGCCTTCTGCCTGCGACTGGTCATATCTGCAGGGAGGCCTCCAGCAGTTTAGCCTAAACTCGCACATTATAGGGAGCTAAACCCGTTAAAGCCTGGCCTGTTCGCAGATTTAATTTTGCATCATGCTTGCCTTTCATTTAAGGCATTCCTGACTTTCTGTGAAGTTTAATTTTCAATCAGGATCTAACCCAACGCACGGGCCTCAAATCTACCTTGTGTTGGAATTTGAACCAACGTCATGCAACATATGCGCAGTAAACTCCTGCCGTGTTGTTATCTTCCTTTTTAGCACTGCGTATGCTCTTAGGAAAATACAAAGTACAATTCAAAAGTACATAAATGAACGCGCTCAATTAAGCAATCTAACTTGATTTGAAAAAAATGAGCAAAGTCTGTGCGGTGGAGCTTGGCTTTTCAACATAAAGAAAACGATGACTACCAAAGTACACTGTACACACACAACTGCACAACAGTAAACAAATTACGGGAAGATGCCATGTTTAGCTTGGCGTTGTGGGTACCTTGCGTCGGTGACTATACCCATTGAACGTTGCCACATACACCACGTTACAACCACACACTTAAACAAGTTTTAATTGTATTTTATGTGAAAAAACAAAATCTTTCAGGCTAATTCTCTGCCCGCTTTGCACATCTAGGATCAGATTGGATGTAAAGAACTGGATATGAATATTCTTATTCTACTGCAGCTCTGGTTATGAGCCCATTGCCCTGATGGGAAGGTGAACTTCAACTGCGGCCTCAATTGTTATGCAATCTCTTGCAGGTTTTCTTCTGGCATTACCCTGTATTTAGCTTCATCCGTCTTCCTGTGAAGTTTGACCAGCTTTCCTGCCCTCGAAGAACACCCTCCCCATAGAATAGTTATTTTTCACTACAAGGATAGCGCTTCAGTTATCCGCCCACATGGCATTTTGCACGGAATCCAAACAGTCCATTTTGGTATCATTTCACAAGAGCCCATTCCACATATTTGCCTCGTCATGGACATATCATGGCTTCCTCACAACACTGGCATTCTGCCTGCCATTCTCCCATATAGGCAAGGTATGGAAAATTAAAATTAAAAACATATATAGTGAACAGAACATGGGTCTTGTCAATGCTCATCTGATCAATGCGGTCCTTTTCTGGCCCAGAAGTGAACGATGTCTTTGTAGGTTTACTCTTTCCATTTTCACATGATATTGAACAGCTTTCTGTGAGATTAAAGCTTAGGATATTGTTCTATGAGCTAACCCTGTTTTAAAAAGCTCCACAACTTTTGTTGCATTCAATTTGCTGTTGGAACTCGAAAATCCCAGCTTTTGATCGAAAAAATCAACTGTGTCGGCCGCTGTAGTCAGACATTCCCCTCATAAAGTTGGATTTTTTTTTTTTATAACACTGATTGTCCAACATGGCAGTTCCTCACATCAACAAGAAGCTGTGATAAAACATGTTTATTGTACAAGACACAGTTGTAACAGTGCATCTAAAATCAATGTTGCATGTACTGGCTGCAACTCTTAACCTTACAAGTTAAAGTTGGTGTTTGCATGTGGAAAGTACAGTATTATAGGACATTTATTGGCGGTACTGTGAACAAAACAACCGCTTTCCAGGCCGTCGCCATATTGGAATACTAATCTTTTCTTTTTTCGTTTTTATTTTGGAATCCCGACTTCTCCAACTGTGTTAACTGGAACGCTTTATACTCGGGTTTACCCCATTCCCAGCTCCTCTTTTTGATTTCCGAGGCAAATGGAATGCAACATGAATGACCCGTATGCTTTGCGCCTTGGTGTATATCAGGCCTTTAATTCAGTGACGCTTTCTTCCAAACACACACCATATACACTTCCTTCAACAGCTGTATTTATGCAGAGGTTAAATTACATCAAAATAGACTCCTGAAGGCAATCGTTTGCCCTGAATGCGTTGGTAAAGATGTCGTGGCTGTGCAAATCGCTGCACGTCCTACGACACGTGAAGGCAGCACGATAAAACCCACCTTTCTGAGAATGCGCCTGGCCTCCTGCAGGACTTTCTCCACGTTGCTCACAGAGCACAGGACCAGCGTGCAGACCACGACGTCCACCGATTCGTCCTGAACTTCCGTCATGTCCTCTCCGGACAGCACTAAAACCTCCTCATAGGTCAGGTGCTCGTTTGCGTCCATGCTCGCGCGCAGGTACGGCCCCACGTGCGGGTTGGGGTCAGTGCAGACCACCGTGCAGCCGTAGGGGTAAAACTCGAAATTTGCTCCGCTGCCACAGCCGATTTCCAGCAACCGAAGGGTGCCGTCGGCGTTGGCGAACCTTGCGAGGTTTCGGAAGAGCTCCCTCTTCATTTTGTGCATTTTGTCGTTGTATGAAAATGTTATGTTGTAGGCGAGGAATGGGAACAGGCGTCTGTAAACGCCGCGGAGGCCAACAAACCACAGCAGATAAAAAGGCGAGCTCAATGCTACACAAACTAGTCTACAAAGTGTCATGACACAAGACCGCATCGTCCTTAGAAAAACCCGTGAAGTCTACCCTCAGACGAAAAGACTTGAGAAGATAAAAAGATTAAACTGTTAACACTGGACTGACCACTAGATGGCGACAAAGGACAACAATGGAGCACTTCCCTGTTTTTTATAAACGGAAAATTGAGCAAACTTCATGTCACCCCAGCTGAATCCAGGAATAAATTATTAAGCAAACGTCTTACATTTTTAAACAATCTTTTAATCTCCATTGAAACGAGGAAAAGCAATAACATGGTACCGATTGATTGAAGTGGCCTCACAGATGAGTACTGGTGCAGCTTCCTATGTTAGCTGCTACTACTGATGTATGGTTATGTGACTTGCTCATATAAAATCAAGATGTGCGCTTATCACTACTATAAACATTAGTATTGTGCACCGTCTATAAACAGGTATAGTCTTTATAAAACATTTAAAAATTAAAGGATGATTGCTCTTTTCCCCCGGTGTTCACGCCACACAAACAATGGGCACGATACAAAACTTGGCATATTCACATACTGGTAGTCATATAACTTGTTACGAAGGTAATTAGCAGGAATTTATTTCACAGCATAGCCTACTATGTGCGGTTTGATAACAAAGATGAGTGGTGCTTCAACGTGTCTAAGTTTGAGCTCAGAGAATCCAGCGTCCTCCAAATATTTCCAGGTTTCCCGGGTGACCTCGCATCCATCCCCAAAGTAGTACCATATAGGCTGGAAGACGTGCTGGAAGAAGTATGACCATGTTGAGGGGTCTGCAACCACATGCTCCAGGAAGAAGAAGCCGCCACCCTGAGAGATACAGATGCATTACTTGTAAACATAACATCCGGCTTTGGCCAAATCAAATACCACAAGGAACTTAATTTGCACTAAAAGGCTGAACTCTAAACTAGGCAGAATGCTCAACTTGGATAACTAGGACTGATAAAAACTTTTTCAACTTCTCTAATATTGGCAAGTTTTAGGTTGAATCATTTTCTATTTTAACATGTGCAGGTGAATAATCTTATCTTTAGCTGCCCGGAGCAAAGATTTTGCTGCACTGCCGGTCAGCTGGCTGAAAAAAGCATTGTCCAGACACAAAAAAACATGGACAGTCATGGCTTGAAATACAGTAGGCATGGTTATGAGAAGCGTTAGTATAAACATCATGGCTATCAAGGAGTGCAGCAACTACAGGGCAGCTATTTAGAGTAGCTCAATTTCCATGTATTCCTTTTGTAACCTTTTTTTTTCTGGTTGAAACTTAACCCTAAAATATAATTTAAAAGACTGGCACTTATTTTCTGTTCTGCTTTCTCTATTCATTATGTTTGTATTTGCAGTTTATTTTATACATATATATAATCAGACTGACTGGTATTAATTTCTCTGCCAAAAAAAAAATCAGAGTTCAAGGCTGGAGTTCCTGTGGGCTGGATTTGTGTTTGCTTTGGGAGCCACCTCCGTGCCACATGTTACATAATTGTAATGTGAAACCTGATGCTTCCAGTTCAGGCAATGGGAGGAACTGGGAAACTATTGACAGCATGATAAGAAAAATATTTGCAGCTCAGTTCTTTATAACTAACTAGTGACTGCAAGGTTAACAATTGGCTTTTTCTAAAGTTTTACAAGAACTACAACACTGAAAAGTCAGCTCCACAGCATTTGGGAACAAATGTGTCACCACACCTGACCAATTATCACCTGTAGGTTTGTTTAATAAGTTATTTTAGTAAATAGTTGATCTGCAGCTCCTGTTTGTAAGATCACATTGCACAAAGTTATTAATTGACTTGTTGGAAATTTAACCAAACAACAACTGAAGGTCTGAACTGACCCAAGAGGTTACACACATTGGTCTCCTGAACAGTTTCGTTTTGAACTTCGTGAAATCTTCGAGCCACATTAAACAGTTCCTTACTCTTCGCAGAATGCGGTGCGCCTCTCTCAGGGTTTGCGGGATGTCTCGGACGGTGCACAGCACCAGGGTGCACACGACGGCGTCCACCGACTCGTCCCCGACCGAAGCCATGTCCTCAGCCGAGGCCACCACGAATTGGTCGTAGGTGAGGTGGTCGTTCTGCTTCATGCTTTTGTCCAGATACTTCTGGAAGTGCGGGTTCGGATCCGTGCAGATCACCTTGCAGCCAGGCGGATAAAACTCAAAATTTGCCCCAGTGCCGCACCCGATTTCCAGAATAGTGAGCTTTCCGCCGGGCTTGATGAACTCGGGCAGACTGCGAAACAACTCCGCTTTCTTTTCGTGCATTTTCTTGTTGTAGTTTACCGAGATGCGCTGCTGGCAAATGGGAAAGACGCGTTTGTAGCCTTCATACAAACCCAGCGCTTTGAGCACATGCATCGGGATACACAACACGTTGACCACCAGGGTCCAAAACCTCATGGCAAGACTCATCTTGGCGGACGACGGCGGGCTCCGAGCGAGCCTAACGTGACTGGAGGCGGCGAGCGACGGAGAGTCAACAACAACAACCAGCGGTCAAGGAGCGACAGGCGAGCCCCGCCCCCGACGTGACGTCCGGTGCGCATTTTCAAATTAAAACGTTGTCATAGTTGCAGAGCACCTATGACAACGTTTTAATTTCAAAAGCACCTTTGTTTTACACAGTTTAAAATGTTCCTAACTTTAAACGATAGATTTTTTTTGCCATTTGCAGTATATAAAAACACATTGGAAAAGAGCTGCAAGTAGCTCAAGTGCACAGTTTGACATTCACGCAAATAAAGGGACATACTCAGTTGACTTTGTCTGTGGTTGTTGGTCAAATTTTCAAGGGATTTTGTATTTTTTTATTTTATTTTCCTAATACGCCTAGTCTTTAACCCACCTATCCATACATCAGTCTGTATCCGCTTCCAGGCAGGGTTGCAGGGGGTTGGGGCGGGGGGCTGGTGCCCATCTCCACTGCTCTGCAGCCTGTGTTAAACAGGTTATTATTGTTGTTAGGATTATTATTGTAACAACTAAAACTTTTATGTACGTAGCACAAGATCAAAAAGTGCTTCAGGATAGACCCGCAAATAAAACAAGCTAAGAAACAGATAGTTTGCCTTTCAGCAGTAACCTGCTCAATACAGCCATTCTGTGTGAGTGCACAGTTGTCTGCCCTGTTTGTCACCATGTTGCCCTCTAATGGACCACCAACGTGTTCCAGTGGTACCCTGCTTCTCGCTGGTGTACCTATTTCTTTTCTATTCTAGGCACCAGGCCTGCAGTAATCCTGCAAGAATCCAGAGGGTATAGAAAATAAATGGAGGGATGGTTGTTATGAACAATTATGACATCTATAAAATAATATTAAGTAATACTTCAGTTGTATGAATATTGCAGTATCTAATTATAAATAATGATTATTGGTTATTGTAAATGTTAATAACAATGACAAAAAATAACAATGATGAATTTAATTCAAGATCATTTTAGAATAAAATGATGGTAAATGTTTAATCGACACATCCATGCAAGACCTGCTTATCCACCTCCAGCGGTTACTGGGCAAGATATCATGTATAGGCCGCCGGTACACCAAAAGGGCAAGACAGGGATTCACAGGGCAACAGTGCTATACCAGCACTATTATTATTATTATGCATGGATTATTTCCAAGTACTCAAGTTTCCTCCAACAATCCAAAAACATGACTTTTACAATAATCGGTCTAATTTGCCCTTAGTTGTGTGTGTGTACATGGTTGTTTGTCCTGTGTGTCTCATGTTGCCCTGTGATGGACTCAGGCTGGATCCCATCTCTTACCCAATGGCCTCTGGAGACAGGCTACAGTCCCACTGCGACCCTGCAAGGTAGTCTGTATACATAATGTAAGGATGGATTAATTATTAGTAGTATTATACCAGGGTATGTTCATTGTGTTAATATTCAGAAATTGCTACCCATAATTGCAAGGAGTGTATTTATTTCTTTAATGAGTACACCTGCCCTACACTGCTGCTATTCAGTCACGTTGTTGCCTGCCAGGGTGGGAGGATTCGGAATGAGTCGATTTGTCGCCCCCTTGTGGAATGATTAACAACTGCTATTAACATGTCAAAGGGCTGCGGTAATGTAAGATCAGGCAACAAAGGTTTTGTTTCGCATAAATTTCATTAGCAATTTTTTTTGTTTCCAAACATGTTAATTTTAAACATTTAAGAAGCATTCACAACCCTGGATAAGTACCTTATCAGTAGAACCTTTGTATATTTAACCAACAATAATCATCTTTATTGTCATTGCAACACACTTTCCAATTAAATGTGTTCTCTGCATTTAGCCTGTAAGGAGCAGTGTGGTGCCGCTGTGCAGCGCCCGGGGAGCATTATGGGGCCACGGTTCTTGCTCAAGGACCCAGAGTGGCAATCTGTAGGAGGCAAACTAGAAACCCTGCAACCTCTCAAGGACATAATCACTATGCTTTCTAACCACTAGGCCACCACTCCCACTCCCCACAATACAATAGGAGCACATCATAATTTGAAACCAGTAAACGTTCCTTTAAAAGTGGCATCGGCAATTTTTCCGGACGTTTCCGTGAAAAAATTATCCCAAATCTCCCCTTGTCTTATTTCTTTCTACTGAGGCCTTCGTCTTCTTCTCACAAACATGAATGTGGTTTGCTTCTTGTGACTCTCAGCCATGGTCAAAGTATACGGTGAGAGCAGTGGAGCTACAATGAATGGCTAACACCGAAGCTAACCACTAACCTAGCCGCTAAGCTAATATAAACACTAGAAGTGCGGATGCGCAGCCAGCAAACAGAAATGAACAAGGAACATGCATTCGCTGCCGTTATGTGAGCGTGTGAGAATGATTGGCATGTCAAGATACATAAGGAAATTTTGCATGTCTACCCTTGTGCGTGACTTCGGCTTTTGAGCTTAAATTTTAGAAACGTGCCTAATATATTTTATCAACTTACAAACATTCATAGACAGATTGTTCTTGGACTTTCTCAGAAAAACTAAATATTTTATTCCTAAATGATTTGATAATGGTTATACACTTTGTGCTGGTATGTCAGAGTAAAAAAAAAACAATGACCTTCGAGGTCTTTAAGTAAAGATCTCATTGCCATACCTAAAACCAACTCAAATTTAGCTCTTGGGTTTTCATTTGTTTTTTTTCCTGTTTAGTAACTGATTTCTTGGACCCTCAGTGGAGGATCTGTGTGTTCTCCTCCACACAGCCAAGGTAATTGGAGGCATTTTTTCTGAAGAAGGTCTACTTTGTTAACTCTAGGGTCCTTTTTTGGTGTCTTGGTCTTATAAATGTTATTTTCATATCTCGGATGTGTTTCTGACCCCCCCCCCCCCCAAAACTTTTTCAAGTCTATAAAACCAAATAAAACTTTATCTCATTTTAATTTTTTGTGCCATGGCTTCCAGTTGCCATTGCTTAATACACAACCATTGCAGTTTGATTTCTGTTTTACCCTTTTCCTCCTCCTGGTTTTGAAATCCCTTTGAACATCTTCTGTTTTGTTGTCTAACAACTTAAGACACCTTTTAGTTTTAATCTACTTATATGGTTGCATTTGATAAAAAAAGCAAATTTTTTAAAACAATTTTGGTGGAAAAAAAAATCACAGATAGATTAGAATCCTAAAACTGGTATACAAGGAGTTAAATTAAGAAATAAGTCTAGAGTCATATTCAATAAATTAGAGTAGAGTAAGTTAATTTATTTTAGTAACTCAATTCATGAAGTGAAAGTCATTATATAGATTAAACAGACTAAAATGGTTTGATGTCTCTGTTCTCGACTCTCCTACCCCCACCTCCTCTGCTGCAATCACTGCAATTTGCCTCACCTGTGATTTGCTTTATTTAATCACTCCAACTTTCAAGTCTCCATCCAGATCATTGAAAGCTCCTGCCTGGAGATGGCCAGCGGGGTTTTCTTTTCCTTGTTTCATCTCATTGTAACGGCCACATTTCAGTACCTTGGACTCTCTTGCATTGCCCTCGCCTTATCTTCCAAGCTTCTGATCTCTGGACATACCTTGTTTTTGTGCCCTGACCTGTTAGTTTTGTCAAGCCCTTGGATAAATAATCTGATCTTTCCCTATTTGTATTTGACCCTTCCCTGTCTCCTGTTTTACCCTCTGGATTAATCAATGACAGATATTCTGTGGTCTGATTACCGAATATGCCTACAATCACCTGAGCTGAGTTGCTTTTACAGTTAACTAACTTTTAAAGCTCAAGTAGAGAATTTTTAAAATAACTTCGACCAAAATTACATTTCTACAGAAACAACTTATTACTCCACCCCCTGCCTCTTTTAGACTATGAGAATATTTATAAATGAATGCCTCTGCACCTTCTCTTTAGTTATTAGGTGCCAGTTATCATGGAGCGCTAAGGTTTAAAACTGGATTTAAACATCGTAGTCATCATTGGACGATGTATTCTGTAGTTAAATGGCCCTCTCTTTCTGTATGTGGAGTTTTTCATTCATACAATTTTATCTCTGTAAATCAGTTCTTGGCTTGTTTCCCTTATATCTGTCTTATATGTCACCCAAACGCTAGTCACAACCTCCAATCCCAGAATGTCATTACTTGGTGTTCCTTCAGTCTGCACAAATTTAAGGACATCAGTCTTCCCCTGCTCTGCGCCAATAACCTAGAATCATCTTCCAAAGGAAATAAAACTACCGGTATCTGAAAATATAGACGAAAAATATAGAGAAAATGGCAGAAGGCTCCTTTTTTCTTAAACATGTTGTAATTTTTAATGGTGC
Source organism: Fundulus diaphanus (assembly GCA_037039145.1). Lineage (NCBI taxonomy): Eukaryota > Metazoa > Chordata > Actinopteri > Cyprinodontiformes > Fundulidae > Fundulus > Fundulus diaphanus. The sequence continues at coordinate 28,848,814 of CM073126.1, forward strand.
TTTTTATTATCTAAACGTTGTTTCACTGTATTTTGATATGCATTTGTACTGTTCTGTATACAACTTTTCTGACTTTGTATAATGTTGCAAAAGGTCTCTCTTGAACATGATCTCTAAAAGGCTCAAAGGCTAGAGACACATTTGGCCTGACAGGTAATTTCTTTAATCTTCATAAAGAAGCACTTGCATATCCAGTTGCACATATAATAAACCAATCCATTAAACATGGAGTAGTGCCATCAACATGGATGATTTCCAGCGATACCCCAGTATTTAAGACAGGAGACAAAACCAAACCTGAGAATGGCCGTCCTATAAGTATTTTGCCAAACATTTCTAAAATTGCAAAAAATTGCAGGAATGGGTTACTGCACAGTTAATAGAACATTTAAATAACAGCCCACCTTCTCTTCATCCCATGCAATTTGGGTTTAGGAAGAATCACTCCACATAAATAGCCACCTGCTACGTTCTGGAAAATCTAAAACACTTTCTAGATCAGGGTCACTTTGTGGGTGCTGTGTTCCTTGACCTGAAACTGCTTTTGACACTATCAACCATAATGTTCTTCTCGCTAAACTAACTCATTGTAATTTCTCCCATAGTGCTCCCTTCTGGAAGAAATCATATTTATCTGGCAGAAAACAAGCAGTACAAATAGAAAACTCACAATCTACCTTTCTTACCTGCTTTGCTGTAGTTCAATGTTAATGATTTGCCCAATGTCTGCAAAACTGTAAAAATGCAATTATATGCGGATGATACTGTATTGTATATTCACGCAAAAACAAAAAAATTAAGCTGCTGCAGTACTTTCTGGTGCCATGATACCAGTCTCTCGTTGGCTCCAGGACTCTTGTCTACACCTCGACATTAAAAAGACAGTCTGTATGTTTTCTCCCGTCTGCTGGAAGATAGCGAGCAACCATCTGTGTTTGTTATTGGAGAGACATTAGATATGGTTGAACCATTCAAATACCTTGGAGTAGTTTTTGATTCCAATCTGAATTTTAAGCAGCGTGTAAAGAGAAATTCACTTCTAATTCAACTTAATTGGTCAAACCTTAAACATATAAGACCTTCTTTGACAACAGAATCAACAAAGGCGTATATGCATGCTATGATATTTATAGCATAGTCATATAGCCTACTGTTATGCTACATGGCCCCACACTCCAGAGGCCATTTTGAAGCCCCTAAAGTCTATTTTTAAGAAAACACTGAAAGTTCTCGACAAAAAGCCTTTACAATATCATTATTGTAACATCGTAAGTGAGTACAACATTTTGGATTTTGATAGTAATCAGATTTGCATGGATGCTTGCCTTATTTGTAAAGTTTTAAATGGATTTGCTCCTCCTTCTTTAATACATTTTATAAAAACAAAACAAAACAAAAAACAAGTAATACAGTAAACACAAAAGCATTGACCAGAGGAGATTGTCGTGTACAGTGGTGCAGGACTAAATATGGCCAAATGGTGGCATCCATCATAGGCACGCAGTCGTGGAACACACTGCCAGCTTATATCAGGATCTGTGGCACCTACTCCAGCTTTAAAACTCTTTGAAACATTGGCTGAAAACTAACCAGAGATGCACTCATGTAGATTACTTAGTCTACTTATTAGGGTGTCCTATCTGTATTGTAACTTCATGTTTTTTAGTGTTATATGGGTGTTTGTATTATTCTCCGCGCTTTGTTTTGTGGGATGCTTTTTTGTTCCTACCTGCCTTACAACGGATAAAAATTAGCTGTTGTGCTAACTCTGGCATATTTGTACTGATGCTTACTGCTGACATCTTGATTGATATGCATTGTCCTAATTTAAATTAACAAATAAATGAAATGAGAATTTATTTCTCAATGAGATTTATCCTGTTTAAATAAAGTTCAAATAAATAAATAAAAAGCCTGCAGTTTCCACTTAACCTGTTGTGACGTCATCTGATTCCTCTCTGGAGAGCTTGCAGACTGAGGAGAGAAGAGAAACTGTCTAGACAAGGAAGCATCCTTTTGGATTTACAGAACAGACAAACCCCTGGAGGAAAAGAGTTTCCGGTGTGCTCCTACAGAAGTTTCTTGACTCCCGCCAGTTTCAAATTTAAAATAAAGCTTGTGAACGGTTCTCTGTGTATGGCTGAATTTTCAGGTCCTTCGCCTGGTACATTACACGGGCTAATGTTTACAAGCCTTTGTTTCTGGTAATTATGATTTTCTGCTTACAGCCAATGAAAACAACATCAGATTAAACTATTACACCAGACCAATTAAAAGAACACTTTTAATACAGAAATGGGGCCCTAATGAAAAGTATGTTTCATACCTGCTTAAAGGTTATTTTATTCTGACAAACGAGCCTCTTTGGATTGTAAATCTTAAATTACTGAATATGACGACAATGTCTATATCGATCTTTAAAAGACCATTTGTTAAGGGAAACCGCTGAAACAAATTAGAATTTATCAGCGTTTGATAAACGTTAAAATTCATAAATATTTAATATCAGCGATCAATAAAAATATCTGATGTGAAATATTTTTCATATCAAATACCCACAAGAAGCACAAAAATAAAGGGAGATGATTGAAAGGCACTTTAATTACATGCCAGGCTGCTAATACTACTTCTAATAAACATAGCTAGACAGATCAAACTCTAATAAGTTTCTGAATATATTTTAATCAAACAAGTGATAACATTGATAACCGTGATGTATCTAAGCAATATAGGCTAAACATGACACTAAATTTCTATATCGTTACAGGCCAGATTCTGGTAGTCAGAACACAGTTCGGAAATTATAAATACATATTCTTTCTGCAATAAAAGCACTAAAGTCTCGGACATAAATAAATAAATAAGTCTAAAGATGCCGCAGTAATGGTGCCAAGCAGAATATATGTGCGTGTTGTTTTAAACGGAGAGTAAACCACGTCTTTTTGTGCTTACGATGCTGCGGTCTCTTGGCCGTTCCTGGGAGTGAAGGCATTTACCGACCCTCCCTAACAATTTGCTGAGAGTCATCAATTATGCAGGGCAGCGGCACGCACCGGGAAGGAAGATAGCAGCACCAATATGGCGACAGCCGCAGTTACTCCCGACTCCTTCCCACATCTGCAGTTCGGTGCCAGCTGTCAGGATATCTGTTAATGCGGGAAAAAGTAAGTGAACAATCTGTTGTCGTCTTTGTCCGGCATGTTTGGCCGCGGGATGGAGCCCAGTCGCACTTTTTTTTGTCGACTGACTGCATCCCAGTGCCGCAGAGCGGGTCCCTCTCGCAGCATCTCTGCCCCTGTAGCGGCTCGTGGAGGGGCTCCCTGCCAGTGATGTACGCGGACAAATGGTGCATGCGATGGCTTCGGCCGCAAAGTGTGTGTTGGTTGGTAAATACGGGGCATCTTTACGAAAAGCAAGAAAACCAAACACGTCTCGCTAAGATGCGGCGCGCGAGGCTTTCTTCTCCTTTTTTTTATTTTTTATTTTTGGGGAGTTGGCCTGCAGCTGGATGGGATGACATTTCAGTGTGTCACAATGAGAAGCCCGATGAGGGGGGGGGAAGTGAGCATGTCAAAACTTCTCGGAGAGGAAAACAATAAAAACGCCAGGTCGTCCCCGCGATCAGCGTTGTTTGCACCTAAATTGTATCTGCATGGCCTTTTTTTTGGGACATTATTTTGTATCGGGAATAGTTTTACCCCCCCCCCCCCCATACCCCACCCCTCCTGCTTGCAGTCTCTCTGGAGACTGTATTGCGTGAAGGGGTAGAAGGTGCGTCTGTAGTTTGGCAGTCCTCTGAAGGGACCGCGGCACCTTGTTCCTCCTTTTATTCAGGCTCCTCGTTAAAAGACAACGTTAGCATTGTTTCATCCACTATTAAACAGCACACACTACAGTGATATATCTGTCAACACGGCCTTGCTGGGTGCGGTTGACTTTCCCCTCTTTATGTATAATGTCTCTAAAAAAAACAACACGTTTTTATGATACTGGATTGCAGCAACCTCGTGTGTGCTGCCGGTTTACTGCAGGTTTGACTTGTCAGCATTCAGATTGTAGATTCCACTGACCTACTAGTTAGAACCTATAGCAGCACACTGCAGTATTTCGGGCTTTGGCCCTATAGAACAACGACGCACCCAGGAATAAAAGCCTTTAGTGAGGACTGCAGGCTACAGAGAGCTCTCAGTCTGGGCAGGGATAGCAGGTGGTGGGATGACATTGTGAAAAAGAGCAGGCGGTCATCACTGGAGACTGTAGGAAGTCTTCCAAGGAAACGGAGAGAGTGCCTTTCTTTCACTGCAAAAAAAGGGAACCAAAAGTAAGTAAAATGTTCTTCAAATGAGTGTCTTTGTCCTTGATTTGAGCAGGTAAATAAGATGATCTGCCAATGGAATGAGTATTTGCAACCCTAAAATAAGATCATTAGATATATCCACTGGAAAAAAAGATGATGGAGATGAGTTGTTCCTATTTTAAGTGCAAAAATTCTTATTCCATTGGCAGATCATCTTATTTACCGGCTTAAATCAAGGGCAAATACACTAATTTCAAGAAGATTTTACTTACTTTTACCTCCCTTTTTGCAGTGTTCCTCCCAACCGAGTTTGTCTTTTAAAAGCCATCTGGTTCATCTCTTGTTATGATGACAGCAAAATCTACTGCCAGAACGTAGTTTAGCCTAAAGCTGTTTCATCCCAGGCGTAAAGAAAGAGGCATTAGCCCATTTAGAACCTAAAAATCATTAGTTCCCTTAATAATATATTCAATGTTGGGGATAGACAATCGCCCTGGTTTGGGCCGGGATGAAGTGCAAGCGAATTTTGCAGCAGCCCCTTCTCCTGCACTCTAACCCACATCCAGCCACAAGACTTTACTGACATTGTGTGCAAACAGATCTTAGATAACGGACCACTGGCTGATGCAAATTGAAGCCAGCCAGGAGGCGGCACGCGCGGTTTTGAGTCATCGCCCTTCATCATAGAACCTGCAGAGGTTCTCAGCTTCTTCCGCACAAAAACAGCCAACACACGCTATACAGACAGCATCTTGCCTTCTTTTATAATTTTCTTGTGATTTTGCCCCCTTCCATGAAGCCCTCTCATGCATAATTGTACCAGAAGTTGCTCTAAATTTGCAGTACATTTTGACTAGCAATAGCTTGCTTAGGTTCTGCTGTGTTTCTCTGTTGGCGCTATATTCTCTCGCTGCTCTTTGTGGATGCTTTCATGACACGGACATCCGCAGAAAGACTTTGTGAATACCTAATTTCTTCAAACTTTCCCATTGGACATAGTTACAAATAGTGCCCAGGTTCTGTTGCTAAAGGCAGAGATGATGTGATGATGTTATTCTTCACCCAACAGCGTGGTTTGGTTGACAGTAACATGTATGTCTCTTAAAACAGTCAAAATGTAGGCTATCTGCACAGAGAAGGTAACCTGGTCTTTCTAACTGAGAAGTAAGCAGGGGTTGCCTACTCAACATGGGCAGGGGCTCGCTCCCTGTTGATGCAAATAAACAAGGGAAAGCTTGTTCAACTGACAGGAATACAAACTCATTTTCCTCTATCTCATGCTTGTGTCCCCTTCTTCTAAAGCTGCCCTGGGCGACCGCCCATATCAAAACTCCCACTGGTGGCTTCTTTAGTTTTTAGTTGCTACACCCTATTTTTGTCTTATTTCTTTTTATCTTTACCTCTGCACAGCAGATCCAAAATCAAGCAAAATGTGGCAGTGAGGTAGTAACAATAATAATACAAATCCTATTATAGGTTCAGAAGTTAAAATAAATGACAAAAAAATGTAAGTAAATATAAATTCCAACTGAAAATAATTTCACAAAAGGAGATAGTTTAAATAAAACGACCTAAAAGGTCTTAATGCGTTTAAGCTAGTCCTAATGCTTTTTCACACTACAGAAAGAGAACAACTGTAGTAATTAAAGGAGCAAAAAGTGAAATTTCATTATTGTAGATGGAAAGAACAAAAAATTATTTTGGGAAGAACTAAATGTATCTTTTTTAGATGGACTGTGGTTAAACCTCTCTGTGTTGTTCTCCAATCCCTTGTTTACATTGACGGGGCAGCTGTTCACGTGCACGTATGTGCACGTGAACAGCTGCCCCTCAGGGCTTACCCGCTCCCGGCCCATGAAATGCCATCGGCAGGCACAGGACGGCAGAGAGAACGCCCATTATAAAGTCATGGGTTACTTCTTCACTAGACATGTTCCTCTGAAAGGTGATGCTGTGCTGCTGTGCTTTTATCCCTTGCAAATATGCACATATGAGCTGATGTATGAGAAAGGGAAATGGGCGCCGAGTGCTGGAGCAAGGTAAAGAGAGGTGTGGCTTGATACACATCCTGTTTTGGTCTACAGACAGTGCTCAAGCTCCTCCTAGTGGTGAAAAATTGCTTATCACTCCTTTAAGGTTTTACTTCATAGATGGTTCTCAATTTTTGATGTTTTTTTAAAGAAAGATGGACTGGAGTGTTACCTCAAAATAAATGAAAAATTGACTACGCTTAGTATAAAACAGTGGGAGTCAGCAACTACTGTAATTTATTTGTATTGTGAGTGTTTAAATTACTGATGTTCTGAACAAAGGTTTTGCAAGGAAAAGGTTTTGATTTTAAAAGTGCCCTGTATGTTTGGTTATGTATTCATAAAACAAAAATGAGTTCCAAATAGAGAAGATCAGAAATGAAAATTTAAGCACAAAAGAGTCCTCAGCTGCTGATCACAAAACCCTTTTTTACAGTCTGAATATCAACAAAATTGTCAGGATCCTAAATAGACCAAAAAGCCTCTGAATGATCCAACCCTCGAACCAAATGGTACAGATTTAAAATCTATATTTCAAAAACAAGTTAACTGTCTTATAGTTATTATAGTGTAAGAGTAAAACAACTTGCTGTCTCTGTGCTCCTCTTCCACTTTACTAATTGGCCAAATGACTTAACTGTGACAACGGCAGAAAAAAGGATTACCTGACCTTTAAATTTGCACAGTTTTACCTTTTTTACTTGTTCTCTTTTAATTTCAGGAAGTCTTTATAGAACTGCTATGGAAATTAAATATTTAAAAATGAACAGTGGAATTTATCCTTAGCTCACTATTTTAGTTGAATGCAGTACACAAAAATATAGAAAAGGAAAAACCAGGTGTAAAAAAAAAAAAAGGGAAAAAGCTTGAACAGTATAAGAATAAAGGTAAGCGGTGCTGCTGTGGTGGGTGGGCTGTGGAAGTGGGCCTCTGAATGAAATTCTGCTCAGGGCCCCGTACAACCTTGGGTCGGCTCTGGATCTGCTTCTGCGTGTTTACTCACCCAGATGTGACCCATCATAGAGCAGATGGCTTTTACACACTACAGGAGTAGGGAGGAGAGAAACTGAAGTTCAAAAGTGACTTATTTGACTTGGACGGATGTACCGTGTAGCTTAGACCACCCGGTGTGGATCTCTGCTGTGTCCAGTGAGCTCAAACGCAATCAGCTGATCATCCGAGTGCAGAGAGGAGAGTAAAGGGAGTTGTTTCCGGATGCGCGGCGCCCTGCGTTGGATGCCTCCATCGCCACAGAGGACGCAGCCCCACTTTCCTTTCCACGCTGCTGAACAGGGCAGGGGAACTGCTTTTCTCTTTTGCTTGGGAATCTGTAGGCTGCATATTTTTTTTTTTTAAATGTCATCATTTCTTTGACTCTGCTCAGGGTGCAATTTGCGGAAATGAGAATGGTTTGGGACAGCAATTTCGTTTTTCGTCCCCCCCCATCTTTTTCCAGACGCTGCATGCTGTAAAAGTTACATCAGCCGCCTATTGATTATTTAAAGTTTGTGGGTCTGCCTGCAGTTTTTGCAGGTGTTTCTGTGCAGCCATAAACCCATATAACTCAAAAGCAGACTACATGCAATGCTAGTCATGTTCTGGTGTCCTGTTTGGGATCGCCTGGAGGGATCTGTTCATGTAACCTTGCTGGAACGATACCTCTTGGAGGCTGCGCCGACTGGCTGCTTTAATTGGACTTCTTCTCCCTTCACCCTTTAATGACTCGGGATTTTCAGGTGCTTTCCGGCTTGCGGAGTTCCTCTGACAGCTTTTTAAAATTAGTCTTTAACCCTTTTTTTGCTGGTGTTGTGCTTGCACATTGGCCCAGTGCATCAATCAGCACAAGAACACAAACAGGCGGGTGAGTTAAATTCATGTTGGATGGAAACATAAGAGGAAGTTGTGGCAATAGGCTGTTTTAGTTTCTGAACTTAACATGTTTTTGTATTTCTTATGTTTTTATTTTATAATAAATATGTTTTCATTAATTTTTTTACTAGTGTACAGGTTTTGAAAATGCTTTACTGTATTCAAATGTTCTCAGTGTTGTAAAGCACTCCCTTGCCTCAATCTCTAAGCAGTGCTTCATAAATAAAAGCTGATATCTTGTTACCGTAGTTGTAATTCTTCTGCTCTAACAGTAGGTCTGATTTGCAGATGTTTACACACTTCTTTTTTGCTAGAATCTAAGATTTTTTCGGTGCCGCTATTTAACAATTTATATGGCATTTATACGAAAAAAAACATACATTTTTATGACTTATTTAGCTAAGTTATTGCAGAGCTATAGTGTTTTTAGCCCTGTCACCTGTATTAACAGATCCTGATAAGGATCTCGGTGAGGGTCTTCCTCTGGGGGGGAATGGGTCTGCGTGCTCTCTCATGCCATCCCTCTGTCCTGACAAACCCAACATGGATTTTAGGTTAAATAGGAAATTATACAGATCAAAACAACGAGTATCTGTTCTTTTTTCAGTCTCAGCCTGGTCCAGGGTGTGTCCTAAGCCCTTGACTCCTTCCCTCTATGTGACAGCTGGCAATATGGAGACCCTAAACCCCCTTCCCCAAAAAAGAGAGATCAGAACGTGTTATGATGGATGCCTGCAAGTTGTATAAAATCATTGTTTTGGCTATTGTTGTAGCATGCAAAAAAACTGCAGGATAACAAGAGGCTGTAAGAGGTGTAGAATAATGGGTTTCCAAAAGAAAGCTGTAGATAAAGTTGCAATAATCCTCTCCTATGCACACAGACATTATGTTTCTGACCGATCAGGCTTTCCATTGCTGATGTAGATTTCTGAGTACAATGAAAAATAAAGGAATTACACAATTATCCCCATCTATGCATCAAAGTGTTTGCCATCTATGTATTTTTTTAATATTTAAATTAAGTGCATGGCAAAAAAAATTGTATTCAGGGAGTTCTCAGCTTTGATGCATTTAGTAAATCCATTTTAAAAATCAGATTTTTCAGTAATTCACCTGCTGATATCAGAAACAATCGACTAAAAAATGGTCAGATTCTGATCTCTGGTCGATGGACGTTTTAAAATCGAAATCAAATTGTTTTGTGCCTTTTTTTTCTTTTTTACTCTTCCGCTCTCTAACCACTCTGTCTCCATCTTCCCAGAGCTGGATGTCGGGGATGGAAAACAAATAAAAGGGAAATAGCTGCAGGATGAAAACATGGCCGCACCCCTTATTGCACCCCCAGGACCTGACAGCTTCAAGAAGTTCACCCCCGAGTCTCTCGCTAATATCGAGAAGCGCATCCAAGAGGAGAAAAACAAGAAGCCTCCCAAGCCCAGATCGGACAGTAGTCATCGCGACACATCTGACGAAAATGAGCCGAAGCCCAACAGTGACCTGGAGGCAGGGAAGAGCCTGCCCTTCATCTATGGCGATGTTCCTCCCGGAATGGGGTCTACGCCCCTGGAGGACTTGGATCCATATTATCTGAACCAGAAAGTAAGTTATTGCACAGGCCGTCATAATATTAGACGTCCCTTTCAGAAAGTTAAGCAACTTTTTACCGGACGTATATATCACTGCCAGCACTGCCAAACAATCACTGGATACACATCCTTCGTAATGGTATAAACAAGTCAGACTTCATTTTTGATTATTTACTGCCGATGTGTGGATTGTCATGCTTAGAAAGTATTTGCCATCTTACAGAGTATCTTCCATCCATCCATCCATTTTCCAAACCGCTTAATCCCTCATGGGGTCTCGGGGGTTGTTGGTGCCTATCTCCACAGAGTATCTTATGTTCTGTTTTTTTTTTTCCACACTAAAATGTTTCAGATCATAACACACGTTTTAGGATGAGAACAAGGTGGTCTGAGTAAATACCAAAAGCAGTTTTCAAATGATTTAATTTCTTCAAGGGCAAAACAACCCATATATCCAAATTTATTCACCCCCTATGTCTAATAACTAGTCGTACCACCCTAGGTGGAAACAACTACCATCAAGTGCTCAAGATAACGGGAATGAGTCTCTTAAATCGGCAGGGAGGACTATAGTCCACATTTGTTTGCACTATTGTTTTAAATCAGCTACATTTGAGCTTTTTAAGCCTGTACGATCTGTTTTAAGTTAATTCCATAGTTTCTTAATCTGATTTAAGTCTGTACTTTGACTAGACCACCCCAAGACCTAAATGTTGTTTTGTTTTTAGCCAAAGTTCACTTGGGCTTAAGGCACGAGTGTCAAACTCCACTCCTCGAGGGCCTGTGTCCTGCAATGTCTAGATATGTCACTGCGTCAACACACCTTAAACATTTAATTGAGCCACACGCAGGATTCTGTAGAGGTTGAGTACACGAGAAAGTAATTCAGGCATTTGACTCAGGTGTGTTGGATATGGGACACATCCCAGACTTCAGGTCACAAACTGATGTGCTGACATTTTCTTTTAGGATTTCTTTTCTGGTCAAGACCTGACTTCATGGTTTCATCAATTGCAGCAAGTCACCCAGGCCCTAAATTGGCAACACATTTCCGCGTTTTACAATCTGTATAAATTAGTTTTGAAAGACTACAGCGGCACAATATTAAGAAAACATGCACTATGCGATAATGTTGGTTAATTTTGCGATAAAATCATGACTTATGATGCATGTACAAAAAGGTAAAAAGTATTAATGTCTTCCTGCTGCAAAATAAGCACAGACCAAACAATCTGTCCAGCTACAGCAGAGAAACTATATTTTTTTCCCATTTTTATCAACAACAGCTGATGTCTGCTGCAATGAAACAACGTAGCTGCAGTTTCTTAAAGACTTGACCACCATGACACCTACTGGCATCCTTAAACGTTTTTTAAGTTGCACTAAACAAAAATACTGCACAAGCATAGAGAGCCTGCAACATACTGAATGGTACTTAAATAGTTAGGCAACATTTATTGCAGTCCAAGGCTACTCTTGAGATAAGCATGTGGCATACTGTGCAATGCAGCAACCATAAATTGCGATGTGTTGTGCAGCCCAGTTTTTCTCCAGATGTAACAGAACATACGCTTTAAAAAAGTTCCCCTTTGTCTAGTCGAGCTACAGAATATTGTCCTAGTGTTCTTATGGATCATTGAGGATTTTTTCAGTAAAGGTGAGATGGTCCTTCGTGTTTTTTTTTTTTTTTTGATCAACGATACTTCTCACCTTGGGCCATTTTGGCCCAGTCTCTTTCTTATTGTTGAATAATGAACGCTAAGCCTAACTGAGGGAACTGAGGTCTGTGGTGCTTTGGAGGTTGTTCTGGATGGTTTTATGACCTCCTGGAGCAATTTTGGTTGGCTGGTCTCCCCTGGGAAAGTTCACCACTGTCTCGTTTTTTTTCTCCATTTGTGGATAATGGCTCTCACTGTGGTTTCTGAAGCCTCAGACATGGCTTTGTAACCCTTCCTGATGGATGTCAATGACTTTGCTTTTCATGTGGTCCTGAATTTCTTCACATGGGGGCATAATGTGTTTCTTTTTTTGACAGATTTGTTTGTCAGACAGATTCTATTTAATTGTTTCTTTTTTTTTTTGGTTCTAGTTCTGGTAGTAATGAGGCCTGCGTGAGGCTGGTGAAACTGAACTAAAAGAGGTGGTTAATCACGTTTAATTCATGATTTGAAAAGAATAAAAGTTACTTTCTCGCATAGGACCAGGTTAGTTTGGAAAACCTTTTTCCTGTAATAAATTAACATTTTAAAAGCAGTTTTACGTACACATTAATGTTATCTTTGCCTGATAAGAAAATCTGCTTGATGATCTGAAACATTTAGGTGTGCCAATAAAATAAAAATAAAAATGGGAGAAACTTTAACTGCCCCATACCTTCCCTATAGTCACATGTAGCGGTGCCCACTCTGCATTTTGCTGTCCAAAATAACAAAGCACTTCTCCTTTACAAACATAGCTTTGCTGTATAGATGGGTGTATTGTGGTACTGCTGCAGGTTTGCTGTGCAAAGCATTTCTTAGAGAGCAAATTATTCTTTTTTTTTTTTTTCCAGTTGTGTTGTTTTGCTGTACCTGTTAATGTCTGGGGAAGACAACTGCAGGGTGGAAGGGCAGGTTCACCTTTGAGCTTTTATGCTGTCGGACCTATTGATGAACGGTTTTCTTTGATCCTGATAAGACGCACTTTGACATGATAAGTGCTCTGCCGACGTATTAGGAGAGGAAAAAGTGTTGATATTAGTCCAGCCAAGGGACTGGGTAAGTTTAACCTTTGTTAAATTTACACTTAAATTATAATCTGGCCTGATTTTTTTCACTTTTGTATGCATGTGCAGCTAAATTGTCATGACTGACTGTCGTACTGCAGCATTAGTGCTATTTATGAACACAGTGGAATTTTTTTTTTTACCAGTGGCACAAACAAAATCAGAACGGTAATCAGTTTTTGAACTAGCCTGACGTGACGAAACGGTCGCTAGAATCCCCTCAGCTCATTGTCAAGTTCGTTATCTTCTATTCATCCGAGACGTGTCTGAGCTCTGCCCTTCCTGCAGCTCTGCGCCAGTGGAAGCGAGCAAGACGAGTTAGAGCAGAAGATGGAGGGCAGGACAGGAAGTGGAGAGAAAAGTGCAGGGGCATGCAGCTGTGTGGACTCCCCTGCTTCCTGTGTTGGGACAGTGATAATGTATAAGACAATCTGTGGGCTCTATAGAAGCAAGATTGCCAGTCTTGCTGACTGGCAATCTCACAGTGCAGCACTCCCTCCCAAGGTAGATGGGAACCATCAATGGCATGTGCCTCTTGTGATCTATTGATCCACAGTCCCAGGTCGGTGGTTACCACAGGAAGGGTTACATTATGGCCTTTAATATCCCGTCCAACTTTTCCTGATGCTCTTTGCATTCCTCCTTAGCTTTCATTTCTCTGCTGTGCAGTTACTTTGCTGATCTAGGAACACAGCCTCTTTGCTGTGACGCTGTTTGTTTGCAGGCTGTTACGCTCAGTGAGGAAGGAAAATGGTGCATTAAGATAACAGTAGCATTAAAAACAACAGTGTTATGGATAACGCCGCTTCAGTCTGTCACAACGCGTTTTTTCTAATAATAAAAACGGCCGACTTCTGCCGACTAGGATTGTGTTTTTATAGCTGTGCTGATCCCACGGCAAATTCTTGGCTTATTCCCTCTTGTAATTGTCAGGTCATTTGTTTATATGAAAAACAACATGCACAATGTGTCAAACTGCAGCTGCTTTCAAAATGTCAATATGTGGAATATTGCAATTGTAAAAAAAACAGAATGTTTGGATGCATAATTTGTTAGATTTTATATTTCAAGTGGCATCCATTGACGCTCTGAATAGCAGCAACATACGGCGGGGGAAATAAGGATTGAACACGTCAATCTTTTTCTCAGTAAATATATTTTGGTAAAGAAGAGACTGACATGAAAGTGGAAGCAGATTTAGGTAACAATTCAAGTAATCCACACAAAGTCAGAAATCAAAACACATCAGTCCGTAATTTATGTTATGTGTCATAAAGTCAAATGGCCGGAAATACAAGTACTGAGCAGGCTTACTGAAATCTACTCACTACTTAGATTTTTTCTTTTCTTTTTAGTAGCAACAGCTTCCGGGAGTCTCTTGCATGGAGAAACCGCATTGCTCAGGTGTGACTGCGGTTCATAGTTCCTCACAAACTGTCTTCAGACCCTGAAGGTTCTGGGAGCATCTTCCCTGCAGCCATTGCCTTCAGTTCTTACCTTTCAGCTGCATTCAAGTCAGCTGATTAACAAGATCATTCTAGCAGCTTTGTTTTCTTTCCCTTAAACAGCTGTGTGTTCGGCGGCATCATCTTGCTGGAGAACATTTTTATTTTTAATTTTTATTTATTCGTACTTCAGTAATATGAAGTCAGCCTAATATTACTCTTTTTATGGTTGTTTTTGGGGTGATGGGTTTTGAAATTCCTCTGAACATACGAGCAATGACATCCAAATATTTCAGTTTTGGTCTTACTGACCAGACTACTCTGAGTATTTCACTGACTTGTTTAAGAGTTTTGCAGCAAACCTGAAACAAGCTACCTTGAACATAGATGTTGTTAAGCAGCGAAGACCTGCGGAGTGAGTTTAGAGAACATTATGCATTGCTTGTTGTGGTCAACTGTACCTACTCATTACAGGTCTTTCTGGAGCTCTTGGTGAGTGGCCCTTGAGTCTTGACCATTATTTTGACTTCTTTGTCAGAAATCTTGCAAGGAACAGCTGGTTTGTGCAGGATTTTGGTCAATGGATCTTTTTTCCATTCTCAGAAGATGGTCCCAGGGTGGGTGGGGGTCTAGGGTTGGGCAATATATCGGGATTTTAAAAATATCAAGATTTTTTTAAAAGAGATATAAGATGAGTCTATATGGTTTATATCGAGATGGTCTATGTTGCATTAGAATTATTACTTTTATGTATTCCGGTAGGTTATATTTCAGCTGTTTTTCATATTTATCTACATCTTTTGGTAACTCAATACAATTTTATTTATATAGCACCAATTCACAACATATGTCATCTCAAAACACTTTACAAAGTCAAATTCAATCAAATTAAATCAGTTTGTTAAAGAAATTGTGCCTGTGAGACATGTTAGATAAAGCTTTGATTCAGAGACGCCTTTTTATAATTAGTTTAAGAAAAGAAAAACATATTGAGATAAATATGGTATAGATTCAGCCTAAGAATATTTAGATATTAGTTTTGGTCCATATTGGGGGGGGGGGGGGGGCTCACTGGAACATTCAGAGGTTTAGAAACTGTAACCAAGGTCATCAGCATGTTTTCCAATAAGAAGCTCTTTGCTTTTAACCATCATGAGATGCTTCTTGTGAGATACCTTGGGAAATGGAAAATCTTTAACAGGGCACCAATAAATAGCAGGATCGCTTTCTAAATACCGAGAGATTTCATTTGTCTATGCCTTTTTTGCGTTTATAGGTTTTTGTTTGTGTGTGTGTGCTGTGCTTATTCTCTGTTCTATTCCAATTCATTACATATTACGCATTTTGCTGTAGTTGCTGCCTTTGGCAAGTTGGATGAACTTTGCACACCTGATTCAGGTTTTGGGTCCCAGGATGCTGAAGCTCATGGAGTGATGGGTATATAGTATATATATGACATGTGTGAGAATGAAATGAGGGTTAATTGTAACCAGTATCAGCATTACGGTATTCTGCTCTAATACTGAAATTGCACGTTTTCCTAATATAATTTGAAATTATTTAAAGGACAGTGGACATTCAGTAAAGAAGTTAGTATGTGCAGTGGTGCAATATCTTCAGCAATTTCCCTCTTTCAGCAATTTCCCTCTGGGTTTATTAAAGTATTTCTGATTCTGATTCTGATTGATATCTGTCCTAACATTTCCTATAATGCAAAACGCTTAGTCACACTTCAAAACAGGAAAGACAAGCAGGCATGCCTTAGATGTGTGTCTGTCTTCACAAGTCAGGAAACGACGGTCAGGTTGCTAATTAAAACGTTTACGATAACTCGAACTGGGACAAGCAAGGCTGGAAAAAGAGCCGGGTTCATCATCTACAAATACGGAGGAGGATGGAAAAAGGGAGGGGGAAAAACCTCCAACATTAAGTGTTAGAGAGCTGCAGTAAAGGGTGGTATCTTAACTCTCCATAACAGCAATCTGTTCTGAGGCTTTTGTCCACCTCTAACTGATGGTGCTAATGGTTGTGGATGGGGCTACTTCTAACAACAGCTCCTTTGCATTCAGGGTCTTTAGCACAAAAGACACACACCATCTTTGTATCATTCGACGCATCGTTATGCCCAATCCCCACATATATTTGACCTTTATCCCCTCCGTGAGGAAGTCTTTCTCAGTATGTGATAAGTTAGGGTCCACTCCTCCCCCTCTGTCTCTGCCCTCACCTTTCAAGGCTGTCTGTCTCCTCTACTTGACCGACGCTCATCCAATCGCTCAACATTGCACTGTATGTCAATGAGTGAGTCTTAGAGAGAGAGTGTATGTGTGTGTGTGTTAGCGTTGCTGCAGGAAACCTGATCACAGCACTCATGTATAAAAGAGAGGAAGAGGAGGCAGTGGCGAGGAAGAGAAATGCAGAGTTGCAGTTCTTGTTTTCCCCTGTGATGAGGAGAAGACTGCCTGGGCTTTTCGGACGTCTGATGTGACAAGGCAATGTTAAAGGAAGGAAGAGCAGGACATGATGGATAGAGGGCAGGCACACGGGTGTCCCCGTGTGTAGACGGACACTGCCAGTATGCGTAGCAACACAAAAGCCCACGTTTTTTTTTTCCCCCACGAATTTTTCCTCGCTGCTGCTGTGCTGGTCGTATCAGCAGTGTGCAGCAGAGCAGTGATTCCTGCACGGGTTTGTTCTCGGCAGCAGCTGCTAGAGGGCGCGCAAGGTGAGCTCGCAGCAGCAGCTTCTGAGGCTCACTGTACACAACATTACATTATGTTCCTCCTGCTCTCTCGTGGAGTCTGCCTCCCTCCATTACTATGCTTCCCCCTTCTCCTCCTCGCTCTGCCTCCTCTTCTCTGGTGTTCCTTCTATCATGGCGTTGTAAATTAGAACGAGGGCCGGGCTTTAGTGCTCCGTCTGAGTCCTCAGTCTCTGATGACACAGCATCCTTCTGTACTCGGCTGAGTGAAAAAGTGGATGGGGGGGGGTTGAGTGCCGCCACTGCGATACAGGCTGGTAGGGAAGAGAAAGGTGGAGTTAGCCAGGATTTTATATATATATATATATATATATATATATATATATATATATATATATATATATATATATATTGCTGTAGTTTTGCAGGTTTATTTATTTATTTGCAGTTCTTGTGTTTATCTGCAGCTCATAACTTTTTTAGTTTCCATTCTTTCAGTTTATTATTATGTGACTGCCTGCTGCTGCTTTGGGTAGTTATAAAAAAGCCTGATAAAACAACCTGCTTAACATTATCGTTGTCAGCAGTGGTAGTTCTGGGACAAGTCACATTAATGTGGGTTAGGGGGTTCGTCTTGCAATTGGCGGGTTGCCGGTTCGATTCCCTGCTCTGACTGTCTCTGTCACTTCACCCGCATTGCCTGCTGGCAGTGGTCAGTGGCGCCGTTGTATGGCAGCCTCGCCTCTGTCAGCCTGCCCCAGGCCAGCTGTAGCTACTAACATAGCTCACCACCGTCAGGGTGTGAATGTGTGTCACTTCTTGATGAAATGGCGCCCTGGGTGGAGAGTCAGATCGCCCCTGTCAAAAACCAGCATTGGGTAATGGGTGTTTTTAAAAGGTCCATTGAAACACTAATCATATAAAGATAGCTATTTTTAATTTGATCCTTTTACAAAAGCCAATAAATGTTTGTGCTAAACTGCTAAGGCCAGTTAAAGTCAGAAAACCTCACTCTATATATATATATATATATATATATATATATATATATATATATATATATATATATATATATATATTTACAGCTAATAGAGGAAGTGCCATAATGAAGATACAAAATCTGTTTTAGGATTTTGGTCTGCAACCTCAGTTGCTAAATATGATAATTAAATATTATAAATATAAATTATATAATTATAATATAAATATTCTAATTAAATATACAGTTGTTACAAGGGACACGAAGGCTCGTATCAGATTTAGACATGACACACAGAAAACATATATACATTAAAACCTTTTATAGCGGTTTACAAGATAAAATAAAATTTCTATACTTGCCAAAATGTAGCCTCACCAGGCCTTTGTTGCTGTTAATTTTGTTATTTCCAATAAATAGGTTAAAGTGCAAATAGAAGGGGGTGTTCCATTCATGTGATCTTGCTTTTGCGTCTTTTTAATTAAACTTTTTATTAGATATGCTTGAGGAAAAATAAAACAAACCTAGCAAACATTTGATTAGCAGTGGTCAGTACATAACAGAGAAATGCAAACCCAAAGAAGCAGAACACAGTTGTTTGTGGCGCTTATGACTAAGAAGGCTAAAACGGCTCTTTGCTTTTTGAAGAAGTGAATTTCCTTTCCATGACTTCCTCCCTGTTGTTCCCCAGCTTAGATCTCACTGATCTTTGTTTTAGTCTGTCTTGCCCACCTCCCTTCTCTTAGATTCTCTGCTGCATGCCTCCTCCTCCTCCTCCTCCTCCTCCTCCTCCTCCTCCTCCTCCTCCTCCTCCTCCTCCTCCTCCTCCTCCTCCTCCTCCTCCTCCTCCTCCTCCTCCTCCTCCTCCTCCCTATATCTACCCATTTATCCCAGGTGTGGCTTTCTGTTCTCTGCAGCTCTTTGGTTTTCTGTTCTGCATCCCCCTGCCCCGTCTCCCTCTTTCTTTGGATCTCCTTGCTGCTGTCCTATACTCTGTACCCCCCCCACCTCCCCTCCGATACCCCTTCTCCTCACATGTTTAGACAGGCACAAACAAACACATCTCTGTCCTTGCAGCTCCATTCTGTCTTCTGTTTCTTGCATGTGCGGGTCACTTTAATTGTTTGTTGGAGCCGTTTTGCACAGAATATGGCTTCCTGCAGACTGGAGCCTGGTCCGGTGGGTTTTGCCTTCCTTCATCTATTTATAATTATACAGCCATCCTGTGTTGAAAGTACAAGTTGAAAATTGAGTGTCAACTGTTTTGTCGCTAACTACTAGTTGCATTACAAGCTGATCATGTAATGCTCTCAATTTTCTGTACTCAATGACTAAAGGAACATTTTCACGCATAGAGGTTGCACAGTATGTGTGGAGCAAGTTTAATACAACCTGTCAGAAGTGTTAGTAAATAGCCAATACCTGCAGTTTTGATCACATTTCATTTGCACTTTGGCTAATTCTGAAATCAAACTCAGGGGTGCTTGGGGATCTCTACCTGTCCAGCTCAGAATCGGGACTTAAAGTAGTGTTCTTGTTGTGTTTTCAACTAAAAAGTAAGTTGTTACTTTATGCAACATGCCATGACATGGCTCAAAGGCCACGACAAAAAGGGAGACATGGCATGTGTGAGATTTCTGACTTAGACATGTTAAAACTTGTACTTAAAAAGCAAAAGTATTTTTTGGTAAGCATAATTTTTTTTAGATGATTTTTGCAATCTTTTGATTCAGGTATGGTGATGATGTTATTGCTACTGGTTGTGATTTTGGTAAATAAAATCTGAAAAAGAAAAGTATTTCAGTGCCAAAAAAGAAACCACTGACAGATCTCTGTGCATTATTTAAATGAATAATAGTATAATTATGCAGTGACATTCAGGGATTGGATCACTGCTGCTTTCAAGGAAGACAGGCTACACATTTAAGTTCTTCCACTTAGTACCCATCATGCCTACTTTTTCATGTGTGTTTCCTTCATGTTTAATTGAATTTCTTGTAAATCTGACCTTTTTGTAATCAACCAGTAATTTAATTTATTTTGGTAATGTCCCATATATTGCCCTTCACCTGTAAACATGTGTACCAAACCTTAAAATAAATCATGCTTCTCTCACTCAAGAAATTGAGAAAATGCCAACCTTTAGTTTGGATTTATTCAGTAGGGGGAAAAATATCCCACATTGAAAAATGGGTACCTCAACTACTGCATTGGTAACCTTAAATACTCCTATAAAATGAAATCATAGCTTTTTTGTACTTTTTTTGAAATGAAACAGACTGTCAGGGATTTCTAAATCGGTAAACCACGACTTCCTGTTTCATTGGGACATACACAGACACAGAGGCTCATTTCTTTTAGGCACTCATCTAAATGGGAAAGACGATATAAATTGCCATTTACAGAAGGCAGATGTGTGCTGATCTTAGGTGGGGATGTGGCTATGAGAACAAACCAGCGTGCTTAAACTAGTAAATATCTACAGTTAGAGCAGTAATTAAGTAAACAGGAATCTGGGTGTCACTGAGTCCTCGTGTTTTGCAGCTTTTGTGCACATATTGGGTGTCAATAATCTTACTGAAAGGTGCATTTTTTGTTTCCCATTTTCAAGCATTCTTGTCTTTTCATCTGAAATATATTCTCTTCTAAGCTCAGCATTGGGTGACTTGAACTGAAATTCACAATTGAAAAGTTTTTTTGTAATTAATATTTAGACTTTAGTTATTAGGTAGAATATACTGATGGGTGTTTACTGTTTTATTAAACCTAAAAAGCACAGTTAGCTGCACTGGCCACATGTTAACTCCTAATGAGGAGTTACTCTTTCCATCCTCATGTCATATCGACCTGATCAGCAAAACACTTCCTTTGACCTCTGAGGGAGAAAACAGTCTCTGGAAGTGACTTCAGGTCCCTCGGTTTCCTGTTTATGTGACATTGACTAGATACAAGTCTCCAGATGATGAAAGCACATGATGTTGCTCTATAGGACGCTTTCGTTCACCTCTCTGCTTCCTTCTGCCTTGACCCTGCACCTTTGGTGGTTGTGTTTACTTTTAGTGTGATATTCTCTTCCAGTAGGTCATTATTAGTCAATTTTCTTGCTGTATTAATACAGTGCCTTGCAAAAATTCATACCCCTTGAACATTTATGTATTATCTAACTTTACACTTGCAAAATTCAATGTATTTGTTGGGATCATGTGTGTTAGACCAACGCTAAATAGCACACATTGGAACAGTGGAGAAAAAAAAGAAGAAAGAATACATAGTTTTCAACTATTTGTTGTACCCTTTGAACTCTGGTCTCATGTGGCGATGGGAAATTATTGTATTATTCAGAATTATTTGGTGGAAAACCTATTATGATACATGTAATTTATAAAAAAAAAAAAAAAATTCAACACTATGATGTTTGCCAACCATTTTAGCGATTGTAACGTTTGCTTTTTGAACTCTTTTCCCCCCCGTTGTTGTTGTTGTTGCATGAAAGCATCAGTTAATATTAACACATGTAAATAACTGAATGCAATCACATTACATTTTAGTGTTAGGTCTACTGCCCAATGTAACTGGGGAACTGAAGTAGCCTGTTTGATGATAGGGTTTATTGTTTGAGCAGTATTTGCATCTGTCTCTGACACTACGCAGTGATACATATGTTGTTCAAACAACATGTCATCATAAGATTTTAGGTCCATCTCTAAATTTATGGAAGAGTGACAAAAAGAAAGCTAACAGTCGAATGAAAGATATTAAAAATCACATCTAAAGTTTGCTACAGGTCACATGGGACACGGCAAACACAATCAAAGGGCCACAGGTGGCGGAAAACTAACTCTACACCTTACCCATCTTTTACACCATCCCCACTGTAACACACGGTGGTGGCTGCATCATGCTAAGGGCATGCAGAGATTCACCTTCCAGCAGGACTACAACCCTAAACTTACAGTCATCTTTAAGTGCAGTGAAAAGGATTAAAACAATAAATACCATCTATCCTTTTCTTTTAATTGTGGTCCGTCATAATGTGTCCTTAAAATACATGGAAGTTTGTGGTTGTAACATGACAAAATGTGAAAATGTTCAATAAAAGACTGCAGTTGTGTCCGGTTGGTACAGTTTGTCGTTTCACAGTGAAAACAGATCTGACTGCAAATCTCCATCTTAATTTTACTCTTAAAATAATTGGATTATTGATATAACTGTCCTGTGATAGACTGGCGACCTGTCCAGGGTGCACCCCGCCTCTCGCCCATTGACAGCTGGAGATAGGCAAGGCAAGGCAAGGCAAATTTATTTATATAGCACAATTCAGTACATGGACAATGCAAAGTGCTTTACATGATTAAAATATAGCAAATTAAAACAGAATAAAAGCAAGTAGGAATAAAATGTAGATAGAAATTAGAGCAAAAAAGTGGTGATTCAGTTAACTAGAACAGTTGAAGGCAATCCTAAACAAATGTGTTTTTAATCTTGATTTAAAGGAACTCAGGCTTTCCGCACCTTTACAATTTTCTGGAAGTTTGTTCCAGATAAGTGGAGCATAGGAACTAAATGCTGCTTCTCCGTGTTTAGTTCTGGTTCTAGGTACGCAGAGAAGGCTGGAGCCAGAAGACCTGAGTGGTCTGGATGGTTGATACACTGATAACAAGTCTGTGATGTATTTAGGTGCTAACCCATTCAGGGATTTATAGACTAACAGAAGTATTTTAAAGTCTATTCTCTGAGATACAGGGAGCCAGTGTAAGGACTTTAGAACTGGGGTTATGTTCTCTACTTTCTTAGTCTTAGTGAGGACGCGGGCAGCAGCGTTCTGGATCAGCTGCAGCTGTCTGGTCCACTTTTTAGGCAGACCTGTGAAAACACCGTTGCAGTAATCAATTCTACTAAAAATAAACGCATGGATTAGTTTTTCCAGATCCTGCTGAGACATTAGTCCTTTAATCCTGGAAATGTTCTTCAGGTGATAGAAAGCCGACCTTGTAACTGTCTTTAGATGCTTTTGGAGGTTCAGGTCTGAGTCCATCACTACTCCCAGATTTCGGGCCTGATTAGTGGTTTTTAGCTGAAGCAGCTGAAGCTGTGTGCTAACCTTTGATCTCTTCTCTATTGGTCCAAATGTTATTACTTCTGTTTTGTTTTTATTCAACTGAAGAAAATTTTGGCACATCCAGGCATTGATTTCTTCTAAGCATCTACTCAGTGCTTGAACTGGTTTATAGTCACCTGGTGACATGGTGATGTAGAGCTGTGTGTCGTCTGCATAGTTATGGTAGCTGATGTTGTTATTTTTTATGATCTGAGCTAGAGGAGCATGTAGATATTGAAGAGGAGGAGAGCTAGGATGGACCCTTGGGGAACCCCGCATGTGATTTTTGTCATCTCTGATGTAAAGATACCTACTGATACAAAAAAGTCCCTGTCCTTTAAGTAGGATTTAAACCAGTTAAGAGCTGTACCAGAGAGGCCGACCCAGTTTTCCAGACGGTCTAACAGAATGGAGTGATCGACAGTATCAAATGCTGCACTGAGGTCCAATAGAACCAGTACTGTGGTTCTTCCACAGTCTGTATTTATATGGATGTCATTAAACACCTTGATAAGGGCGGTCTCTGTACTGTGGTGAGCACGGAAACCTGACTGGAAAACGTCAAAGCGGCTGGTCGTTGTTAAGAAGGTGTTTAATTGTTGAAATACAGCTTTTTCAATAATCTTACTGATAAAGGGGAGGTTTGAGATGGGCCTGTAGTTCTGGAGTAATAGTTTGTCTAAATTGTTCTTTTTCAGCAGTGGTTTGATAATTGCTGTTTTTAGGGACTGGGGGAAAACACCTTACAGAAGGGACGTGTTTATTATCTGAGTCAAATCAGACGCTATGACAGGCAAAACTTTCTTAAAGAAAGCTGTGGGGAGAACATCAAGGCAGCATGAGGAGGAACTTAGCTGCTGAATGATCTTCTCTAAGCTTTTGTGGTTTATTTGGCTGAATTGGGACATTTTGTCAGGATAAGTCCCAGCTGAATACGGCTTTGGTTCTAGAGTTGGTGTGGATGTACAAACTGATCTTCTAATTTTTAGGATTTTCTCAGTAAAGAAGTTAGCAAATTCATTGCAGGCCCTGGTGGAGTGGAGTTCAGAAGCCACAGACACAGGAGGATTTGGTAATCTGTCGACTGTGGAAAATAAGACACGAGCATTATTACTGTTTTTCTTGATGATCTCAGAGAAGAAAGATTCTCTTGCGTTTTTCAGTTGTAAGTTATATCTGTAAAGTCTCTCTTTATAGATGTCATAGTGAACCTGGAGTCTATTCTTTCTCCACCTGCGTTCAGCTTTCCAACATTCCCTTTTTTCACCTCTAACTGCTGGAGCATTTCTCCAAGGAGATTTTTTCTTCCCGGAAAAAACCTTCACTTTAACTGGAGCAATGGAGTCAATGATGTCTGAGACTTTGGACTGAAAGTTAGCTACTAGCTCATCTACTGAGTTGCAGCCCAAGGTTGAGGTAGCAGAGTAAGCTTGAATAAAAGTTTCTGTGGCATTGTCCTTAATGGTGCGTTTTCTTACGATGTCCCTTTGGCTAAATGAGTCACTGGAAATTATACATTCAAAGGTAACGGAGAAGTGATCAGATAAGGCAACATCAGTTACATTGACCTGTGAAATGTTTAGACCTTTAGTGATGATCAAGTCTAAAAAAGATAGGCACCAGCACCCCTCGCAACCCCACAAGGGATAGACGTGTTAGAAAATGGATGGATGGATGGATATAACTGTCCTTCTACTTCCTTTCCCAAATACGTAATTTAGCATCTGTAAGTCTTTGCATGTGACGTCCTTTTGAGGTTTTTTTCATCACAGAAATCAAAGGTATTCACAACCACGCTTCAGACATGTTCTCCTCTGAACTCCGCATTTCATAACTGGTCGGTGAAAGCAGCTCGGCGGTAACAAGCAGCAGCTCACCAGTCTGCTTCTAAATGTTGCTCATGTCCATAACGCCGACCTCATGTGCCTTTTGCTCAAGATTTTGGCACAGGCATCTGCAGACCCCACACATGAGTACACAGAAACAAACAGAGGCTGCTGCTTCACCCCGGTGCCCAGCCGCACTTGGTCCAGTGCTGTTTATGGGCAGGGAGTGGTTGCTGCGAGCTCCGAGTCAGCAGATCTGCCCTGATCGATGACAGCATTTGCTGTTCCCTTCCAGTAAGAGCTTTAAACCCGACGTGAAGAGAGTCAGAGAAGCCAGAGAGCTCTGCACGTGGCTGTCTGCTTGCCTTTGGCTTCTCGGAGAGCTCACAGCCTCTGTCACAGTGGAAGTCCTGCTGGGGCAGATGGGTAATCTTTGACAGCTGGTCACAGAGGAAGTGATTTGAATAAGGCAATGTGTTGCTTGTTGGCTACCTCAACAGTGCTGTAAAAAGTGTTTCCAGTGTTTATGGGTTTCTTGAGTTTATTATTGGGTGTAACTTTGAAATGTTTCAGTTCAGTAAAAAATCTAATCAGACAACCAAAACTTGAGTAAATGTAAAAGTTTGTTTTCAAGTGATGATTCTATTTATCAAGAAGAAAAAGCAAATGTCTTATCTCACATTTCCCAAAATACCTCAACGATCCCAAAGACGTTTTGTAAAAGGTTCTGTGGACTGGCGAGACAAAAGTGGAACTGCACCTTTTTATTTTATTTTATTTTATTTAACCTTTATACAGGTTGTCTGATTGAGATTTAAGATCTTAAAAGAAGAAGAAATCTCTTTTCATAAAATAGTTTTTTTTACAAAGACGTTAACAATACAAATAATTAAAATATTAGACTCAAGTTCAGTAAGCAAATAACTAAGGACCCAAAAACAAGGGCAAATTTCATAGGAAGATTTCATGATCTCTCTTAAAATAAATTGAAGTTGTCCCAGAGGCATTGATGTGGATAGTTGCAGATCCTGCTGCTCCAAGCTAACGGAGCAGAATAAGAAAATGTCTTTTTTCCAGGTTCTGTCTGTACTAACAGAGCGCTGAAGGCAGTAAAGTCCTGAGAACAAAGTCTGTGGCTGGACTGTCTAAATGACATGTAGGAGGATAAATACGGTGGGAACAGTCAAAGGATAGCTTTATAGATTAAAATTTACCAATGCTATGGATTGATATTGATAGGTGTAGGGCTGGGCGATATAGAAAAAAAGCTTATCGATAAAAAAAAATGCATATTGATCGATATCGATAATTATTGAAAATATTTAAAACCATTTATTATGTGCAGCTCTGCCTGGACATTTTATGATATTGCTAAATGATTTGATTTAAATAAAGAACACAAACACAGAATTCCAATTAAATCTTCATTTAACCAACTTTTTTAACCATAACAGAATTTTTTTTAAGAAAAATAACTTAACTTTATATCGCGGATCAAGAGTGGCAGGTTTTTCAGCTGCAGAGAACAGCAGACATATCCATCACTATGAAGCACGTTACTGCATGCGTTATGTCCTTATGCCGCTTGGACGCTTTGTCATTTTATCACAAAGAAGGGAGTCCAGTTTAGCTGCTGTACCTGCTTTGTTTTGGAAGAAGTTCCAGAAAATTCCGACGACGACGACGCGGAGCTGCACAGCTCGCGGGGCCGCGCACAGCTCGCGCTGCTGCGGGTGTGAACGGCTTACGTGATGAATACTGGTGGGTTGCGTTACCAGACTCTGCTTTTACCGGTTCCTTGCAAGTTTTACAAATTACTGTGGTTTATTTCTATCAGGCTGGCAAACTAGTAAAACCCCGTTTTGGGACCGTTTCCTTCGCCGCTCCTTGCTGCAACATATTCACATGCTCTGTGTTGTGGTTTGAGAGGGCGGCGCTTTGTGACGGCGTGCCGACTGTAGCAAGGAAGTAATACTTTCTATCGAAGTTTTTATCTACCCTATTTTTTCCTATCGCGCCACACGTCTATCGATCGATATCTATTGTTATTGATTTATCGCCCAGCCCTAGTCAGGTGACCTGAGAATATACAGGGGATGAATGACAGATTTATAGTATGTTATAAACCGCAATGCTCCGCGATAGACAGCATTCTACATATGCAGAGAGGCGGCAGATGCATCCATGCAGACAGTATCACATTAATCTAACAGAGGCAGGAAGGTCATTAAGATGATCATTACATCTGGTGTTAAATTAGCAGCATCATTATACAGACAGTCAGTGATGATGGTGGTAGTGTCATGGTCTGGGTCTGCTCTGCTGCTTCAGGAAATGGACGACGTGCTGTAATTGATGAAAGCACAAAATCTGATCTCCTCCATAAAGGACAATTTTTGGCCATCAATTTCTGACCTTACACACAAGGGCTTCTGAGTTATGCAGGAGGATGATGATCCAAACCATAAAAGCAAGTAATGGCTAAAAAAAGACAACATTTTGGAATAGCCTGGACAAAGCCTGGACTAATACGCAATTAAGATGCTGCAGCG
This sequence comes from Fundulus diaphanus, assembly GCA_037039145.1. Classification (NCBI taxonomy): domain Eukaryota; kingdom Metazoa; phylum Chordata; class Actinopteri; order Cyprinodontiformes; family Fundulidae; genus Fundulus; species Fundulus diaphanus. The sequence goes on from CM073126.1 coordinate 28,875,961, forward strand.
GGACCTCAAACAGGCCTGTCACGCTCCAAAATCCTCCAATGTGGTTGAATCAAACAACTCGTCAAAGAACAGTGGACAAAAAAATCTTCCACAGTACGGTTTATGGCGGGTTCCATGGGTGGCAAAACATTTTTCACACAGGGCCACGTTGATTTGGATGGCTCACTCTCCTTTAAAACGATTTGAAATCGTCGTTTGAAAACTGCTTTTGGTATTTTATGGGGGTTCCAATTGTCTGACCTTGAAATTAGGTTGACGATCTGAAACATTTAAGTGATACATAAAAAGCAAAAACAGAAGAATCTGTAAGAGGGGAAATGCTTTTTCACAACCCTGTAGATGCCTCCAGATGATTGAACGTTCATCTATTTTTTTGTCTCATAGTCTATATCACAGAGCGGTTGTATAGGAGCTCTACGATAAAGAAACGTCCTGTGAATCAGGGACAGGCTCATCCTCCTTTAAAGCAGGACATCAGAAAGGTTTTTAGGACATGTATGAAATATATACCTCCACTGTTTGACTAACTGTCTCCTTTTTCTTTCTCTCCACAGACATTTATAGTCCTAAACAAGGGGAAAACAATCTTCCGCTTCAGTGCCACACCCTCCTGTTACATCTTAAGCCCTTTTAATCCACTTAGGCGAGTAGCCATAAAGATTTTGATACATTCATATCCTTTCAAGTTATTTATGTTTTTGTGCTAGGCAAGAAATAAAAGAAAAACAGGATGGAGTTGTGATACAATAAGGGACAGAAACCTTTTTTGGGGAAGTTTTTTTTGCCCAGGAATAAGGGACTTCCTTCGACTTTAATGATTAACTTCAAATTGTGTTGTCTAATTAATCAGCTGATCACCTCCATATTTTTGCTGCCATCTTGCAAAAAAACTGGTGAGGACTAATTTAATTACAATTTTCCAAACTATACAAGTAATAATCTCTTGTCTTTTTCAGGGACACTTTGATTCCTTCTCCCAAGAATGGGATCGCTTGCAAATTCCTTTGTTTTCCAAAGAAAACCATGTTTTTCACGCAATACAATAAAAATTAGATTAATTTCACAAACATTTTGAATCAACCAAATGTTTTTTTTTTAAAGAAAGTTTTACTTTTTTACATGGAGGTCTATTATCAGATTTCTCCTTTAATCTCCTGCTATGGTTGCAAATCCAAGTTAATCATAATATAAGGCTAATTGATTATTAGGAAACCCTTTTATAAATGCACAGCTGAACATTGTAGTAATAAAGCAATGCTACAGCCTTGTATTTTTTAGGTTATTTTAGAAGCATCCGCAGCTGTTTTTTTTATTTTTATTTTTTTCAGCTTGCTTGAAAACCTGTCACCTTATTGTTGGCAGGAATGAAGGTTATTCAATGCATGGAAATGTGGGAAAAACTTAAAATACTCAATTAGAGTATTGATAAAAAGTTTATTTAGTTGAGTAGTTCAATCAGAAACTGAAACTCATTAATTATTTTGATTTTTTTTTACCCAGTCTTAGGTTTCAAGCATTTATTTATGCTCATTTTGGTATTTATATTTCAATTTTTTTTGACAAAATTATCATTTTACATAAGGCCAGTTCAATAAAAAACAAAAAAACAAACTGGCTCTAACAGCATAGGAAAGGGAGTTTGAGGTCATGGTTTGAAACTATGCAAGAAGACAAATTTCTGAGTTTAAGAAAAATATACCTCACAGACCCTCAGCTGGCAGCGGCGGTAAATAAATACCAGAGTCAGCAGTGAAGAGACGACTTCAAGCGGTAAAGTTTAAATGCATAAAGCTGGTAGAGAAATGACCTAAAAGACACACAGCTGTCTTTGCGATGAAAATGAGTTGAAATGAGTGAAAATATGATTCAATTGATAAGAATTTAAAAACAATAAAAACCCACTTGTCAAACTGGCCAAAAAATAGAAACAGCTTAGGCTATGTTCACACTGCAGCCTGAAGTGACCCAATTCCGATTTTTTTGCCCATATGCGACCTGTATCTGATCTTTTCATGACAGTCTGAACGACACAGATCGGATTTTTTCAAATGCGACCCAGGTCGCTTGGATATGTGGTCCTGAATCCGATACGTATCTGATCTTTTCAAATGCGACCTGTGTCTGTACGGCCAGGTCGCATTCATCCGACCTACACGTCACTGATACTTGACAAACGTCACTAACGGTGGACCTGGCTATGCCAAAGAGGTTGGCTAAAATAAAAATAAAAAACAGAGGTTGGCTATTGTGCGGTAACAAGCACCTGTTGCAAATCAATACAGTCCCAGGGCCGCCGAAGATGTGTGTTTTTACGTAAGGAGTGCTAAAGAGATCCATTCAGACGCACATAAAGGTTGCCTTTGTCATTCGAAAATTATGAATGAAGTCCGTATCAGTAAAGCCGCACACATCGCTAAAATTTTCTTTCTTTTCGATCTTCTTAAAAAGATTGCGTTGGTAATGTTCTGGCTCCGGTTGGAGAATAACGTAAAGAGCGCAAGATACGCTGCAGCATTATAATCCATGTTTACTTCCGCAAACAATGAGCACGCTTGCTACGTATGACGTCATCGCGTCCTCTGCTGCGCATGCGGGACACTTAGGTGTATGAATGCAGTTCACACAGGAGATCACATACAAGTCGCATATATTTGCAAATGTGAACGGACACGCAAAAAAATCCGATTTCACAAAAAAATCGGAATTGAGCATCAAGGCCTGCAGTGTGAACGTAGCCTAAGGTGGTCACTGTGAGAGTAGATCTGTTTTGGACAGAGGTGTCCAGGTTTGAGGTCTCTATACCCAAAAGAAGAATATTTGTAGACCAAATAAAAAGCCATGAGGACACTCAGTAACGCCATCAGTCAAGCATGGTGAAGGCAGTATCATGGTGTGGGCACACATTACCTTTGGACCGCACCTGACTGGGGCACCTGACTGAGGCTGACCCAAACCACACCTCCAAAATTTGTCAGCATTGTTTAAAAATAAGCTGTCCATCAACCTAGTTTACTCGTTGTATTTCCTACTCAGACTAATTTCATGTCTATTTCCATAAAAAACAAAAATAGTTTTAATTGATCCCAAACTCTTGAAGTCAGAAGAATCTGTAAAACATTTATTAGTGAGTAATGTTTTCCCAAATTTGTGCTCATTAGCTCAGTGAGCGTCTCAATCCTCCAAAGGAAATTGGTTGGATTGATTCTCAAATATACAAGTGCGTAATGCTAAACAAATCAAATATATTAAAGGTTTATTTCTAGATAATTAATTGTAAACAATTATCTACATTATATTCCTTATTTAGAAGATGGTACCCTTTATTGAAATGGTTCACCTGTTAATATTTTGCTGTGACTAAAAATTGTTATTTCTGTTCGTTAATTCTGATTCCTTCTTAGAAAATACACAAACTGTGTTCCCTTACTTTAAAGTGTATTTTTTCCGCTGAAAGTTGAGCGTTTTTAAACCGCACTCCTTGTTGTTTTATATGTGCAACTTGTTTTGCAGTGTTCAAGGTTTTCCTTAACGTTTGTGCTTCCACGTTATTCAGCATGATCATCATGTGCACCATTTTGACCAATTGTATATTCATGACATTTAGTGACCCACCAGAATGGTCCAAACAAGTAGAGTAAGTATACACGCCCAAACTTCTGCTGAAATCCTAACCTGCACGTGAATCCCGTCGCTGCTCTTCACTCTCCGCTGGACCTTCTTTTCTAGGTATACCTTCACGGGTATCTACACATTCGAGTCGCTCACAAAAATCGTTGCCCGAGGTTTTGCCATCGATGGCTTCACGTTTCTCAGAGACCCATGGAACTGGCTGGACTTCATGGTCATTTCAATGGCGTAAGTATATGTTGCTATAACAACTGCCTGCTCTCCTCTTAAAGGGGCGTAGTTGCAGGTTAAAATGAAGAAAAACAAACATTACCTGAAGCATATGATAGTAACTTGTAAATTATCCATGATCCGCTTTAGGTAAAAGATTGAAGTAGATGTACTAAAAATATCATTCAAAAATGTTCTTTTGCGCTTGTTCTTGTTTATTTAAAGTATAACTTCAATCATGAGAAGCCGCGGCGATCCTGTTGTCTATGCCACTGACACCACCAGTGGACAATTGCTCTTGCAGAGTTGCTTTATAACACTTGTGCTTTTGTGTCAATGACAAGCCCAAAGGGCTTACAGAGAAAGTGTATTAATAATAATACAGATGTACCTTAACCTAAAATATACAGTGTCTTGCAAAAGTATTAATACCCCTTGGATGTTTTCACATTTTGTCGCTATACAACCTGTGTTCCTCGCTCTTCGCAATGCTGTTCATTCACCAGCAAACCTCCGAGTCCTTTACAGAACAATCGGGTTTATGCAGAGATTTACAAACAGGTCAACCAATAAGGCGAAGGCAATCAGAAGTTAGTGCTTTTTCAGGTTTTAATTTTAGATTTTGATGACCGTGGAATCACTTTCATTCCTCTTTACAGCCATGTGCTACTTTGTGTTGGTCTGTCACATAAAATCCTCTAAAATCTAAAGTTAGCGTCTGTAAAGTGTCAAATTTTGAAAAAGTTCAAAGGGTGTGAGTATGTTTGCCAGGGACTGTAGACAATGAAACGAAAAAGAATTTTGATCCTATACAGATTTATTCTATTTTTACTTTTTTTGGCACATTTATACAGACCTGAACAAATACTAAAAGCAGTTTTCTTATTATAATTTTTTTGTTTAAGAGAACAAAGATATCCAAGGTCGTGGGTCGTGTACGGGAAAGTAATTGAACCTGATAAATGGTTGTGCCACCCCTGGAGGCACCAATTGCCATTTTTCATCAATGTAGATGCATTTTGGTTCACTCTTCAAATAATTATTTTAACAGAGCCACACTAGAAGATTTTCTAGCATCATCAGCCTGTTTAGGGTCACAACACTGCATCCCTATTGGCTTTAAGACCAGACACTCCAAAAGCTTAATTTTGTTTCTTTTCAGCCACTTAGTGGTAAAAGTGTCTCTTGTCTTCTGGCAAACTCAAGTGAGTTTGTGCTTCAGGTTACAAATTGAGGACTGGCCATTCCCCTTCAACATTTTCTAAAACAGAGCAGAATTCCAGGCTCTATTGATTTCAGCAAATTGTCTAGGTCCAGAAGATGCCCCAGATATCTCGCTACCTCCACCGTGTTTGACAGTTGATAGGGTATAGGATATACTCTTTCTGAAAAGTGAGCTTTGCAGTCCCTTAGATGTTGCTCTGGGCTCTTTTGTGACCTCTTGCATAAGTTGTTGATGCGTTGTTGGCGTAATTTTGGTTGGCCGGCTGCTCCTAAGAAGGTTCCCCACTGTCCCACGTTTTCTCCACTTGTGGTTAATGGGTCTCACCATGGTTCATGGGACCCCCAAAGCCTTACAAAAGGCTTTATAATGGCTTCCTGACTGATAGAGGCTAATGATTTGCTTGATTTTGCAGATTGGGATTTGATGTGTTGCTTTTTGAAATCTTGTGGCCTAGGCAGTATGACCCACAGAGTATGGCAAGTGATGTTGAACCAAAAATGTTGTAATTGTGGTTAATTCATGGAAAGGGTCGATATATTTTCTACTTAGGACCAAGTTTGGAAAAAAATATTCTTAATCACAGAAATTATAATTTGAAAACTTTTTTTAAACTCTGATTACCTTTGTCTAAGATGAAAATTGGTTTGATAAAACATTTAAATGTGACAAAAAAAGCAAATATCCTGTCATGATACTGCATATTTATTATAGTCTTTATTTTGTTTTAATCCTTTAATTTTACATTGTGACAGCACAGGTTTAATATCAAGATGGAGAGATAACTAAAATCTGCAATGGGTAGTTTGAAGACAATTTAGCCTAAAGGTGATACATACTGTCTAACTTTTCCATTAATTAAAAGCATCCATTATACATTTTTGGAGGCAGTGGGTTGTGGTATCAGTCTATTTCAGTTAAAGCTTTTCTTCTCATGTAAAAATGTTAAATACAACTCTAAAGTTTATCTCTGACCAAATTATACTATACTATACTATACTATACTATACTGTACTATACTATACTATACTATACTATACTATACTATACTATACTATACTATACTATGCTATGCTATGCTATGCTATGCTATACTATATATTATATAGTACTTTGCTATTTTAAGTTTGTGCCCATGTCAGTATTCAGCTTGATGAAATTTTCTCTAACTGTTTGACGCAGCAAAGAGTTAAAAGTCTAAATGTAGCACTTAAATTTTTCTTTATATCTGGTAATACTCTGGGTGGTAATTTTAAGAGGGGTTGTGTTGAGCACTATTGAGTTAGTAGTCAGTATTGCACCTGCAGTACATGGTGATCGGTATGACTTTAGTCTGGAGAACCAAGGAGACATTTATGGGGACGTTACAAGCTAGCAGCAGGTTAACCGTTCATGAAGACACTTGCGACAGAAATGATGGAGCTTACCATGTCAGCAGGAAGGTCGTTCAGTCTTTTTCGGTCAGCAGGGTGGAGTAAGAAAGCACAAAATCATCACAGGAAAAATATTTTATGCAAAATGTTGCAAGAACCCTAAAATATCTGCCTAAAATTTGCACTTGGATGGTACACAATGTTTCATTTGAGCACTATATGAGGCTTGTACCTTCTCTAATATCTTTCTGCAACCACTTGTTTAGTGCAGACAGATTTTCTCTTTAGTAACAGCTACTGTTGATTCTAATGACAAACTCTTTTTAAATTCTTGCATAATGATCCACACCTTACCCCCTCAAAGAAAATATAATGTTATCGCTGTTAACATCAGTCATTTTATCTGCCTGAAGCTCTGCTCGGAAAAGCTGTTAGCTTGACTTCCCCGTGAAATCTTCTCGGTCTTCTGGTATGAAAGAGCTCAGATTGCTTTATATTGCAAGGAAAATACTGACTGCTCATAAGTACCCGTCAAAACCCTACAACACAAAAACCGAACCCTTCTAGTTAGAGGTTTGATTGGTTGGTTGACCTTGGTAGACCTTAATTGTTGGTTTGGGTGACGTTTAATAAAATTAAACAATGAAAAGTCCTCCATATTCAATCCCATCATGTTAGTTATGCATATCAAAATATATTGTAATTGTTTTCCTCTTCCTCTAACTTGGATAACTCCTGAGTGACTTTATCTGATCCACCTTGCAGGTATATAACAGAGTTTGTAAACCTAGGCAATGTGTCAGCTCTGCGTACGTTCAGGGTTCTGAGGGCTTTGAAAACTATTTCAGTTATTCCAGGTAAGGCAGGTGCTTGTCTTGCGGGCGGGCGGGCGATCCACGGGGCTTCATGTTAGTCATGGTTGTGTTTCACTCCCTCTTCCTCCTCCTCTCACTGGCCGGTCAGGTGTTCAGCCTCTGTCCCACCGTGGTGTCCCTTCCTGGTCTTCGATGGTGGTGGTGGTGGTGGTGGTGTTGTGTTCTTGCACAATCATTCGTGTGTGTTGTTATCGTGTGTGTTGTGTATCATAGGGTTCTGTTCTGTGTGTCATCCTACCTTGTTGCAGATATATAACAGAGTTTGTGGACCTTGGGAATGTCTCGGCGCTGAGAACGTTCAGGGTTCTCCGAGCATTGAAAACTATTTCTGTCATTCCAGGTGAGACTCCCATTTAAACACTAAGGCTGATCCTAAAATTACCTTACAAGAAGATTTTTTTTTTCAGACTTTCTTTGTATATCTTCTTTATTGCAATCAAAAATGGTAGAAAATCATTTTTGATTGGCTGAGCAGCCTGCAGGCAGTCTTGTGGGTTCACATGTTCTGAATGCACAGCAAAAATAAGGTCATGGTGAAAAGAAAGTGTGCTGTCAGTCTTAGAAATGATCTGGTCATTTGTCAAAAAGTATTTAAATCAAGCCTCGAATGTCCAAAAACATGCAAAACACAGATTTTCCCAAAATAATAGCATTTATGAGAAAATAAGCACACCCTGAAAACCTGATACATTGAAAGAATGTAAAACTCTAGAATTTAAAGGTGACATCCTTTCTTTTCCCCTTGACTAGAAACAAATTACCATTTCTCTTTTAAAGCTTGCATTGCTCTGAAGTAGAAGTGATTCTAGAAAAGGACCAAACTCGGTTATGATTTGCCAGGAGAGTTTTACTGTATTTGCTTAAGTTTACTTTTTAACAAGTCAATGTGAATTATTAGATAAGAAATATGTAAGAAGAAAGAAAAAGAAATTGATCATATCTTTGTGCATTTGGTTTGTTTCCAATGATACTGCCTTTTATTCTCATGTAAAGAATTCAATCCTGTAAGACTGCCAGCCTTAATATGCTGCATGAAGCTCTAAGACGTACCTTTCGGATCTGATAGAGGGATCATTTATTTATTTTTAATTTATTTTCCTTTAGTCCATCCTGAGTCATGGATAAAACGATTATTATTACAATTGCATCACATAAATGTGTGACATAAACAGTATTATGCAAAACCTATATGTAGTTTAGATTTTACCCTGTTCTTGTAGTCACTGCTTTTGTCTCACCAAAAGTTAGCAACTTGATAATTAAATCACAGAACCAGTCGTTATGGTATTGGGAATAAATCCTATAATTATCAACAACTTTAAAGTAAAGCCTCTGACTTAAGGATTGCATGCTGCTTGTGAAACAGCATCCAGCCATCAGTGAGTCACCTCAGTTATATCTGAATATTTCAGGATGATGGTCCATGCAGATTTCTTATGTCTTTGCTTTTTTGACACATATCAAAGCCTCAAAAACAACTTTATCAAACAAAGATCACCAGTATTGACACAAAAATATGTTTTCAAATTATTATTCATTTATTTACAAAGGAAAAAATATTTCCATATCACTATGTTCTATGTAAAAATGTTGTAGGTCACCTTGTTAAACCACAACTTGAGCGCTTATAAATGCATGCTTTTTAAAGGTGAGTTCAGCTTTAATGGCCACACGAAGCCTTAATCACCCATAGTATAAAAACTAAAACCTCTCTGACAACATGAAGTGGGCTAAAATATCTCAGGACGCCATCTAAAGTACTTAAATAACAGATGATAAACAAAATCACTGATATCTATCAGTATGGAAGGAATTATGAAGCCATTTCTAAAGCATTGGGGCTTCATTGAATGGCAGTGAGAGTCCTTATCAGCAAAAGCAAAAAACAGTGAACAGGGGAGACCATTTCCAGCAGGACCAAAATTACCCCAAGACAAAGGAATCCAGAACCATAATTAAAGAGCAAAGAACAGGCTGGGCAAAGTCGGCCTCCATGGGAGAGCTGATAGCCGAAATGACCAAAAAGAAAATTAAGGCTTGTTTCACATTTGACAAAAAAACAAAAACATCTTGATGATATCTAAGACTTTTGGGCAAATATTCTGTAGACTGAGGAGAAAAAGTAAAACATTTTGGAAGGTGTCCATCCCTTTACTTCCATAATTTCAGGAAAAAGGATTGTCAGATTTCACACCGACAATCAAACTTGGTGGTTGTCTTTAAAGTATGAATCCTACCCTCCACCAGAATATCCTGAGGGATTTTCATCTTATTTGTTTAACCCTTATTTATTCAGGTATTCACATTGAGATCCAAGATCTCATTTTGCAAGAGAGACATGCTTGTCCCTTAGCGTCTTCAAAGAGCACTGAGAATAAGTAAAAAGGTGGGATAAAAGTCAGTTTAGTTCAGTTCAAATAATCTCATCATCTTGCTTAATACTATTTATCCTGATGCAGCCATTTCCATCAGCCTTGGCGTTTAAATGACCTGCATGCCTCCTCTCACTAACCCCTAAACTCCAACTCTAGTGCTCCTGAAAGCTGTCTTTGTGCATGTTATCTTCTTCATTTCTTGCTTCCTTTCGTACGCGTGCATCTCTGCATTGCTTGCTCTTCTTACTATGCTGTGTTTTAATGATGTGCAGAATTCACCGTGTACTTACTGAAGTTGGTTTGGGATTTTTCCATTGATGCAGTTAAAAGGAAATTAAGAAATGTTTCCTCTCCAGTTTAAAACTTACTTTAGTTGTCCCGTTAATCAGCTTTTTTATTTTAGTTTTTAGAGATAATGATAATAATAATAGATTTATATGATGGAAAAATCCCATAGAGCTTCAGTCTTTAATAGTGAGGGTTTTCAAAATATCTTCTTCAAAGTATACAGATATGATATTCTGTAACTGCCATAAAATCTTAAGATGTCTTTAAGACACAATAAAACACATTTTAGAACTTCCTGCTCTTCTAACTAAATTACTTAATGTTTTAGATTGACTTAGACCATATTTATCTCTGGGGCATTCTGCTAGGTCTGCTCTGATCAGACTTGCTTGACAACATTTTGGCAGAAATCACTTTAGATGCAAATTATACTAAGATTAGTGCAACAAGGAAACAAGAAATGAAGTTTAAAGAATGCATTCATTTACTGGAAACAACAAAACTTTGCACATTGTTTTCTGTTGCAGACTTAATGTAGCTGCTTTGTGAGCTGTACAATCTGAAGGATGTAGTGCAGATGTCCTGTATAAATTTTTTATTTAGAAGAAACAGAAATGAAAACTATTTAACTCAAAGCACCTAGATACCGACACCAAACGTGTTCCAGCACTGGCAGACATTTCTGTAGAAAGAGTATGTTATTATACTCTAGTTTATCTTTTATTATTATTATTTTTTTTATCACAGCTTCTCATGTAAAGTGAAACTTGAGTGATGACTCCTAATCACTGAGCAGGCTAGTGACAACTCAGCAGAAGACTGACTTTGAGTCTACTGTCAGGTCTAGATGCTATTATCATGGCATGAATGGCATGATAAATTTTGGGTTTTGAGTCAGGTTTGAAATTATTGTGAACTTTGACCCCTCTTTTTGGCAGATTTGGAGGAACAGATTTCAGTAGTCATTTACAGTTGTTGCTTTCCCTGGCACAGCCTTAGCTTTTAAGGATCATCCACAAATTTTCCATGAGGTTGAGGTCTGGGCCATTCCAGAGGGTTAATGTTAGCAGGTTTAATCATCATTTTTCATGTGTGTTTGGGATAATTTTCCTGATCCTCAAAAGGATAGAAGTTGCCAGACATTTTATTTGTGTTTTCCTCTTACTCTCCTCCTTTCTTCATATGTCTGTGTGTGAATATGTCCAATGTGGTCCATGTGTGAGGTGGCCCGTTTCCATGTTTGTGCATTTGTGCACATCTGTCTGTGTGTGTGTGTTTGTGGGTGGATGTTGTTCGTGTGTGTGTGAACAGGCCTGAAGACCATTGTGGGCGCTCTGATCCAGTCTGTGAAGAAGCTGTCCGATGTGATGATCCTGACTGTCTTCTGTCTCAGCGTCTTTGCGCTGATTGGATTGCAGCTTTTTATGGGGAACCTCCGAAACAAGTGCGTCTTCTGGCCAATCAACATGACTGAGCAGTACCTGGAAAACGGCAGCCGAGGTTTCGACTGGGACGCATACATCATGAACAACTGTGAGTATAGCCTCTGGCACTTGGAGGATCATGCAGGATTACTTCACCGTTTTGTAATCTCTGGAATACTGTGGGATTTGATTTTTGTAGTCTGGGTGTATGGAAAAATGTATGAAAAAATAGGAAATAAAATATAATATGTACATGATAATTTTCTTTAAAGGTGCACAAATTTATTTCAATGTTATTTTTTCTCATTATTTAACACACCAAGTCTCCCTAACTCCCCCCCCCCCCTTTTTTTCAGCTACTCTGCTGTTGTTTATTCTGACTAGAGAGTAACTGGGATACTTTTTGTACAATGTATGGCTAACTTGCAGAGCCTCCCAAATCCTTTCTCCTCCTTAATAATTTTCTTTTATATCCATCCATCCATCCATCCATCCATCCATCCATCCATCCATCCATCCATCCATCCATCCATCCATCCATCCATCCATCCATCCATCCATCCATCCATCCATCCATCCATCTATATATGTGAGGTAATTTTAGGAGGGGTGGGCAGAAGGGCAACAGAATACATTTCAGTTCACTCAGCTGTTCCTGAGTCTGGCAGTCTGTCTTTAGAGACCTGTACAGGCTGCTGGAGGACAGAAGGGTGAACAAATGGTGAAGGGTGTGGGTAAGGTCTTTCACTACATTTCAGGCCCTATTGTGACATCGAGAGTGATACATCTGCTCCTTAGATAACAGTTCCAAACCAGACATTTATGCAGTATGTTAATACACTTTCTACCACTGAACGGCAGAAGGACCTCAGACAGTTGGGCCTTTCTCAGCAGTCTAAGGAAGTATAGTCTCCAGTGGGCTTTTCTAATAACGCCATCTGAGTTCAAATGCCTTTTAGGGTCTTATCTGATGTTCAGAGAGAGGTTGTTACAGGTGCACCATTCAGAGAGTCCATAGACTTCATCTCTGTAGGTGACCTCATTCCCATTTGTGATGAGTCCCACCTCGGTTGTGTTTGGTAATCATGTTTGGGAGGTAGAGAGGCAGGCAGTCATGAGTGTAAAGGGCAGAAGAAGAGCCAACCGAGCACACAACCCTGTGGTGCCCCTGTGCTGAGCAATGGGTTTTTTGGAAAGGGAGGTCCAGGTCCCACAGTCTGTGGCTGTTCAGTGAGAACGTCCGTTATCCAGTGACACAAATGACTGCTGAGACCAAGACCCTGCATATATTTGTGACTAGCTTGCTTGGAATGATGGTATTAAAAGCTGAGCTGTAATACATTGATTTGTGTCCTGTTCTTTTCTAGACACGTTAGAGCTACATGGAGTACTGTGTTTATGACATCTTCTGCAGAGCTATTTGCCTTGTATATTGAGGGTTGAGTAAGGGGGGTAGAGGTAATTTAAAATGACCTAGAAAGGACTTGGACACTACGAATGTAACAGCAATGGACCTGTAGTCAATGAGTGAAGTGTCATTTGTTTGCAATGGCACTGGGGTTAAAGCCTGCAGAGATATCTGACATTAATCCATTGTGAACTTTAGTCTTTATATTTAAGTGTGTCAAAAATTGACAGGGAGCTCCCTTCATTTAAATCTGACATAGATGAAATTATGAAAAGGAAAGTGTGCAGGGACCCTTGACATTTCTGAACTCATGGTACTGAGATCCAGTATGTTGTCACCTTGTTTTTATTAAATAGAAACATAAACAGCGACTAATTCATCAAACCGGCAGTGGTCATTAGAAGTGACGTTCCTGCTTTGCTTTGTTGCAGCAAATTTCTACTTCCTGCCCAACGCTCTGGATGCTCTGATATGTGGAAACAGTTCGGACTCAGGGTGAGTTGTCACTTAATACGAGCTCATGATGTGTGTTGCCAGTCCCTGAGTGGAGTGTACTCATTCAACACAGAAGAAATCTTGCAAGTGTCCTATCATCTAATTTTTCTAATGATGATGAGAACTCACCCATCACTAAAGAGAAAAACTGAAGTAAATCTGATGTCCTCCTCTGAACAATTTTTTTGAGAAACAAGAACTAGGAAAGAAAAACCTTCCATGATTTATCATATAATCCTATTTTATCTTTCTTAAATATACCAGAACACAAATATCAGGAGGTACATATTAATCACGCTGAGATGATGCTAAACATTGTAAAAATTTAAGGTTTCAATAAAACAGCTTTTTTTAATATACATTTCTGTGATTTTCTTTCAGACGATGCCCAGAGGGTTTCACATGCATGAAAGCCGGAAGAAACCCTAACTATGGTTACACCAGTTTTGACAGCTTTGGATGGGCTTTCCTTACCCTCTTCCGTCTCATGACTCAGGACTTCTGGGAAAATCTCTACATGCTGGTAAAGAGGAGTATTCCTAATTTGTTTCTACTCTTTTCTTTAAAATATGGGCACTTTTCTGTGCCACTGCTTAGACTTGACATTGTTAAACAGTTTTAAATCAACAAAACGTCATTGTCATCAAAACCACCTCAGCTTTTTTTTTTTTTGCCATTGTAGCAAAAGTGAGAACAAGACAAACTATGAGGAAGATAGCTGCTACTAATGCAACTTGCAGACAGTATTTATTCTCCTTTTGTGAATATTTTGTAGTTTTTTTTTTCCAGATTTCCAAATTATTTGTTGAGTTCCAAGCACACCATTGCCATAAATCTATAATCCCTTTTGGAATTAGTTTGAACGTTTGTATTGGTTGATTTACAGTAGCTCATTTAAGCAAATGTATTTGTGGTTTTAATATCACTTCAATAGCTCTCATCTGACATGCATTTCCGCCTTCTCTGGATATGACATGAACACGGATCAAATAACTTTCCCTTTGTGCCAAATAAGGAGTATTGCCTGCTGCGTGTAATCAGAGTTGTCTGTGTTGAGCGGTTTTCCAGTGGTTTTACAACCACTAATATAAATGCATGCATACAAAATAGAACATTATTGGGAAGTGGAAGGAGCATGATTCATGTTATTTTTTTAACAAATTGGTAATAAAAATCCTAAAAATGTCACCGGTGTAGGTATTAAGCTGCTTTTACTCAGATGTCCATAAATAAAATTCAGTGCAAGCTATTTTGTTCAGTAGTCACTCAATGGTGAAACAGAGTCACTCTGCCTTTGATTAAGTTTCTGAATAAATCGAGCAGTTCTGTGAAGGCCTCAGGGATTTGTTAGAGAACCTTTATGAACAAAACAGCATCATGAAGACCAAGCAAGTAATCAGACAGGTCAGGGAGGAATTTGTTGAGAGGTTAAAAGCACAGTTAGGTGATGAAACAATATTGAGTAATGAACATCTCACAAAATCACAGGTAAACCCATCATGTTGAATATGGAAAGTGTATGGCAACTGTAAACCTTCCAAGAAAAGGCCATTCACGTACATAAAGTGACAGGAAGTATTAATCAGCGAAGCAGCCAAGAGCCAAAGATAACTTTTGAGGAGCTGCAGAGATTCAGATTCAAATCTGATTTTTCTGATTTCCCACAGACTCTGCGAGCTGCAGGGAAGACTTACATGGTCTTCTTTGTGCTGGTCATCTTTGTGGGCTCCTTCTACCTGGTGAATCTGATCTTGGCTGTGGTGGCCATGGCTTATGAGGAGCAGAATCAGGCCACAATGGAAGAGGCTGAGCAAAAAGAGGCTGAATTCAAAGCTATGCTGGAACAGCTCAAAAAGCAACAGGAGGAGACACAGGTAAGCTGCCCTTTTCTTCTGAGTTGAAAAACATCTGTATCTGTTTTTTGGACGTTATGTTCTTATTATGAGGCCTGTTTTTCACTTCAGGCTGCTGCTATGGCCACATCGGCAGGGACCGTATCAGAGGCTGCATTAGAGGATGTAGAAGGGGGTCATTTGTCCCGTAGCTCCTCAGAGGTCTCCAAGCTCAGCTCAAAGAGTGCCAAGGAGCGCCGCAATCGCAAGAAGAAATGGCGCCAGAAAGAGCAGGAGAAGGAGAAAGGAGACAGTGAGAAGGTAGTTAAGTCTGAGTCAGACGATGGCAGCAAGAAGAGCACCATCCGCTTTCCAGGAACCCGACTTGGGAGGAAGACATCCATCATGAACCAGGTACAGTCAGGAAAAATGTGTCAGCTTCTGCAAAATGATGTGTTCGATGGCTTCAGATCAGAAAGCTGTACATGCTTTTAGTGGTTGGAAGTGTATGGCTTCTTGCCACAGAGTGGTCCTAAATTATTGATCCATTCCTGTGACCTGTGAGATCCACTTTAATGGTAGATATGCTGGCCATTTTGCATTGGCTGATGTGTGGTCCTGACCAAATGGAAAAACTGATATACTGTCTTAACAAGTAGTTAGATTAGACTTTTCTGTCACATACGGTTTCTCTGGAGCACCCTTAAAGCTAAGATTTTGACAATCTCTTCCCTCTGGTTGTCCTGCTTTTTAAGAAGATATTTTGTTGTGGTGAAATAATTTAAGTATGCTTATCAGGCCAAATTGTGCAAAATTATAGAAAATTTTTCTTCTTAGTTGTTTTGAAAACTTATTTCAAAATGCTTAGAACCTGAGGCTATATAATGTTATAGGAATCCTGTCAAACCGGCTTTAAGCCTATGTATTTTGTTGAAAAATTTGTAATTATTGTTTATGTTTTCAATAATATTATTTTGTTGTTACTGGTCTTGGAAAGGAAGGACTTAAAAAAGAAAATGTTTAAATCTTTACAAAAATGCAAATCATAAATTGGAAATATGTTATAACATGACTCATTGTGATATGTATGTAGAGTTTAAGATTAAAGTTTGAAAAGTTTGTATTTCAGGGAGGAAGGCAAGATGTGATTAATTTCAGTTAATCAAATTGTTAAAGGCTAAAAATAACTAAGATCCACGAGGATGTACAAGAGTGTATTCTTGGAATGAGTATTGTCCTCATTAAATGTTCTTAAGCAATGATGGTTAGGAATAGACATATTCAATATATTTTTTTATTTAGAATGGTAAATTTATTGCAATCTCAAAATGTAGAAGTTATTCTGGGACTTGAATTGTTTTCAAAGATTACATTGTGGCTTGCAGTCATAATGACTGCTTTGTTTAATTTGGTTTAGTCATCTTTGTTTGCACCCCACCCCATTTTATGCTAAAGTATAATTATTTTTTAATTAAATGAAAGACTAATAAGGCCTGCTCACAGTGCTTTAATATAATTTTTCCCAGAGTTCTGCTATTTTTCTCTTTACACACTTAAATATTTTTTATCAGCTAAATTTTCCTGTTTGACAAAGGTAACCTGCAGAGTAAATACAAACTGCAGCATTTCATTTCTTGGGGGTGGAGGTGGGGGGCCACAGCTTAATTTCTTAAAGGTTGAGAAAGCAATTTTTCCAGAAATGAAAATAAGAAACACCCAAGTCCCTTTTTGAATAACTCCGCATGCGCAAGACCATCTTACCATCTCTTCCACTCCTCACGGGGATTGTGTGAAAAAATCTCCCAAATACACAGGTCTTATTTCTTTCTTCTAAGACTTTCCTCTTCTTCTCCTAAACTTGTAAGAAAGTTTACTTCTCGCAACTCTCAGTCATTTTTAAAGGATACGGTAAGAGCAGCGGAGCTACAATAGACGGCTAACACCGAAGCTAACCGGATACATAAACACTAGAAGTACTCATGTGCAGCCAGCAAACGGAAACTACCAAGGAGCATGCGCGCACCGTTAAATAAGCGCGTCACAATGATTGGCATGTGGAACAACCAATAGATAAGGTGATACCCCTGGAACTCGAAGGACAGAGGGGGGTGTGGGCAAGCCTCGCCCTCTGACCAATCTCTGCCTCTCGGACCAAATGGCTGGGATTGGTCAGAGTTTTTACAGGCCTACAATTCTCATTTTTTGTTCACTTTTCTGATTACACTTTATGTATTCAGAAAGGAGCTTCTCTCTTTCTGCTCTCGGTGAAGGCGGAGGCTATTCTTTCTTCTCTCCATTCCCCTCTCCATCACCTGTATCAACCCTGCTTCCATCAATCTTTTTAAAAGCCTCTCTTTACATGTCCTCCAAATTGTAACTTATGGATCTGGTCAGCTGGTCTCTCAATGCAATTTATCAAATTTTCTCAACTAGAAGATGGGCAAAGGAGTGCCCTCATGCCCCAGTGGTACATTTGCAGCTGGACACATGGTGGACTCCTGGGAGGAGGATCATGTGTCTGTCCATTTTGTCGGTCGAGGATGTTGAAGATGCGTTCAAAATTGGATTTATGATAACAGGATTTCTGCTTTTTGGAGCTGGCGGTTACCTGAAATATCGAGAAATTCTGAACATGTCTGCAGCTGTTTCAGCCCATGTCAGAGCTGCCTGAACTATGTGAGGGATATGTCATATATTCAACACTCAGACTGAAATGCTGCATGAACAAAACCACAAACTGGATGCGATCCTTGCACAGAATCACAGGCCAGCTGCACTTCCTGAACTTGCTGGTGGGATGGAATAGGAGAAGTTGATAGCTTGACTTTGGCAGAAACCACAAATTTGCCTGTTTGGATTTGCCATTTGAGATAAACCAAGGAGACTTTAAGGCAGACAGAAAAAAAGAGTCAACCTGCCCTAAAACAAATGCTGTTATCCAAACTGGCTCCCCTGTTTCCGCCTTCAAAGGCTGACTATCTTACTTTCTCCTGGATGTTACGTAAACATCACTTTCTCTGACATCTGTGACTTGGAACAGAGCACTACTGAACTGCCTGATAATGTTCCATCACTATCAATGACTACGGCTACGGGGGCTATCTGGGGCAGTTGTCATGGCCCTACACTGACACACTCACGATTACACTAAAACACACATGCACACACACAGCCTCCGCTGCGCTTTTTTCCCCCTTTACTCTGCTGCTTTCTGTTTTAACTGTAGTGTCACAAAGGTCAGATCAGAGACCCTAAGTTGTAGCCATAAGTAAAACTAAAGAAGTCTAGTTAAGGATGTACTTAGCTTATTCCTTTGTTAATGTCCTATGTAATATTTTTTTCTACAATGTTTTTTCTGTTCATGTACAGCACTTTAAATCGTCTTGTTACTGAAAAGTGCTTTATAAATAAACTTGCCTTGCCTTGCCTACTCTCAGGATGGAAGGACCATTTCACCCAGTATAACAAAAAGTGTTTCTGAACAGAATTACCAACTATAGCTTTAAGTCAACTGTGATGAACCACATTTCCTGGAAACTTACTCCAAGAATGCATCAACAATTTATTCAGGGGGTGGCAAAAGAACCCACAACAACATCTAAAGCAGGGGTCTTCAACCCTTGTCCTCAGGACCCACTGTTCTGCATGTTTTAATGGTTTCCCTGTCTCCACACACCTCATTTAAATAAATGGGTGATGAACAGACCTCTGCAGTCCTTTATGGCTGCAGAGGAGGTGCTGAAATCATTTGATGCTGTGTGGTTGAGTAGAGACATCTAAAACATGCTGGATAGTGGGTTCTGAGGACCAGGGTTGAAGACCCGTGATCTAAAGCATTGCAGTCCTCACTTCAGTGCATATGTTTCAACAATATGAAAGAAAGTGGATACAAATACCTCAAGTGGAGGAGTTCAAGGATCTTGGGGTCCTGTTTAAGAGTGAGGGAAGAATGGAGCGGGAGATCAACAGATGGATTGGTGTGGCTGCAGCAGTGATGCGTACACTGCACTGGTCTGTTGTGGTGAGAGAGAGAGCTGAGCCGAAAGGCAAAGCTCTCAATTTACCGATCGGTCTAAGTTCTTATCCTCACCTGTGGTCATAAAATTTGGGTTGTGACCGAAATAAAGAGATCTCGGATACAAGCGGCTGAAATAAGTGTCCTATGCAGGGTTGCCAGATGGCAATCCGAGTTCTGAGAGTAAAAAGCCGGTCCAGAGATTAGTTCCAACCATTTGCATTTCCAGAACCACAGCATAGACAGAGACTAAAATCACCTCAACCATCTGGGAGGGGCTTGGAGTGGAGCCACTGCTCCTCCACATCAAGAGGAGTCAGCTGAGGTGGCTGTTCTGAATGTTCCCTGGAAGATGAAACCCCCACCGGAAGGTGTTCCAAGCATGACCCACCAGGATGGGCCCAAGGGGGCTTCCCAGGACAAGCTGGAAAGACTATGTCTCTTGGCTGGCCTGGGAGAGTCTTGGGTTTCTTCCAGAGGAGCTGGAGGAGGTGTCTGGGGAGAAGGAAGTCTGGGCATTCCTCCTGAATCTGCTGTCCTTGTGACTCAGTCCTGGATAAGGTGAAAACAACGAGTATGAGTAATGTCAAGGACAATATCCAACCATCAGTTTGTGACATTAAATAAAGGTGCACTTTGGTTATTTAGCAAGAAAATAATCTAATGTACACCAGCAAGTTCACCCAAGTAGGTACTTCTGCAAAAACGGCAGGTGTACAAAATTACTAAACTTTCAACCTTTCCGCTTATGGTCTGCAGTTTTATATTTATCAGACTTTCTAGCAGAAATGGAAAATCCCCATTTGATGTGAGTTGTGTCTTTCCTGGGAGATCTTTCACTTACGGACATATTGTGTACACAATATGTTGTTTTAGGGTGCGAGTGGTGCACAGCGATCAAATATCTGGGCTAAGTATGTGAAAAACAAACTGTCAAAATCGTCTAAATCTAGTTTATATCCGACCCAAATCCCAATTCTTTCTGCCCATATTCGACTCATATTAGTCTTTTTCATGGCAGTGTGAATGGCCCAATTCCAATATTTGTACCCCGCCCCCAAAAGAAATAAAGAATCCAATTTGTGCCACTCTCATATGTGGTACTAAATCAGATACATTTCATTAGTCTGAAATGTCATGTCACAATTCATTCGTCTTTTACGTCACTGTCCTGGCTCTCGCTGCAATTTCATACAGACTTCTTTACACCAGTAGCAGTCACAGCTCCACAAACGACCATTTTTAAAAGCTGTGTTTCTGTTTTTCCTTATCTTTCTTCTTGTTGTTATGGTGTGGTCTTAATATTACTGGCTCCCATTGCTCAAAAACTTAATGATATTTTTCTTTTTTTCTGAATGACGCTTTATTGAGCATTTCTATTAATAATTACACAAAAAACAACAATCACATCTGCTATTACTTCTGTAAACTTCGCACTGTTGTGTGACGTCTACTTTCTCCTTCTGTTGCATGTAATAATGTAATGTAATATCATCTTTATTGTCATTGAAACATACATTGAAACATACATTACAACGCAATTTGTTCTCTGCTTTTCTAACCTCCCTCTTACAGTCTGCAGATATACCCTTCTCAGTTTACCCATGAAATAAGTGTTTTATTCTTGTGTCATGATTTTATGAAGATAAGCATTTTTGTTACTAAACTGCTGTGTCTATGTATTTTAGCGAACAGAAGGTATAAACTGGTTCATCTCCTCTGAGTTTTAAGTGTTTCTGTGTACTTCAAAGGTTGATTTGCAATACTTTTTCTACTGTATATAATTTTAGAAGTGTGTTTATATTATTGTGTTCAAGCTGGCCACCTAGTAGAGTTTTTTTTGCATTTCAGATTTAATGAGTTAGAGCATGTTTAGCTTGTATGGATGATATCAGCTTTTTCAATTTCCATTTTTAAAAAAAGTGCAAAATCAGTGCGAGCAGACAACTTTGCATGGGGAATTTACCTTGACTGTAAAATGGTTAATCTCCCAAAATAAAAAGAACTATAATTATCCAAACTAACTGTATTAAACTCTACAAATACACCACTTTGTGTGTATAATAAAATATGTTCACTCAAACTAAATAACTGAAATAAAGAATATAAATGTTTTACCTTTTTGAGGTAAAGTATATAGCCTCTAGTAGTTTGTATGTTATATGTCTTAATGCAAACTTCTTTCTCATTTAACTGAGCCTGTTTTCTGGGTTTTTATCCACTTGTTCTCTCTAGCCGTTTTCAACAGCCCTAAATCCTCCATATTTTCCTCTGTCTTTCCTCAGTCTCTGCTCAGCATCCCTGGCTCGCCCTTCATGTCACGCCACAACAGCCGCAGCAGCATCTTCAGCTTCAAGGGCCGCTCCAAGGACATGGGCTCGGAAAACGAGTTTGCAGACGACGAGCACAGTACTGTAGAGGAGAGTGAAGACCGCCGAGGCTCGCTGTTCATACCTTACCGGCGCAACAGCTACAGCGGCTACAGCCAAGGCTCATCGCGCATCCACCCATTGGCGCCTCACTCTGGAGGGAAACGGAACAGCACAGTGGACTGCAACGGCGTGGTGTCTCTCATCGGCCCCGGGCCTGGCAGACGGCTTCTGCCTGAGGTGAAAATAGATAAGGCAGCCACTGATGACAGTGTAAGGACGTCCATGGGACACCCATACAGTTTAGGCATGATGACGGCCCTGATCTCTGCAGCTCCTTCTTTCAAAGCCCAGTCCCATTTCCCCGTGTTTTTCTGTTTCCCAAACTCTGAGCTCTCTTCTTTCCTCCTGAATAATCAGATTCTATTTAAGAATCTCCCTTCACAGAGCCACTTACTCTTTCTGTTTTATTTAATTATTTTTATTGATTTATTGCTATATTTTTGTTTTTAAATAACTAACAAGCAGAAATATCTCTACAAACTCCCTCTCTAGCAAACCTAATTAAAATGTTATCAACTAAATTTAGAAAAAAAACAGCATTTCTTGTTAAAGAACTTCCCCTTCATACCATCACCTAGTGTACCCTCAATGGGATGCAGGCACCTTTACTCTCCTTACTACCCATTTCTCTCCATAGGTGTCTTTCCCATTTACTCTTCTTCTACTACAGCTCTCCTCCTCTCTGTCTTCATCTACCCTCCATCCCCAACCCTGGATGGCACAACAAACAAGCCTGAAATATTTTTTTGTAACAATATATCTCCCCTTCCAGCAAGCATGGTAGACCTCCTACCAGTCAACCTGTTCTTACCTGTTTACTTCTTTTGAAGCTTAGCATGGTGGAGATGTTAATGATGTCTTGAATTTCCCTCTGTTGACATGATATGCATGCCAGTGCATGCAATTCAACGTTACAAAGGCATTAGGAAGAGTTCAGTGTTATTTGCAGAGTTGATATGAAGATTGGGGCTATGTTTTCTTTATTTTGTCTCTTTAGTGGAACACGGGTATCATTTAGTGGCTGAGGTAGCTTTAAAGCATTGCTTCTGTGTCTTGTATACATCCTGGGCTTTTCTGAATGACCATCTGTCTTCTCTGAGTACAGACTACTGATGTGGAGATTAAGAAGAAACACTCTGGCTCTCTTATGATATCGGTGGATCAGCTCAACTCTTCCTTCAAAGGAAAGGACCATGCCAACAGTCAGATGAGCGTGGTCACCAACACACTGTTAGAAGGTAAGCTTGGTGCAGTTAGTTCAATTCATTTAGCAAAAATATAATATTTTTTATAGAAATGGAGAAAATTATCTGCTTTAATATGTGCATTTGATTAGGATGTATTTAAATTGTTTCCACATGTTGTCATGTTACAACCACAAACTTTAATGCAATCTATTGTGATTCCATGTGACAGATAAACACAGTAGTGAAAAAATTTAAAGTGGTAAGAAAAATACATGTTTTTTTTTAATCTTTTGCAAATAGGAAGGAAAAATAGAAAAGAAGTATGATCTGCTTTTAAATTCTACCCCCTTTACTCTAATGCTGAATTCTGAAATTTATTTATTTATTATTATTTGTTAAATTTAATTGTCTGAAATAAATTCCTTTCATTTATTCATTCATTCATAAAATCCTGTGTATGATTTAAACACAGTATCAATACAGCAGTTTTTGATTGACACAGATATTTTTCTGAAGAACATTTGTAAATAAACAGCACCACGTAGAGTAGACCAAGGCACACACACAGCAGACAGTTAAGAGACATATTTGCTAAGACATTCATACTTTAAGGGTTATAAAACAATATTTCAGGTTTGAACATCCCCCAGAGATTTGTTTTATCGTCTGACAAATCTCATTTGTCTCAGGGGCAGCTAAGAAGGCCATGGTTGCTCTGGAGGAAAGATCCACAGCTGTGGTGGTTCATTCTTTTGGCAGGAATAATAGTATTCATGCACGCCACAAAATCTGGCATTTATGGATTTTTAAGAAAGCTACAAGAGGTCTGGTTTAAATTCATAGTGTAGGGGACCCAGCAAATATATCAAAGGTGCTCTGGTCACATGACACCAGAATTCTATTATTTGCCATAAGTGGAGTTAAACTTAACACTGCACGTCAACCTGAACACACCATCCCCACACTGAGACATGGTTGTGGCAGCTTCATGCTGTGGGGATGCTTTTCTTTCTGCAGGTCAACAGCCCTCTACTTCCAGCCAGCTTTAATTGCAGGGAAATGTGCTTCTACAAAGTATAGGCTCAGGAGTTCTGAATAAAAATGCACGCCACTCTTCAGATTTATTACTTATAAAACATTAAAAACAATGCATAATTTTCTCAGTCAAAGCAGATGGGACCAAACAAAGGGGCAAAGAACACATGTAAGATGCTGCAAAATACTTGAGACTGGCATAGAGGTTCACCGTTCAGCAGCACAATGACGTTAAACAGTTGAACATACAGCTGAAGGAGTAGTTTGGATCAAAGCATATTTATTTGTTAGAATAGCCCAATCAAAGTTCAGACCTAAATCCCACCGAGAATCTGACTGAGCTCCAGCTAAAGCTCCAGGTATTGTGAAATGGGTTATATACATGTGCTGTATCATATTAGTCATAACTTAAGTTTAATTCCAAGATATGATCACAATAGACAACCTGTTTGCAATAAAAAACTCATGATTGGTTTCTTCCTCATCCTGCAGAATTAGAGGAATCTCAAAGGAAGTGTCCTCCCTGTTGGTACAAGTTTGCAAACATCTTCCTCATCTGGGAATGCTGCCCCTTCTGGCTAAAGCTCAAGCACATTGTCTACTTGATTGTTATGGACCCGTTTGTGGACCTGGCAATCACCATCTGTATCGTGCTCAACACTCTTTTCATGGCCATGGAGCACTACCCAATGACCGAACATTTTGAGAATGTCCTGTCTGTTGGTAACCTGGTAAGAGATGACAACATTTCTCATCTTCTATGCTCTTCTTTTCTCTTCCTCTCGAGCTAAAGAGGAACTTCAGATCGTGTTTGTCCCCTTAAGTAAGACTGCATAATTTCATATGTGCACTTAAGAACTCAAACTTACTACGTAGAATAAACAGATGGAAGTCTCATTAAATATGTATTTCCATTTTAATGACGCAAACTGGTCAGCCCTGCAGTCTCATCTCCTCCTCTTTGTTCACTTTTTCTTTTCCCGTTTATCCCAATTGCACAAAAACTGTTTTTCGACAGATCCGGTGAAGTCTCTCATATATTTGACACACTTTAAAGACACATTTAAAGGTGGCATGGAATGTTTTGGCAGGGAACATGTTAACCTCTTGGAAGACATTTTAGTTTGGCCGTTTCCAGTCCTTGCTTTCCAAAAATCACTGTAGCACAGCAGTATTGGCTCTGCATCAGCACTGAGACAGGAAATGAGGTCATAAGCATTGGTAGCTGTCCAAAGTGAAACAGGAATTTAATTCACCCTGCATTAGAGGGTGGATGGTGCAGTGTGAATCACTGGGTGTCTTCTGCAGCACTGACCGGACACACGATTAGCTGTCCGGTGGGTGAATGTGCAGATTTTTGACCTTACCCTAGCATTTAAAATGTTCAGTCAGAAGAGATTTTAATATTAATAAATAGCAATTCATTGCAAGTAACATGTGTGCATATAAGAACTGCTACTAGACCAAACCAAAGTATCATCCCATTATTTAATAAAACAATGGTTATTTTTTAAAGTTGTAACGTGAGAAGGCTCACCTCTTCGTGAAAGGCTGTATTTGCCAGTAGTGCAATAATTAAAGATAAAAATGCATCTGTGTAAGCCTGTTTAATGGCGTTCAAATGCATGCAAAATTTATACTTTGCAAATACCTAAAAGCGTTCCAAAAGCAGTCTTGTGCAGCTGTCGTCTTGCTACTTTTATGAAGTATATTTTGTGAAAGATTGAGGCCTCGTCACATACTCCATTTTGTTAAAAGGGGACGTATTCAAAATCCATTTTTAGCCCTTAAATACATGTTGTTGTGTACTTATAGTCTCTAGGAGTGCAGAAAATTCGAATGTACTTTGTGCAAGTGCTGCGTAGATATTGTCATACTCTGGATCATAGCTTTTAAGCAATTTCGTTTTTTTCTGTTTTCTATTATGTTTTTTGAAAAATTACGCCACAGCATTTTGCTGCAGAAGTGATTTATCAATTTATCAAATTTATCAATTTCGCGAATCCGCTAGTTTTATTTCTCCGAACGATTTTTTTAGTCCAAACTCAAGGATGCACTAGCTACAGGTGAATAAGTCAAAATCTTTGGTTGTTCATAGCACCGTCCTCCAGCATTCTACAAAAATGGCTGAACGGGGTGGAGGGGAACGCTCTGCGACCTCGAGGGGTTCGAGTGTGAAGTCCCTCCTTTAGATTTAAAGAGACGACACTAAATGTAGGAAATAGGTCCAACTGCCATGACGCTTGAGCCATGTCCAGCATTAGCCATGCCAAGAATCTTCTTTGGTTCAGACAGAAGGTCGGCAAAGGGTTTTGCTTCAACATATGAGTAGGATTAATGTAAATTATTTTGCACTTGCGTCCTATGGGGTATATATGCCCTCTCTAAGTTGCTACGCTAATGCTGAAGGATTTTTCAGCATGTCGGTGGGAGCCTTATTTAGCTGGAAATCAAATTACAAACACAACAATGTTTGATACAAAGAAAGGCTATGTCAGAATGTTATTTATCAAAGGTTGTGTGTTTTTGTACACTATCAAAGCAAAATGATTTAAGTTGACCAACTCAATAAGTTAGAGCGTGGAAAATTGAACTGTTGTTTGATGCATTAATATTTGTCTTTGAGACAGCAAATCTCTGGCAAACAAGAGCATAAGATGTCCTCCTTATTTTTTACTAAACATTCTCCAGGTTTATAAAAAAATGTTCTTAATAGAAGCAGCATAAGTAAGTGGGGGATTTATTTGTGTATTTCAGTAAGTTATGTTGCCATCCAGACATCTTGTTTTATAGAAGGGGTTGCTGATTTCATCACAACATTATCCAAACTTTGTTTTTTACCTGCAAAATAGCAGCATATCTTATTTGTTTGACTTCTGTAACATACTGGAAACATTTAAAACATCACAAAAAAGGGGGAAATGTATGATTAAAGAACCACTTAAATTTGAAACCTTCTCTCATTTAATATATCTTAATGGAGTGACATGTTCTTATAAATCCCACTAAGATCTCATTGTAAATTGTCCCCTTGTAGGTTTTCACTGGCATCTTTGCTGGGGAGATGTTTGCCAAGCTCGTAGCCATGGACCCCTACTACTACTTCCAGGAAGGCTGGAACTGCTTTGACGGCTTCATTGTGACCCTGAGTTTAGTTGAACTGGGGCTGTCTGACGTGGAGGGACTCTCAGTTCTCAGGTCTTTCCGATTGGTGAGTGAAAATGATCTCATGTTAATTTTGTCAGCACACTTTTAGATGAGCATGTCAGCAGCATCAGCTTTCTGTCACAAGATGCTCAGGTTTAGGCTTCAATTCAGTCTTGATCTAGCTTTTGAATATGACAAAACATTAATATATTTAGTCAAACGGATTAGAAATACAACCAAGTAATCCTGTTTTCCATTTACAGCTAAGAGTGTTCAAACTGGCCAAGTCGTGGCCTACACTCAACATGCTGATCAAGATCATTGGTAACTCGGTGGGAGCGCTTGGTAATCTGACCTTGGTGTTGGCCATTATCGTATTCATCTTTGCTGTGGTGGGCATGCAGCTGTTTGGAAAGAGCTACAAGGACTGCGTTTGCAAGATCGCATTGGACTGCGAGCTCCCACGCTGGCACATGCACGACTTCTTTCACTCTTTCCTGATCGTGTTCAGAGTGCTGTGTGGAGAGTGGATTGAAACAATGTGGGACTGCATGGAGGTGGCAGGACAGGCCATGTGCATAATCGTCTTCATGATGGTCATGGTTATAGGAAATCTGGTGGTAAGAAAGAAAAATATCACGTGACGTAATCACCGTAGCTCGTGTACACTAAGTTCTAGGGTTCCAGAGTCTATGTTGTGTTTTTTGGGAAGGTGCTGAACCTGTTTCTGGCTTTGCTACTGAGCTCGTTCAGTGCAGACAACCTCGCTGCCACTGATGATGACGGAGAGCCCAACAACCTCCAGCTCGCTGTTGCCCGCATCAAGACAGGAATCGCTTGGTTTAAGGTCAACATGCGGGTCTTTGTAGCCACGGTGCTCAAAAAGGTACGTCACAATTAGGCAACGGTGGTATACTGATATCAAGGTATGCCAAGGTTTTAAAAAGGTGTGGTTTCAAAGGTGCTAAAGATTCCCGTCATACTGTTCTTATGGTTTAAAGTTCTGTCAATGAAAAGCTGGAGGAAGCACAGATGAAAATTAAACAAACTATTTTTTTTTTAAATCATTAACAAAAGAAAATACTTAGATTAAGTACCAGAGCATCTCTTTTAGGTCACATTTAGAGCGGTAAACTGCAGTCCAGCTGCCTGAGCAGAACACCTTACTCATAATGTAGTTATATGAAAAATATTGTGATAGCAGTAATCAGTGTCAGTATGTAAATAATTTAGCTAAACTATGAATGATTGCTACTTTTCATTTTTATATTAGATTACACTGTACATGTATGTTTAAAAATGTTTGTAGATATCATAACAGCACGATCTGTACCATTTTTACCTAAACTTATCATACCACAAGGATCTCTTCCTGTCCCATGCTTAATCACAAGCCTACAAATATTGTATTACCCCAAGGTGGTTTAAAATTTTAACTTCAGCCACCATGTTTTCTGACAGTATTTCTGTTTATATTGCTTTACCTTCCTGACAAGCAGCCTATAGAAGATGAGCAGAAGCCTTTGGATGGTATTTATGAGGAGAAGCTCAACTGCATCGCAAACCACACTGTTGAAATCAACCGTGAGCTGGACTATCCCAAAAATGGCAATGGCACCACCAGTGGCATAGGGAGCAGTGTGGGGAAGTACATGATTGATGATGACTACATGTCTTTCATCCACAACCCCAACCTCACCGTGTGTGTTCCTATCGCTGTTGGAGAGTCCGACTTTGAAAACCTCAACACGGAGGACTTCAGCAGCGAATCGGATGTGGAAAACAGCAAAGACGTGAGTAAAAATGTATCTTTGAGGAGAAATTAGGTATTGGTCTTATTTTATAGGCCTGAAGATGTGTCAGGTAGAATAGACTTCCTCAGGCTTCATGTTTACTGCCAAAGTTTTAAGGGGATATATAGTATTTCAAATACAAAAATGACATTATTAATATAAATGCATAAATCCAAATTATTTTGGCACATTTCTGATCTCTGGTTTTTGTAAAGCTGAGACCTGGAAACATTAATTTTGCCTAATTCCAATTTCTGTTCCACAACTATTATATGGGAACATATAAAAACAGCACTCTTGCTTTGAGCATTTCTTCACTCCTTATATTATATATATTAGGAGAAAAGGCAGTCAAACAGGGGTCTTACTGTTATAAAAAACCATGAACATGTAAAGTGACCAGATGTCTCAAATTAAAAGCTGAGACACATACGGCCTATTTTGTTAATGGGGGGAGGGGGAGATTTTAGATCACTAGCTTAACTCTGAGGTTTCCAAAAGGCTGCCAACATTTCCAAATCCAGTATGTTTCTTACAATTTTCTTTCAAGTAGCATTTTATATTCCTGCCTTCTCTGACCATGTTTTGAACACATCGCTGGTACTAAAAATAGCTTTCAGTCTTCTTTACTCAGTAACAACTTCCACATGAAATATTGCTAATGTCAGGGTGACCTGGTAGTGCTTAGCTTAAATTGCTGGAAAGATATTTTTTATTTTTGAGTTCCCAACCAAATCACCAGTCAGGGCCGATTATCTTTAGCTACCCGCAGATTTCTATGAAAATATTACATGTATTACCTTATGCAAGGTCTGCTGGGGTGGTATTGGCTTCCACATGAAAAGACAACGTTAGCATGACATTTCAGAACATTCACTTAGACAGGAATGCTGTTCCACAGTGAGCATAAATGCTGAGAATGCACACTAAAAAAGCCCGTAGGCAGACAGGGAGCGGCCTGATGAGGCAATAGAAACATCACCATCTGCATGTTATGAATGTTTAAGCAGCACCAAAACCTCGTAGACATTTATAATATATAGGTCACCTTCATCTGGCTTATAGTTGGATGAGTTAAGATAATACAGCTGCATCACTATTATACCTGCACCTGGTTCTTATGGCATCAGCCACTTCATCCTCCGTGCACTTCATGCTGTAACAGAACACCCTACAAGGGAAACAGAGTAAGAACTGCTAACAGCTAATATTTGAAGGGCTCTTTACTGATTAAAAAAAAAATAAATATATATATATATATATATATATATATTGTATATATATAATAACAACAATAATAATATATATGTAATAATATATTAATATATATATATATATTGTTATTATATATATATATACTGTATATATATAATAACAATAATAATAATATATATATATGTAATAATATATATATATATATATATATATATATATATATATATATAAATTGTTTATTGATTGATTTCGCTAATATAGTTTAGTCAACTGTTCCATAAAATATTAATCATTCAACACCAACAAGGCTAGTTTTTTACAAATATAGTGATGACGATGGGCTTGGCAAGGTTCTTGGTCGTGAGACAGTCCAGCTTGTGTCCAGAAAACAGAGAGTGATAAGGTGTCTGATCGAGGGCACGGTGAGACTGGGAAATCCAGAGACGGGAACTTGGCAAGGAAGGCAAAGAACATTGGACATAACTTCCTCAAGACTTACAACTGACCTGGCACCGACTGACTGATTAGCTGGAGTATGTACAAGCATGTGAACAGGTGAATGAAATCAGCCTAATTGTGCTGCTGGGAGGATGGATGACAGGTGCAGCAGATCACAGTAATTGGGAGAAGCAGGGAGTGATAAAACAGTAAGCCGGCAAGCATAATAACATAGCCAGTGTGACACAATTTGCCATCTTGAATCATAACAATATGAATCCCTTAACTTTGTCGTTTAGGTAGTCTCAGAAAACTGTGAGTACTACATTACTACAAAATATATGCATGTTAGAGTAAATCAAGGAATGTATAATAGCCCAGAAGTACATGTAAAAATTTAGAATATTGCATAAAAGTGTAATATTTTTTCCCTTGTCATTTCAGAAAGTGAAACGGTTATTTTATAGAGATGCATTAAACATAGAGAAAAATATTTCAAGCCTTAATTTATTGTAATTTTGATGATTATGGCTTACAGGTTAAGAAACCCCCAAATTCAGTGTCTCAGAAAAGTTGAATGTTGCATTAGACCAAGCAAAAAAGGATGTTTTAAGAACACTTCAGTCTTCTGAAAAGTATGTCCGTTTCTATGTACTCAACACTTGAGCCTTTGCTTGCATGAATTACTGCATCAATGGGGTGTGGCATAGAGGCGATCAGCCTGTGGCGCTGCGCAGGTGTAATAGAAGTCCAGCTTGCTTTGATAGCTGCCTTCAGGTCATCTGCATTATTGGGTCTGGTGTCTCTCATCTTCCTCTTTACAACAGCCCATAGATTCTCTATGGGCTTCAGGTCAGAGGAGTTTGCTGGGCAATTAAGAACCGGGACACCAGCACATTGAACCAGCTTTTGGTACCTTTGTCAGTGTGGGCAGGTGGCAGTCTCCATACAGATTGTCTGCAGAGGGAAGCATGAAGTGATCCAGAACTTCCTGCTGGATGGCTGCATTGACTGTGGACTTCAGAAAACCCAGTGGACCAACACTAGCAATGACATGGCACCCCAAACCATCACTGACTGTGGAAACACCACACCGGACTTCAAGCCATGTGGATTCTGCACCTCTCCACTCTTCCTCTAGTCCAGTCCTTGTGAAGCTCCCCCAAATTCTTGAATAGCTTGTGCTGGTGCACCTTTTCCTACCACACTTCTTCCTTACACTCAATTTTCTGTTAAAATACTTGGATAAAGAACTCTATGAACAACCGGCTTCTTCACCAATGACCCTTTGTGACTAACCCTCCTTGTGAAGGGTGTCGATGGCAAGGCAAGGCAGTTTTATTTATATTGCACTTTTCAGTAACAAGACGATTCAAAGTGCTGTAGATGAATATATTCTGGACGTCTGTGAAATCAGCAGTCTTTCCCATGATTGTGTAGCCGACTGACCTAGTGTGAGAGAACATTTAAAGGCTCAGGAAACCTTTGCAGGTGTTTCGAGTTCATTAGATGATTAGGGTGTGACACCATGCATCCCGTAATGAACTTTTTCACAGTATTCTAATTTCCTGTATACATCACACCATGTACAATGATTCTGTATCATAAACCACTTTCACTTTCTGAGACGACTAGCAAAGAATATTGCATTTTATGCAATATTCAAAATTTTTGAGATACACCCGTAAAAGGACTGTACCCCTGTTGTGTAGATGACTCAGCTTCTGTATATAAATAACTGAATCTCTAAAGTGATCTATTTTGTCTTAGCTGGATGACACCAGTTCATCTGAGGGCAGCACAATAGACATCAAGCCTGATGTAGAAGAGGTGGCCGTGGTCGAAGTCGTAGAGGAGTATCTCGACCCAGATGCCTGCTGGACTGATGGTGCGTGACGCTCAGCATCTGTCAGACTTTGTGGTTTAGATGTGTAAAGTTGTGGTATTTTTATAGAATTTATTTCAGTAGCATAATCTCACATTATCTACATCTTGGCATCCTGGTGGCTGTGTTAAGATGGAAAAATCTACAATATTCCATTGTATAGCGCTAAATACAAAAATTACAGCGTGTGCATCATGGAGTCTTTATAACAACCTGTAAACAGTTTTTAAATGGATACCACTTATGTAGTAGGCATTCTAAGACATGTCCTACCATTTCAGATGTAAACATAGAGTGGGCTAAACTCTACTGGCACTTAAACTGTAACCGTGTGCCTTGGTTAGATGAAACTGAGGCTTCGTTCACACTGCAGGAAAATGCGACCTAAATCCGATGTTTATGCCCATATGCGACCCATATCTGAATTTTTCACGGCAGTGTGAACAGCCCTATTTGGATATTTTCACCCCCTAAAAAATCTGACAAGTGCCACTTCCATATGTTTTACTAATTTGGAAACATATCGAATTTTTTTTCTTTCACGTCACTCTCCGGGCTCTAACTACACATCCACACACAGTAGTAGCAGTTAGCGCTCCATAAAAGACCATTGTTAATAGCTGTGCTGCTTTCTTCTTACCTTTTTTAGTCTCCCCATGATGTGGTCTTAATGTTGTCGGCTCCCCTTACTCAACGGCTTTCTAATAATACCAAGGAGAGATGCTGGCTGGTAGCCGCGTTTTTTTTTTTTTTTTTTTTTTTTTTTACAAAACTTTATTGAACCCTTCCGTAAACAGTGCGCTGCTGTGTGTCGTATCCTTCTGTTATCTGTGGTTTTGGGTCACTTTGCAGACTTGAACTGTTCAGACAGAATTCTGATGAACGGCCACCTTAAAAAAAATCCCTATTTCTGCAAAAAATCTGAATCGAGCAACAAGACCTGCAGTGTGAATGTAGCCTAAGATTGTGCTTTCCTGCAAAAAGACACTCCAGGCAGGTTTCAGGAAAAGCACCTGATTCATAGATTTAACTTTGGTTGAGGAACTGGGATGCTATTGGCCTGTTTCTCTTTTAAAGGCCCTGGGAACATGTTAAATGTATGGCATCATGAACTGTGAAATACTAGGAGATTTAAAATACAACTCATACATAAAAATGTTTACATTAATTACATTAATCAAGATATTTCCATTTTTTTCAGTATTTAGTTAATCAAAGATTTTTTTTTTTTATTGTTTAATATTTTGTTATAATCCACGAAAATGTGTAAGGATTACCTTTTTAAAGTACATTTATTCTATTACTTCATAGTCTTTTGCAACAGCATTTTATGCATTTATTTTATCTGCCAACCTTGCTCCTTAATTTATTTCCTGATGAACTGTTGCAAATAGCAAATGAATATTGAAAAATAAAAATATCATATGCTACTACAATGAATAATGACTTTTAAGGCTTTTTACAAATCTTGTACCATAGATGTCAATAAAAATTTGGGGACATTTATATATTTAGTATTAACATAAGCCATGCTGTTTTATTATGTTGGCATTTTGAAAAAAAAAAACAAAAAAACATCTGCCTCTTTAGAATGTGTCAGGAGTTGTGGTTTAATTCATTCTACAGAGTGTGTGGCCAAATACAAGTGCTGCGACGTTCCCATCACTCATGGATGGGGGAAACACTGGTGGTTCCTGAGGAAGACCTGCTACCTGATAGTGGAACACAACTGGTTTGAGACCCTCATCATCTTTATGATCCTCCTCAGCAGTGGAGCTCTGGTAAAACCACAAACACACACATATGCCATGTCATTTAATAGTGTAGATTATTATGAAGTTAATCAAACCATAGTGGGTTGGTTTTACACTAAAACTAAATATCCAAGATATAGCATGTACGTAAGAGCTGTGAAAAAAGACTGGAACGATAAGTGCATAAACACACATTCATTTATGTAGGGAAAATATCATTTGCTCTAAGGAAGCAAGGGAGCATTAGCATCCCCTACTTGTCTGCTGCAGCTCCTCTTGATATTATAGGGGCCTTAATGGATGGTAAAATGTTATTTTACCAACATTTCAACCCAGAGGATTCGGCTTAGGTTTGCAGCTTTCTGGAAAAAATTTAAATATCTATTTTAATTAGCTGATTTATTTATTCCTCTTCATGTATTTTATGCTTATTTACTTATTTATTTCTATATTTATTAGTAGCTATGTCAAAATCGGTCCTCCATACAACTACAGCAACAAGAACAACTCTCTAGGCACTAGGCCACCACACCCATTCATCAAAATTAACAAAGAAATAAAACAGCGTCTTCAGTACTCAAGCTTAACACAAATTAAAATGTCAAAGATGGCTTTTCTCGGTCAATCCACAGGTCATTATGTAATTCTGCTAAATTTCAGGCCTTTGAAGATGTGTACATTGAACAGAGGAAGACAGTGCGCATCATTCTGGATTATGCCGATCGAGTGTTCACCTACATTTTCATCCTGGAGATGTTGCTGAAATGGGTGGCCTACGGCTTTGTCAAGTATTTCACCAATGCCTGGTGCTGGCTGGACTTCTTCATTGTGGATGTAAGTACTTTTAAATTCTGCCAAATCAGCTCATTTCTTTTAGCTCTTTGCCATAATAGGTTTTAAACTTGTAACAATTAACATTAAATGTTGAATTCTTTTGATTAAACCAACATGTTTTGGGTTTACAAACAATTCACTACAGATATTTCAGTTGAATTGAATCCTTCCAAGTTTAGTCCTTACTGTTTGAATCTGATAGGACATTACTCTGTCTATTCTCACGGCAGATGACAGCATGTATTTAGCTCCCTGTATTATTGAAAACTATTTAAAGTAAATTAATGACACTCAGATTAGATGCTTTAAGATTGTTGGCCTTCTCTCCTGTAAACATGCTGAGGCTCTGTTTCTGATTTATCAATAGATCTTCTGATGGATAAAATTCATGCCTGGGTCCATAAAAACACTTGTATGTTGTATAGTTGTTGGCCTTATGAATTCCACTTGGGTGCTGATCTCTAATCCTGCACTTTGGGGCCAACTTTTTCCAGTATAGTCTCAGTGTTGTGATGTGGTCAAAACTCTATCTTGAAAAAATGAAAGCGATATTTTTGTAGAAATACTGCATCTTCAGTCCATAATGCTAGTTTAGATTTGGAACTGCAATTACTTAATACTTAAAATAAGAATCCTGTTTTGGACTTTTCTAAAGAGAGATTTTATCACAAGGTTTTACGTTCTAATATTTAGTAATTTTTCCCTTTCTGATTGCTGCTGGTTTAATTTTTAATAAGAATGTTGTTTTTTTTCCCTTTATGATTTTTGTCTGTCTAAACTGAGAATCCCTTCTTATTTTATATCAGGATACTATAGAAACATCACTACATTTAGACTCTCTGGTGAAACATGTCATCTGGCATGTGAGATAAAAACATGTGTAGACCTTTTCCTCAAATCTAACATGAGTGCTAACCTGTGAGAACTGTTAATAACAGCATCACTGAATGAGTAACCCTAAGCTGTTGTGTTTTTAAATTCCAGCCGTGTTTCCTTTTCTTATATACGATCATGGGACACTTCTGTTGGACCAAAACCTTTAAATTTTGTTAGAGCTTAGCTGTTGTCGACAGTGTTGTTGAGGAGAATTACGGTATTTTTTTGTACCATAAGGCACACCGAATTATAAGGCACACTGTGAATTAACACGTCTATATGTGTCTGTGTCCACACATAAGACACACCAGATGATAAGGTTCATTAAATATTCTTCCCAAGTGTGTAATATCACTCCACCCCTCCGCGTTCACAGCTCTCTCCTGAGAGGGAGAGTTTATTCGTCTCTGTCAGGAGGACAGAGTGGTTGGACTATACTGCCCTGTTTCTAACATAAGGCCAAAAAAAACGTAACTTTTATATTGAATTAACTTATTTGTTTTTTTGTTGCTAGCGTGTACTCCGGGCGTGGGCTGCCTTACATGAATGCACGTCTAGTTTGGACATTACAGTCAGGCAGTCTTGTAGACAACTCAGGGGTCCTATTACAGGGCTGATCAGGTAGTGATACAGTGTACCTTAATGCTGAGAATATCCATTAAGCAGAGTGGCTTCATTGATAACCAAAGTCGTATTTGCGCATTTTAACAGATTTTCGAGTGCATTGTACCACATAGAATCGGTCAGTAAGCACAAGTACGGTAATCATATATAAGGTGCACCGGATTAGAAGGCGTACCATCGATTTTTTAAAAAAAGTTAAGAATTTTAAGTGTGCCTTACGTCAGAAAAATATGGTACATGAAGAATTTGGCATAAATAATAAGACGTTAGTGGCTTCAAATTCTGAAAAAAAAGGTTTAGTTGTTAAAAATGACTCTTTAGAAGACATGATTTTCAGCTCTTATATGAAACTTGGAGATAACCAAAAAGCTGTACATAAACATCTGTTGACATTATGTTTTATACCGTTGCAATAAAAGAACAGGAATGTAAAAACCTTTTTTGCTAAAATGTTGCATTGTTCTGTTACTGTCTTTGTTTGTGTAGGGTGAGATGTTTGCATACAGATGTGTGCTACTGTTTGAGAGAGAGAGAGAGAGAGAGAGAGAGAGAGAGAATCATTCAACACAAGAATTTATTAATCCGGATGTTTGAATAGCCTTTTAAAATTGGTCCAAATATCTGCTAACATCTTTCAAGAACTCATTTATAGTTCACTGTGAAATGAGTGTCGCTAACATACAATAATAATGATTTCACAAGTTACACATACTTAATTTTCAAACTATCTGCTAAGATTTTCCACTCATTTAGTTTTCTAACAACAGCATTGTTCTGATACCTTACTACAGTAACATAAAGCCCTCCCATTTTCAGTTCGGGCGTTAATGTATAAATGACCTGGTCTCCATATTTTGCAGTTGTTGAAATCTCACATTAATTGCACAAAACTAAACACCAGATATTTAATTATTAACGGTAGAGCCAAATTAGAAAAATCAATGGAAAACAAATCAAACCCTAGATTAATTCAAAATATGTAAATATCTAGAGCTCAAAGAAGGTGTACTTAAAAAAAGAAAAAAAGTGTACTCAGTTTTACAATGACTTTAATACACATGGATGCTCTAACTTTGAAAGCTGCAGGACTTTACCCAGCAATAAAGTTAGCTTTTGTTCTTTATTGTTTGCAGTTCGGGGAATTTCTGGAGACAACATGTTCTGTGTGTAGGTTTCTTATTTTCTTTCAAATTTGAATGCTGTCTCAATGTCTTTTTGGGTATCCAACCTTCCACCTTACTGATGCAAGCTGTAGTCACTTCCTGTTTGGTGGCAAGTTGGAGTTGATTAGCTACACGAATGGACAAGTCTATAAGATAATCTAAGGTCTTGGGTTTATTGTGGCATGCCACCTCATCATTCCAGCCCGACTCGGCAGCCAGGGAACCAAACTCAACTGCTATTGCAGCCACAGATCTATTCCCCTGGTTAAATGACCACAACCATTTAGCAGACTCTTTGTCATTTATTTTGGAAGAGAAAGTTTGTTTAAATAGATCAGATATTTGATATCAGGACAATGGGGAAGGCTCTGATCACGAACTGAGTAAAAAAGGAGATTAAAAAATTACTGCTGAAGAATGCAATGACTGGGATTCAGTCTGAGTAGCTTACAGTTGGTAGTAGAGGATGAATCCAGGGCAGGGAGTGAGTCTGCAAACAGAGAGCTGCAGCTGGTAGATGGTGGTTGCGCTTCTTTATTTCACTTTGATTTTGCATGTGGATTAGCGAGGAGGGATCAGGATCGTTGGAGGGTGGACAGGCAGGTAAATTCACGGCAGCCCAGTAGGGTGAGCACTCAAAGGTGTGCACAGGAACAAGGAATCGAGAACACAGGGATCTCATGTCAGGTTACCACATTAGGTGAGCAAACACTCTGACACCTTTAATGGGACATTTCTAAAATTACGTTACATTTGCCCAGAAACAGCTCCACAATACCAGTCATTTTGGAAGGTGACAACTTCCTGGAAACTTAATTTGCTACATGCACAGATGTTGCAGTCGCTGGTATTAGGTCTGGAAATTCAAGTGTTGGCTCCTTACCACCAAGGAAATGTAGAGATCACATAGGTGTCTTTGCTCAGACTCCATAGTAAAGTCCTCTTGGTAACAGGCTTGTATCAAATACTAACGTTTCTCGCCAACCCTTTGGGGTTTTGGAAAATCAGTGAAATGGACACAAAATACGGGCCGTCCCGGATAAAACAGGACAGTTGGGAACCCTGCTCCAGTCTTGCTCCTCTTTGTACTCTCATAAAGCAGCGCTGATGATGAGCATCTTTGGAGCTGCAGCTTGCCAGTCGCACCATGTAGGAAAGAGGTTAGAGAGAAAATGAAACAATAACTACACAAATCTGCACACAGGTCTGTGGACATAACACTCACCACGCACACCTTGAGGGGAAATGCTACAACTGCTACCAAAATATCTAAACTTTGCGCCCAAAAATACAGTGTAGATCTCTTGTTCAGCTCCAAACGGTGCTATTACATGATTTCAAGATGAAAAGCATTCCTCTCATGTCTAAACACTTTAAAAAACGCCTCTGTTCTGTTAAACTTGTCAAATATTTTAAGGTCCACTCATGAACACATTAATTTGAATGTATTCATGGACAACACTGGGTATACCCACACCTGCTGGAAATCCAGATAAAACTTATGTGTCTTGCAGATAAACACATTGATTCGTGCATACAATAATAATCTGACCTCCCTTCTGTAATTTTGGATCTCACTTATGTACAGCTTTTACCGTTGTAGCTGTAATATATACATTTTTAACCAGAGAGAACTCACTTTCCCTAAAACAAGAAAATCCAAAATGTTACTTGAAAATGGAAATTAAACACAACAGTGGGAGAATGGAACTTGTATGAGACCGATCATTGTGTTTACAATACTTTTTGAAGGTGACTGTTATCCAAAACTGATGCTTTACTTATTTAGCGGAAAACACCACATCTTGTAACTATAACCCAATCCTTTGCCCTAATACTGACCTGTCCTCTCTCTCACAGCAGGTTCCTATAACTGTGTCTCTCTTTAAGTTAAGGGAGACATTGTGCACCTCAGGAGGGGGACTGAGAGGTCGGTGTGTGGGGGTCCAGGGTAAGGTTTGTGTGTTGTGGTGGGGCTCCTACTTTCACAGGTTACCCTCTCTCTTCCAACCCTGAAAGTTGTCCTCAACCTCCTGCATACTCTCTCTCTCTCTTTCTCTCTCCCCTCTTTGAGTGAAATGCTCGCTGGTGTTGGTACCGTTTCGTACTGTGTACTGTGTGTTATATTATCGTGTCACATTGATTTAAGTGTTTCGTGAACACATCTCTCCTCCAGTTTTGTCCCTTTGTTGGACTCTCTTCTCTTCCTCTCACTGTGTCAACCACAAGTTTCTTTCCAGGTGTGCTCACTGTGCGGTTAAGCTGGTTTTCATGCTAGACCTGCTTGCCAAAACTAAACCAAACACAAACATGAGGTTTTAAACAAGGGAAAAACTCTGGACATTATTGACCATTTCTTTTACTGTTGGAACCTTTATGTTGTAAAAGTATTTTTAAACATAAAGGAGTTATCTTTGTACTCTGTATATAATCATTCAGCCATCCTTACGGTTGATTTAGGGCCACCTTTCTCTCTATATCCCTTCTAACTGTGTGGCGACTTTCTTCTTCTTCTGCCTCTGTCTTTCCTTCTTCTTCTTTCCCTATCTGTCTAGGTGTCTATAGTCACCCTTATAGCTAATGCTTTGGGCTACTCCGATCTAGGCCCGATTAAATCACTCAGGACACTGAGGGCCTTGAGACCCCTCAGGGCCCTGTCACGTTTTGAAGGGATGAGGGTAAGACCTAAGACTCCAGGCAGCTGCTCCTTTTGCATGTTGATTTAACAAAAAGCATCAACGCATGATAGAAATGGCAAAAAAAAAAAAAGAACTTAAAAATCTCTCTAAGGGGAATTTTTGCTGTAACCCTTTTAATAAGCGAGAAGCTTTTTGCATGGATTAAGATCATCTCAGATGGTTTAATACATCTGATTTGATTTATCATATTTCATTTCATATATGATAAATTTAGCATTCTGTTAAAGCTCCCAGCAATGAAGCATTTATTGAAAATATGACCTGATCTAGATATATCTTCCTCCTGTCTATCTACTTGAATGATGCAGCAAAATAAAAAAGTCAGCTCTGATTGGTGCTAGCTGAGAAACAACTAGAGGTTGGCGTGAACTGTTGCACCAAACCCTTTAATTGGAATATTAATTACAATTTGTTCTAGGCACCCACTACCTGTTGGTAGTGTTGCTAAAGATGGAGAACCAAACTTACAATATCTTTCAAAGTGTTTCAAATCTCTTCAACTTTATTCACCTGACAACCACAAAATTAGATGTTTAATTCAAATTTGAAGTGATAGACTAATTTAAAGTAGTGTTAACAGCTCTTAATTGGAAGGAAAATGAGCTACATCTTGCACATCAAGTGTGGTGTACATGTGTATTCAGACCCCTCTACTCTAATATCTCTAAGTAAAGTACAGTGCCACCAATTGCCTTTAAAACTCACCTTAGTAAAAAAAGAGTCAATTTGTGCCTAGTTTAAATCTCACTATAAAACCAATCTTAAAGTGACAAATTTGCACAAGAAATGATGTTCTCCATCCAGTCTGACTAATCTTGAGCTATTTTGGAACAATGAATGGATAAAGATTTAGTTCTGTAGATGTGAGAAGCTGATACACATGTACACGGTAACTTTGGAGCTGTGATTGAAGCTAAAGGGTTTTCTACAAAACATTGAGTTAGGGGGGAGTAAATCCTGATTCCTGATGCACTTTTCAGATTTTCGATGGTGAAAAAGTTTATCTATTTCACAAATACACACTACTTTATGTTGTTCTATTACATAAACCCCTAATAAAATACATCATAGTTTGTGGTTGTCACATGACAAAGTTTGAAAAGTTTGAGTAGTATGAATTCTCTTTTATGGGACTCTTAAAACCTTAGCAAATATTTTTAAAGAATTCTCACACTTTAATGGGGAATCTTGTTGGAAGATCAAAAACTTTTTTCTACTGCAGCAATTGCGTTCACGTTTGACTGGCACTTGATTTTTGTGATGGCTCTGATCAGCCTCTGGTTGTTGTTTAGCAGAAAACAAAAAGTCCTGTCTATGTCTGGGCTTAGCATCCTCTGACTTTTGCTCTGCCTGAGGTGTCCTGTTACCTGATCTTATCACAGTTTGGCTTTGGCATTGTCACACTGGAAGATGAACAAACTTCTGGTTGCATACCCCTCCCCACCCAACCCTCCAACCCCTGCCATCTCTGCTTATCACCTTTCAGTAATTTCTCATAACTATGGTTTTCATCATCACAGTTATGCAGTTCTATTTATATTTATGCATTGAATCTATATTATGATATTGGATTGATGAAAAAAAAAGAAGAAAAAAAGCATTTGTTGTATGTTTTTAGTTTTGGCTTTTTGTTTGGCTTTTTGTATTCATGGCACCTTTGGATGCAGAAATGCACATTCATGTATTCTCCTCTTCTGAAGGCTTCAATTTCGTCCTGTTATTCACATAAAGAGCAGATTGTTTTGATATGAGAACATGATCTTATTTGTTGAATTTCCTTGGTATATTTTACATTGATACTGTAAGAGTTTTTATTCATACACCCAAAAAATCTTTTGCACATTTCCCATTGTGGGACATTAAAGAAATTCTTATTTTATCTTAAAGCTGAATATCCACACAATAACATTGGTTTGGAGGAGTGTAACATACATTATGGCACAAACCCTTACATTACAATTTACTGATCTATTGTGGTTACAGCTAAATTAATCTAATTGCACTTTAAAACAAACTCATCCATTTTAAGTGGATGTTTAAAACTCAATCTCGAGACCTTAAACCCTCAAGAGGTTGAGAGAAAATGTAATGTTTAATTATTAAAATCAAAAGTTAGCTTGTATCACAAGTGGAAATTCCTATTTGCTTCCTCTTAATCAACTAAAATATGTTATTTTTTCTATTTAGATTTCTGTTTATTGTTATATATATATATATATATATATATATATATATATATATATATATATATATA
The DNA here is from genome assembly GCA_037039145.1 of Fundulus diaphanus. Lineage (NCBI taxonomy): Eukaryota > Metazoa > Chordata > Actinopteri > Cyprinodontiformes > Fundulidae > Fundulus > Fundulus diaphanus. The sequence goes on from CM073126.1 coordinate 28,918,441, forward strand.
TACACACATATATATATATATATATATAGTGTATTTGTTATTATTTTATTTTACAAAATATATGTTTATTATTTAGGTCATTTTGTCCATATTTTTTGGTTTTACATTCATATTTCATAGTAATGATTCTATATTGTATAATTATTGTATTTCATCCTTATGCATTTGTACTATGTATAAATATTTTTCACATTATATTTGTAACTATTATCTTATTTACATTTTATGTAATTATTTTATTTCTTATTTATTTGCATTTACTTCAGTCATATTTATTTTTTGTATTTGTTTTGTCCTCCAGGGATGTATGTAAAAGTTTTTTATCCTTCAGTTTAATCGTTACAACAAAGCCAGTAAACCGCAAGTCACAGTGGGGCATTTGATCTCCTGGACTTTAAGTGTAGCGTACTGTATTGTGTGCCCTGTTGAGTTTTGTTACACTCCCTGACAATACATCATGAAAGGGTTTAACGTTCACCAAAAACAAACAAGTGTGCCTCTTATGTGAGAAAAGAGTGTGCATTTCTCTCTGTGTTGATACTTATGTTCAGCTGCTGTATGATGGTCAGTCTACAATTTTGTTTTCCTCACGGCTCTCTGCAGGTTGTTGTGAACGCCTTGGTGGGTGCCATTCCCTCCATCATGAATGTGTTGCTGGTGTGCCTCATCTTCTGGCTCATCTTCAGCATCATGGGCGTTAACTTGTTTGCTGGGAAGTACTACTACTGTTACAATGAAACGGCTGAAGAGTACTTTCTGCCTGAAGACGTCAACAATAAAACTGAGTGCTTTGCGCTGATTAATGCGAATTACACGGAAGTCAGGTGGAAAAATGTCAAGATCAATTTTGACAATGTTGGTGCAGGATACCTTGCACTTTTGCAAGTGGTAAGAACCATTTTGGAAAATATGAGGTTTTTTTTCTCACTCGCAGATTTAAAATGTAATGACTTGTGACTACCTGCTTCACAGGCAACGTTTAAAGGTTGGATGGACATTATGTACGCAGCAATTGATTCTAGAAAGGTATGCTTCAGCTGCTTTGATTCTGTCCTCCAGTTCACTGTTAAAATGGATTCTAATCTATTTTTTCTATCTGACAGGTGGAAGACCAGCCTATCTATGAGGACAACCTCTACATGTACATCTACTTTGTCATATTTATCATTTTTGGCTCCTTCTTCACTTTGAACCTCTTCATTGGTGTCATCATTGATAATTTCAACCAACAGAAGAAAAAGATAAGAACTATTTCCTTACCTTTTTTCTTTTCAGAAAACAATTCACATGAATCAGAGGAAGAACGTTTGCTAGAATGCATATTGAAGATGTGTAAAAGAACCTTTAATGATTAAAAATGCTGAAGTAGCATAATCTGGCACCGGTAACTTTCGGATCATTCATCTTATTGTGTGAGCACATTTGTTAGGTGCTGATCTAAATCACAGGTATTGCCATGTAAAAAAAGTAACAGCCTAACACTTCGTACATTAAAAAAACTATCATAAAATCTAAGACCCTTTTCCATTACACCTCAAAAGCCCTCTGCCGTTTTCATATGAGGGATTTCTGTTTCCTTGGGCTTTTTTTTATGGGGCAAAGATCCTGATCTGAGGGTAGGACTTTTCAAGAAGCCTGGGGCTTTGTTCAATCTGCAGCAAGAAAAACTGTAAGGAGTAAGGAGATGATGAGTTTACAAACCTATCCATTTTATACCCTTAATTTATCAGAAAAAGTGGTTGTAAGATCTACAAACTTCATTTGTGCAGTCAGTTCATCAAGGTTATGAGCCAGTTGTGAATCTGTTTTCAGACTTGTCAGGAGTGGTAGAACCCGCTCACAGGCTGGTCTCACTAGGGAAACAGCAGTAGGAAACCCCGTTGGTGCAGCGTTAAGTCGGGCAGACAGTCTGTGATTTCCAGCAGATTTAATCTGTTTGTCGCAGCTAAAACGTGAATATAAAGGGTTTAGTACGTTTGTGGGAAAATCTTCAAGTACCAGATATCAAATGTGAAAATCTTGGCTGGATAATTTCAGCGTTTTAAGTTAATTATAAAGTTTTTCCCCACAGTTCTGTAAGACTGATATTTTAGTACCAATGATCAAACTGAGCCATTTTCCTTGTGCACAGAAAACACATTTCCCTAAGACTGACTTTTCATGTAAACCTAAGTTGGGGGACTGTGAACTCTTTTACTGTTTACAAACCATGAATCTCGTCTAAAGGAAAAAAGAAAAGATAAAAGGCACTCCAGTGTTCTAGATGGAGACGGGTGCGCTGCATTTAATTCAGATCCACGGATTTAGTGAGGCTTTCTCTCACACACTGAAAGTTTTGTCTCTTTGTGTGTGCAGAACAAGGCAGTCTCTCTGCTTTTCTTCCACTGCAGTAGAGGCAGAGCCCAATCTGCTCGGAGCGTATATCCTATAACCTATAAAAATGATTTTGCTGCGATCAAAAGTCCATGGTATTGTACTTAAAGATCTCCCTTATCATTTTCGCCATGGCTGAGGCAAAAATATACTCGTAAAGCTCTAAATTTTAACTCCATGGGGCAAACTTTGGAGCGGACAGATCACAATATCATCTCCCCTCTCTGCTTCTGTCATCCCTCCCCCACCACTGCGATCCCTGCGTGTGCAGAGAGAAGCTGTGCTTTATTTTTACCTGTACCAACAGGAATAAAATAGAGTGGAACCAAGCAGTGCACATCCGAAATGCTGTAATAGAGTAGGAATAGAATAGAATTCTTGCCGCAACCCGCTGTGCCGGAGTGGTACTGCAGTTTTCTTTACAACTTCCCCATACATCATTGGGCTATTTTACATTAACGACACCTAGGAAATGGAAACTTAAAGACCCCTGGCTTAAGACCCTGGGGCTTGCAATGGAAAAGAGGCTAATGTAACCAAATCAGTCATGCAATTTATACTTATGGTGAACAGCATCTTGGAACTTTTATTTTGACAACATAGAGGATGATTTCTCTAAGCGACTCTTCAAAATAGGAAAGACAAGAGAACAAGTAATTGAACTAAAGCAGATGTGGGGATGTTCTAAAATTTCTTATCTACCCTGTTGAGCTACTGAGGTGCACAAGTGGCATTGTTACCTGTACTTAATGTGTGTCGTGAAAGAGAATTTGCTGTAAATGGAATTTAAGAATCGGACTGAGACTTTGGGAGACATTCAAAAAGCTATTTCTACATATTAACTGAGTAAAAACCCACAGATTGCTCATCCATGTTCTCAACTTTTTTCCAAAAGAAGAGTTGTTTCTAAAACTGTTCTACCAAGATGATAGCCTCACAGTGCAATTTCAGACATATTAAAAAAGGTATTACACATGCATTTAGTGGCATAGAAAACACATTCAGAGCAAATACTATGGGTTGCAAAAGACCTGGGGCCTCATGTACAAAACATGTATACTCAAAAAACCTGCAGCGCAATGTTTAATACCCATCTTGGCATACAAAAATTTACATTGTGGGAAAGTGAGCAGTAATCCATGGAGCTAAAACAGTGACAGTTTGCAGCGACATTGAAAAGAGATTTGGCATTGTAAAATCAAACATTGAAAAATCACATGCAATGACATTGAAAAAGAGATATGGCATTGAAAAATTAGACATTAAAAAGTCAAACATTGATAGAGAGTAAAAAACTTATGATGATATTCTGATTTTATGCAGCTTTTTTCAATGAGAGATGTTTTCAGTGTCACTGCAGAGTTCCTTCAGCTACAATGTCACAAGCTGCCACTGTTTTGCCGTTGGGGGCGGGGCTAAATTGAAGGCCCCTTCACGGGTCTTCCGTTTTTCTGGCACTTCACTTCATATAGAAGACAGATGGGGAAAATGTGTATGGCTGACAAGTTTGTCCCTTCTCAGCTACTGAAATCAGAAATAGCGATGCAACATGGCACTTCCCAGTGGGTGCACCAGCACCTATGTATTTATAAATTACTAATTCTAAGTTATGAGAATGCTTTGATTTTTGTTGTGACATGTGTAGGCTTTGCTAGAATATGTATTTTTAAAAGCAGTACTTTTGCTAAGTAAAAGCCAAATTAGTTACACACTGTCCCGTTAAAGTGAGGTGTGCCTGATATTTTGCAAATAAAGTCTCTAAATCAAGTAAATTGTCCATCCTGTGTTTACAATCGTGTTGTTTATTGGTTAAAAAAATAAACACATTCGGGAAACAGTTTTGAGATTAGTTCTGGAATGAGTAGTTTAGGTCTGTGCAGATTGTAACCAAACTATGTTTGTCCCTTTACTTTGGAGGTCAGGATATCTTCATGACAGAAGAACAAAAAAAATACTACAATGCCATGAAAAAACTTGGGTCAAAGAAACCACAAAAACCTATACCCAGACCTCAGGTAAATCTCGCTGCTCAGATGTACGACTTGTGGATTAGTTTATACTTTATATTTCTTAACGCTGAGAAAACTGACATAACAACTTGACATAACTCTTTCTTGTTCCCTCCTTTTCCCTCAGAACAAGATACAAGGTATGGTGTTTGACTTTGTGACACAGCAGGTGTTCGACATCTCCATCATGATCCTCATCTGCCTCAACATGGTCACCATGATGGTGGAGACTGATAATCAGTCGGATGAGACGGAGGTTGTGCTTTACTGGGTCAACTTCATATTTATAGTGGTCTTCACTTGCGAGTTCGTACTCAAGCTATTTGCGCTGCGCCACTATTACTTCACCAACGGCTGGAACATTTTTGACGTGGTTGTGGTCATCCTCTCTATAGTGGGCAAGTATTTCAACAAATGGTTTGTGGGGAATGGGGGAAATTAAGAGTTTACTTGGCCGTTGTTCAAATGCTACCCATTCAAATGGATCTAATATGACAGTTTAGGAAGTAATATATATTAAGTAATGCTACTTAGTTTTTTTTAATACTAATTGTTTTGGTGCTCTACTCCTATCACTGTGAGAGATGTAATTAATCTGGCAATTTAGAAGAGACTAAAAAGCACTGCATTGCACACAAGCAAAAAGTCAAACAGAGCTGATCTATTTTTATCCTTTTCCGGGAGAAATAATTGAACACTTTCACAATAAGAACCTTAAAGATCCAAATATGAAGACCAGGTATTGTTTTTCTTATAAGTTTCAGTAATTATGGTTTGGTTTTGAGCCTTATGGTACCACATTCAATATCTGGCAACAGTATTCATGCTCTATTAACTTTTTCTTATTTTGACATGGTAGAACCACAAACTTCAATGTTTTTTTATTGTGATTATGTGTGATAGACCAGTGCAAACTAGTGCATAGTTGTGAGGATTTTCAATCATTCTATGACTAAAAATATCAAAAGTGTGGCATGTATTCACCCCCCTTACTTTGACATATCTAAATAAAATCCAATGCAACTAATTGCCTCAAACGTCACTTAATTACCCGTGTTTAATTTAACCTCAGTATAATTCCCGTTCCTCGGTGAAAGCCTCAGATTTCTTTAGAGAACATTAGTGATTAAACAAGATCATGAAGACCAAGGAGCACAGCAGACAGCTCAGGGACAAATCCAAACCATCCAAGGCACGGCCGTGAGGCATAGCTCAGGCGTTAAAAGCTGTGGACAGAATAGCTTTTTGTTACTCCACACATTTAGATTTTATCTAAGAGTGTCAAGGAGAAAGTTAATGTTTATAGAAAGCCACAGAATGTGTTGTTTAAAACTAGCTCTAAGTCATGTAGGAGACTCGGCAAACATGTGGTAGAAGGTGTGCAGGTCAGATGAGATCAGCAGTGAACATTTTGGCCCACATGCAAAACATTATGGGGAGTGACTCCATCATGCCGTAGGACTGCTTTTAATTAGCAGGGACAGGGATGTTTGCCAGAGTTGCTGGAAAGACGAATGGAGCTAAATTTAAGCATATCCGGGAAGAAAATATATTAAAAGCTGCCAAAGACTTAAAGGTAGAATGGATGATTTTTCTGGAAATGTTGGCAAGAATCGCCCAAGACCATCTTACCTGCTCTTCCACTCCTCAGGGGGATCGCGTGAAAGAATCTCCCAAAAACACCCTGGTGTTATTTCTTTCTTATGAGATCATCTCTTCTTCTCAAAAACTTGTAAGGCAGTTTGCTTCTTGTGACTCTCAGCCATTTTCAATGAGAGCAGCGGAGCTTCAATGAACGGCTGAAACCAAAGCTCACTGGATACATAAACACTAAAAGTGTGCATACGCAGCAAAAGGAACCTAGCAAAGAACGAGCTCTTGACGTTAGGTGAGCACATCTCATTAGCTACGCTTACATGTACAAAAGAAATTGGAATAAAGGGATGATTGGAATAAAAAAGCGTCATGTAAACAAGCCAATCGGAGTATTGTAATTGGATTACGCTCAATCGGAATTAAATTGTATTCTGAATGAGAGGGGTGGTTTATGCCAATTGATAAACTGCTCAACGTGCATCTAAACACTTGTCAGGTTCAAGTTATTCTGATTGCGGCAAACTGACCCGATTGCGCATGTGTGCCCGACGTAAACGTGACGTATTTCCGCGTTGGTGAGGGGCGGAAATAGATCGAGAAGCAAAACTGTCAGGGCTCCCAAAAAATAAGAGTTGCTTACTTGGTAACGTTTCAACCATAAGTAGAACCTGATGCAAGTCCATCCTGGGTGCTCAGAAGACAGACAAACTAGTGTAATACTGCTTTGTTTACTATTACTTGTTGTTTAGCAAAGACAAAAGTACTTATGTGTTTTGTTTTAAGGGGAATTTGATAACTGCGCCTGTCATAGTGGTTCTATTCTGAATAAAGGCAGGTGCATATAAACACACATCATGATCGGATTAATTGATTTTGGGCCCATATAAATGGTACAATCCGATTATTTAATCCGAATACATTTTATTCCGATTATGAAATTTTGTGCATGTAAACATAGCTAATGATTGGTACATGGGACAACCTATAGATATGATGAAACCCTGGAACTCGAAGCCGAAAGAAGATCGTCCACTATACGATTAAGACAGAGGTTAAGGTTGGTCACAACCCTAAATATACCATCACAACTACAATTGAACAGTTTAGATCAAAGCATATCCATATGGTAGAATGACCCAGTCAAAGCCAAGAGATAAGTTCAATTTAGAGGCGGCGTCAAGACCTAAAAACTATCGCTCACCGATGCTGTTGGTTTAACATGGCTGAGCTTGATCTCTGAGTGTTCAAAGCTGATAGACACATACTGCCCAAACACTTAAACTTGTAATTCCTTTGCAATACAAATGCATGCCACACTTTTTTATTTGTATTATATGTTGTTTCTTTCCACTCTTATTTTACAAAACATTTATGAAGTATGTATCCTTTTCCTTTCATTTCTCAATGGATTATAGTGTAAAATCCCAAAGAAAAACATTGAAATTTGGGGTTGTAATGTAACTGTATGATGAAGGTTTTTTTCAAGAAATAGAAGGCTGATTTTTAAAGAAAGAAAATAAGTCTTGTACTCACGTATTTATCGTGAAAGATGCCTGACATGGCATCTGCATGCTGCAGACTAAGGTGTACAGTAAGTAAATAAATGGGGTACCGCGCACGTGACGTCACCGCCTCAAGAGCAACGCCCCTTTTGCCGCTTAGGTAGGACAAACCGATAGAGAACGCACGTAGCAACCAGCAACAGAACCAGCGATATGACCGACTTTGCAGCCATTAAACTTTCCCAAAACGATGTCCCAGGCGCACGGTTTACTGGTCGCACAGTCGAAGAACACACCAACCTTCAGCTCAAACGATGGCTTGAGTGTCGAGGGCTTAAAAAGACCGGAAAACGGGCCGAGTCGATCGAACGGTAAGCTTTTTTTTTTTTTTTTCCTGCGCGGCGGTCATGCCGTCGTCGGCCGTTTTTTTTGTTTGTAATCACCGTCCAGGGATCGGTATATGTTTAATGTTTGTCTCATTTGAAATGTTTTTGAGTAGGCTATCCTGGTAGCAGGGTATCATCATGTTAGCGGCTGCTACCATGATAGCCTATATGCTATCATGGTAGCAGGCGCTTCATTATTAACATCTCGGCCACCAAAATCATCTTACCTGTTCACTACTTGATGTCGCTGGAATTGGGTCAGGATGTTCTTCGGTTGGGCCCTTTCCTCCGACAAAATCCTTGCTACATATGTAGGCCGACCGCACCGGTGGACCAAGCGCACACATTTCTCCTTGGCACTCTTGAATTTCGGGAAAGTAATGAAGAAAACATCCTTCATATGCGGCCGATCAGCGTACCTCGAGTCGCTGTTGCACGTTCCATAGCAACAATGTTTATAAACCATGGTCTTAGATTTTGGAAAAAGCAGTCTTTTAAACAGTACAACCTAGGCTAACGCACGTCTCTTCTACAGCAAAACAGCGGCGGATTTGGGAGTTTGTCCTACTGCGTACCACGTGATGTGACGTCATCGTGACGTTACGTTTCTAAAAATAGCTCGCTCGCGGTACCCCATTCAATGAATGGTAGTAATTTTAAATAAATAAAAGTATAAATGGAATCCTGAAGAATGATTAAAAACATCTGTGTTTTTGTCTTCTGTTGTATTGTTTCTGTATTGACCGCACTCTTCGTACAAATTTCAAAACTTTAACCAAGCGTGTTTGGTCTTCTTCTTGTAACCTCAGGGATGTTTCTGGCGGACCTGATCGAGAAGTACTTTGTGTCGCCGACACTCTTCAGGGTGATCCGTCTGGCTCGTATCGGCAGAATCCTGCGTCTTATCAAGGGCGCCAAGGGAATCAGAACTCTGCTGTTTGCCCTCATGATGTCGCTGCCCGCCTTGTTCAACATCGGCCTCTTGCTCTTCCTCGTCATGTTCATCTTCTCCATCTTTGGCATGTCAAACTTTGGCTATGTAAAACACGGGGCCGGAATTGACGATATGTACAATTTCGAGACGTTTGGAAACAGCATGATCATCCTGTTCATGATCACCACGTCGGCTGGCTGGGATGGCCTTCTGCTGCCCATCCTCAATTATCCGCCGGACTGCGACCCATATTTAGAGAACCCTGGAACACCCACTACTGGAGACTGTGGCAACCCGTCCGTGGGCATCTTCTTCTTTGTCATGTACATCATAATTTCGTTCTTAATTGTGGTCAACATGTACATTGCCATCATCCTGGAAAACTTCAGTGTGGCCACAGAGGAGAGCGCAGACCCACTCAGTGAGGACGACTTTGAGACCTTTTATGAAATTTGGGAGAAGTTTGATCCTGATGCCTCCCAGTTTATCACCTATTCCAAGCTTTCTGACTTTGCCGATGCGCTTGAACACCCGCTGCGCGTTCCCAAGCCCAACACCATTGAGTTGATCGCAATGGACATGCCTATGGTGAGTGGAGACCGCATCCACTGCCTGGACATCCTGTTTGCCTTTACCAAACGAGTGCTGGGCGACAGCGGGGAGCTGGACATGCTTAGGCAACAAATGGAGGAGCGCTTTGTGGCTGCCAATCCCTCTAAAGTCTCCTATGAGCCGATTACCACTACTCTGAGGCGAAAGCAGGAAGACGTGTCCGCAAGGATCATCCAACGGGCCTACCGCGCCCACCTGTCCCGGCGGGGATTTGTGTGCAAGCGCAAACCGGTCAACAACAAAGCCGAGAATCAGGAGCAAGAAAAGAAGGAGGGCACTCCATCCACTGCCTCCCTGCCTTCTTATGACAGTGTGACCAAACCTGAAAAGGAGAAGCAGGATGACAACAACGAGGGCAGGGGAGAGAGGAAAGAGAAGGGAAGAAACCAAAAAGACATCAGGGAGTCTCAGTGTTAGGCTGGGGGAGGGTGATAAATAACCACATTAATAACAGTACAGATTTAACTAATGTAACTTCAAGCAGAGTGAGAGAATACTCACCCACACAGATGTACAGATTATTTAATTTGCAAGTCAGAAAAAAAATAGTCCTCAATAATTTTGTTTACAGACTTCATTCCTATACGGATGCAGAGGGGGGGAGGAGAAGCGACTGAACTTTACTCAATCCAAACATAATCAGCATTCTGTGTGGCACTCTTATATCAACACAACCGATCCTAACTAAAAGAGGAAAGAAGGCAAAAGAAGAAAAAAAATCCGCCGTTTTTCCAACAACTAACTCTACACCAAGAGGTGGAAGGCAAAAACGCGAGTCCAGCGCCGCGGGGCTGCAGTCGACGGATAACAAGGAAGCTGCTCGATCTCTCAGCAGCCAAAGTGGTTCTGTGTCAGTGTGCAGAGACACAAATGACAGACTCACTCCATGAGCAAACAGAGGGATGAGTGGTGCGTGAGAGAAAGACACAAACTGAGAGAGTCTAAAGTATTTTCTCTTGTTTTATTAAAAGTAGAATTTCTTTTTCCTTTTGAGCAGCAAAAATGCGAGAAACAAACCAACAAAAGAAAAAGAACAATATTCAAACAGTTTGCCCATGTCGGTCAACTACTCACGTTGTTTTTGTTACACCCACATACAAAATGCTTTATTTTACATGGGCTTTTTGCACCAAATTGGTAAAAGGGTCTGTTTATTAACAGGGGTTCAACTTGGGGCCAAGGGCTTCCATTTACTCAGAAAGATTTCCAGACAAATACATAAATAATTGTGCTTGTTCAATGCATAGAAATGACTTGCATGATGGCATGTTTTGATCAGAAATCTTGCATGAATTATCATAGTCCACAAGACACTAATACGCAGACCTCACCGGTGGCTTGACGATCTGTACGATCGAGGCGTTTTTGTTTTGTTTTTTTAGGTCAAAATTTGAACGTTGGGAGATAATTTCTTCAGTGAAACCAAGTGATATGTGGGTTGTTCGGCTAAAACAGATCCAATTTTTATCATTTGACATATTTCAGACATTTAATCTATAAGCGGAATAAAACACAGCCTCAGTGGGTAAAATGCAAGCACTTTCTTTGCTGCTCGGAAGATTTTGGGTGTGTATGATGAAGAAAAAGTCGTCTGAGTGGATCGATGGACTGAAATGTTTGTTTGAACTGGATTGTTTTTTTTCGGAAGCTTGAAAAGCCTATGTTTATAATTTGTATGCTCCTGTAATGTTTCCCATCGTCTGCCTTTCATTTTAACGTGCGCGGGAGTCTGACTGTCCGTGGTTTGGGATTTGGGTTTTGGCCAACCCCCTTTCTGAGTCCTGATTTTTCTCTAACCTTTAAAAAAGGGCTTGTAAGAGTTTGGATCTGTGTTCTAAAATGTTTTATTTGCTAATGTAAAACGTTTGTTTTCTTCCCATGTGTAATTTTAATGTTTCAGAGGGTGATGAGGCTTATATTACAGTTTTATAAACCGCATCAAGCCGAGAAGAAAGCTGTTTTTTTTTTGGTTTTTTTTGCCGAAAGGTATGTTTGGGATGGTCAAAGTGAGAGACGTAAAGTTCTGAATGGGTGATGAGAACATTGTGTGTGGAGAAGCCAAAGAGATCTGCCTTGTAATCCCTTGTTGTCCTTTACTAACAGAGTGGGACTGCCCATTCTTTCTTTTCTTTTTTTTCTGCTGTCGTTATCAGACAGAGAGACCCTAGAAATGTATGCAATGCTTGAAAATTTATTCCCTTTTTCTCAGGAGATATTATAAATGTATTATTAAGAGCTCTGCAACAAAATGCAATTGAATGTGGCGGGAGTATCATTATATGTAAAGTCATGTTTGATCCTCTTTTTGTTTTGAGCCACTCTTGGGGGACAATGATCTCGGCTGACCGTCTCAATCAGACAGCCGCCTCGGTCGGGAGCCAGTTTATCACTTCCTGCTTCTGATGCTTTGGAGATATAAGGCTGGAGGCACCGCGGTGGCAAGGCGACATAACACGCTTGTAACTAGTGCTGTATTTATGTTTGTGGCCATTTCAATGTGGATTGATAATAAAAAGAAAAAAAAAGTTCACCCTGATTGCGCACACAGGTCACAAGAGGAGATGTCACAAGAGTCAATTGGGATTTATTGAGTTTTTAGCAGCATAAAGATAGAAGTGGAAAAGCCCCAAATTTAAGCAAGAGTTTAGAGCTTCTCATTTTCCTTCTCGTTGCTTACCTGTATAAAAGAAAACCATACCAAATAACCGACAGAGCACTGGATGCATTTCTTCTTACGGTACTGTGAACCTGAGCACCACAACCCAGAGCATTTGCACTTCCTGTTGTGCAGCGATGTCACTTCTTTGTTTATGGAAAACCTCCCCCCTTATCCGTTTTTTCCCATGCTCCAGCTGCTGCATGAGATCTCCAGAATCAGTGTGGGTGTCAACTTGAACCAAATAAAAATCTGAATGACAAGCATAAAAGCTATCGCCGTGCATTTTCTCCAACAACTCCGAGATTTCTCTAATGGGGAAAAAAAAAACCATTTTGTCATAAATAAATATGTAAATTCAGGCTTTGCTCTATAGGGCACAAACTGCAAAAGCTATCATTTTTGATGAACTATTAATAATGTAATATATTATTTTAAGAGCATGTGTAGATTTTTTTTAATTTTTTTGTAAATACAGGACTACTGTAAAGAAAAGAAAGCTACAGCTATTTGTTTAACACAAAATACCAATAACCACAAATAGAATGACTTCCAGCTGATGCCCCTTTGTCAATCTTGTAAGGCTGTGATGCTTTGTTAGAAGGTGTAAATTTCTCTGTGTCGCTTTTCATAATAAAGTGGGGAGTAAATGAAAGAATGTATATTAAAAAGCAGAACATTGTGTGTAAAACTGTATGAATCAATATGCACATATTGAAAGCTATATATATATATATATATATATATATATATATATATATATATATATATGTATATATATATATATGTATATATATATATATATGTATATATATATATATGTATGTATATATATATATATATATATATATATATATATATATATATATATATATATGTATATGTATATATATATATATATGTATATGTATGTATATGCATATGTATGTGTATGTACCATGTCCATAACTCTCCTGTCCACTGTCATTGAAGTGACACCAGATCCACTGATTAAAAGTTGATCCCTCTTTTTTCTTTGTGCGGGACACTCAGAGAACAACCTAAACTCTGGCCTGCCCAGGACTTCCCCCAGTATCGAGTATTGACCTTCAATGCATGATGTTAAACTGGCTGCTTGCTGAAAATTGTGGAGCCCGCCTTGGAGAGAGGAATGCACAACCAGCATACCAATCCCCATTACCCCCCCCCCCTTCTCTTTTGTGTACATATGTGAAGATGTTTTGCTCCTATTGTTTCCCCGCTTTGTGTACACATATGCAAAATGGTATACACACGCACACACGGACACTCATTTTGGCCTTTTTGCAGACAACTGCTGTTTTATCAGATCACTTCAACTGCTTGCTGCAGCCCCCACCCCTTCATGTGCCCCCAACCTTCACCTTAACACATTTGCTGCAGCTTAGAGTTGATCCTTAATTTTTGCCAACACTTTTAATAAGATATATCTAAAGATTTAAGGATTAGTTGTCTTAACTGTCTGTATGTTTGTTTATGGTGCAATATCTCTTAACGGCACGTGCCTTTTTAGCTTTCTATTGATTAAAAACCTGCAGCAAAGATCTCAACACCCTCAGAGCGGATCTAAAACGGAGCACGTCGACATGTTGAGTTCGAAGCAAACTGAACACTCACCACCTATAGTTTAGACTGTCTGGACTAACATTGTGTAGAGTCTTGTAGGAAGCTCTCTCTCTCTCTCTGTCTCTCTGTTTTGTTGTTTTGCTGGCTCGTCAGCCAGGAGGAAAACAGCTTGCCTTCTGTTTTACACGTTTGTTTTCTTTGGTTTTCTTTTTCAGAGGTTGGTTTATCAATCAGTATATGAGGCCATTGTTTTGTAGCATGACTGAGATGAATTTCTTCTCTTTGAAAATAGCTTCACTAAAAAGAAAAAAAAAACAACAACTTTTGACTGTCATTTCTTTCCACTATAACAGTCAAGAAAGAGGACGTATGTTGCACACCACATTGGACAATTAAGTGAGAAATCGGTGAAAGAATGTCTTCATTTGAGCACGAACCTATTTCCAAATAATAAAGCAGCCTTCCAGTTATCTCTGTGGCCTGTGTCATTTTTGGATATAAAATGAATGGCTATTTGTTTGTTGTTGTTTTTTCCTCTTACTTTTCTGTCAAATGTATTATTTGGTTGCTTTTTAAGTAAGAATTTCATTTTTTTATTGATAAAATTATGTTTTGTCCAGAATCAGATAGAAAACAATTAAATGCTCAACATAAGGGGACATATTGAAACAGAACAACAATAATAATAAAAGAAAAACTCCAATTAGATTAATTTTGATCATGGGTCTAGTTTTATGGTCCATTTTGAAAGTTTTTTTTTTTTTTAAATATCTTTTAAACCTTTTTATCTTGTCATGTAAAAAACAGAAGCCACTATGATTTTTATTGGGATTTTATTGTGATAGACCAACACAAAGCCTTGCATATTTGTGAAGTGGAAGGAAAAGGATGTGTGGTTTTCAACTTTGGTAAAGCATTTGTACTCCTTCGCCTCCTTTACTCTGATGCTTCTAAATCAAATTCAGTTCAACCAATTGTCTTAAAAAGGTGTTTGATTAAATCTCAGCATATATCCAGCTGTTTGGTGCAGCCTCAGAGGTTTGTTAGAGAACATTAGAAATAAAACAGCATCGGGAGGACCTGTCAGAAGTTTAATGCAGGAATAGGTTATAACACCACACCCCAAGCTTTGAGTAATGTATTTGAAGATGTTTAAATATACTTCTCCCAGACCAGTGTTCAATACATCATCCAAAAATGGAAAGTATAACTGGAAATGTAAACTGACTGCATGCCAAGGAGTATTGACAAGAGAAGCAGCCAAATGGCCCATGAGCTGAAAGGTTTAGATCAAAGCAGAAGCAATGTCCATACCTACATCCGAATTAAAAAATCTTTGTCAAAACTTGAAAATTGACGTTCACCGATGCTCTCCAACCAGTCTGACTGAATAACTTAGTCTCTGAATAGACACATCTGGAAGAAACATTTCCTAAAAGACTTGGGGCTGTAATTGCAGCAAAAGATGGTTCCATAAAGTATTGACTTACAGGAGCAAATACAACACAAGTCACACTTCAGATTCTTATGCAGGAAAAAAAAGCCCTCAAAAATCATGAATCATCCTCCTTCCACGTCACAATTACAAGCAACTTTGTGTTGGTCCATGACAGAAAATCCCAATAAGTCTTTTTTTTTTTGCAGTTTATGTCTGTAACATGGCTAAATATGAGTTCAAGAGGAATACATGCTTCTGCAAGCCCCTGTAGCTTAATCTGGTCGGGCGTGTCATAATGCTCAGATGGCAGCTGTGTGTGTGCATGGGTGTTTCTCCCCACTCGTGTTGTGCGTTTGTGTGGAGCTCTGACTGAGAGAGCAGCGCGAAGGGGGTAAGAAGAGAGGGAGAGCACTGCAGTGCAGATAGATGAATGCAGTGGCCTGGGCTGAGTCAGCAGCATGGTCCCCACAGGCTCAGACTGTACAGTGCACTGTAAAGCACCCTCTTACCCACAGCGAGCAAATCAGAGGGAGCGGCAGCCACTTCAGGGAGGACAGTAAATGAGAACAATGAACACAGGCTCATGCAGTCAAAAGCAAGTACTCCAGCATTTAACCTTCAGCTAACTATTACCAATGATCCGGCTTGTTTGTACAGTTTGATCTCACTCTATTTGACACTACATTATTAAAAATAAAACATGAAAATGAATTTATTTCTTTTAATTGCAAACTGGCTATTTAACCCTCTGATCTGCCCAGGTAAACTAGGCTTAATTGGATAGACATTTCTGTATTTAAATCAGTTATTTTCCCTTCATTCACCTATGCTACACTGAATGATTCTGGTTGTATTTCTTACCATGTTAAGGTTCTGTCTTTTTTTTTTTTTTTATCTGTCTAAATGTGGAGTTTATACAAAGGTAGGTCATGGATTAAGCGGGACGTTGGTGAGATCTGCTGGGCTGAGACGGCAGCCGATTTGTGAAGTTTAGAAGTAGACTGTGCTTATGTAAGGGGGCACACAGACAAGGAGGCTGTTCTTCAGGTAATCAGTGTAATCTGAATCATGATCAGCTGACTTGGTCAGGTGGTTTCTTTCCATAAAGCACAAAACAGAAGTATTTTTGTGCTGACCCAAGTCTCTTCCTATATGCAACATGGGAGCATGACTTCTGTGTCCAAGCACAGTATATTAATATTACATATTACCTCTCTCAGAATAAGACTGACAAAAATATATTGGTTTATAGTAAAAATGTGAAATCTTTAGGAATGTATTGTGCTTTGGATTCCTGTAAAGTGATCACAAACTGAATCAGACCCTGCCCTTTCTAACTTTTGCTTTTCATTTCACCTCTGGGGACATCTGTAGATCAGCTTCTGACCTACATAGTAGCTCCTGCTGAAACTTGCAACAACAGCCTTCCATTACTCGCATCGGTTCTGGCGAAATATGCCATTAGATGTCAGTTTTTTATTTCTTTTTGACTGTTTGGATTTCAGAAGCTTCAATATTCAGACTGCAACTCTGGGGAAAGCTACATCCATCCATCCATTCATTTTCTGACTCGCTTATCCCTGTTGGGATGCTGGTGCCTATCTCCAGCTGTCAATGGGCGAGAGGCGGGGTACGTCCTGGACAGGTCGCCAGTCCATCGCAGGGGGAAACTACAGTGCTTTACAAAAGTATTCACCCTCCTGGCTTTTTACCTATTTTGTTACATGCCAACCTGTAATTTAAATGTTTTGTAATCTTATTTTAGGTGATAGATCTGCACAAAATAGTCTAAATTGGTGAAGTGAAATGAGAAATCTATAAAAGAATATAAAAAGATAAAAAAATGAGAAATTGGCATGTGCATATGCACCCGCCTCCTTTGCTGTGAAGCTCCTAAAATGTTCTGGCGCAACCAATTACCTTCAAAAGTCCCATAATTAGTGAAATGAAGTCCACCTGTGTGCAAATTAATGCTGCGGTCCATTTACTTCAGAAGTCGGGTCTCCGTGTTGGGAATGGCGTAACACCTGAAATAACAATGTTCCAGTTAACATAATAGGAGAAGTTGAGATCCCAAAATAAAAACATAAGGCCAGGATTCCAATATGGTGACGGCCAGGAAAGCTGTTGTTTTGTCCATAGTACTTCTTACGGATGTTGTTTAAAGTTGTACTTTCCACATGCAAAAAACACTTCATTTGTTCAGTTCAGAGTTGCAGCCGCTACACGTAACGCTGATTTTAGATGCTCTCTTTCAACTGTGTCTTGTAAAATAAACATGTTTTCACAATAGCTTACTGTCGTTGAGGTGAGGAGCTGCCATATTGGATCTGACAATCGGCCTTTAAAAAATTGTACGACTTTCCGAGGGGAATGCCTGATTTTAGCAGCTGTTCCAGTTGATTCTTCCAATCACAATTTCAAGGACGACATTAATCAGAGAGGCAGTAGAGAGACCAAAGGGTAACTCTGAAGCAGTTCCAGAGCTCCACAGCAGACACTGGAGTATCTGTCGCAGTCTGTCCATATAACCACAGCAAGCCGTACGCTCCATAGATCTGAGCTTTATGGAAGAGTAGCCAGATAAAAGACATTACTTAGTGTTAAAAATAAGAAGGCACCCATGCCCACATGCCTTTTTTGCCAAAAGGCATGTGGGCTACTTGCCAAGTGGAGGAACGAGGAAGATGCCCTGGTCACATAGGACCAAAATTTAACTTGTCTGCCACCAAGGAAAACACTATGTCTGTGTGACTGGCTCAGCACATCCCTTCATCTATAAGAACACCATCCCCACAGTGAAACATGGTGGTGGCAGCATCATGCTGTGGTGGCGTTTTTCAGCAGGGAGGAAACTGGTCGAGTTGAAGGAAAGATAGACGGTGCCGAATACAGGGACATTTCTTGAGCAGACTCTAGCTGTGTCAGTCTGCCTGTGATTTGAGACTGGGACGGAGGTTCACCCAACCTTGCCTGCAAGCTGAATTCTCTGTATTTGTGCATTCACAAATGCAGCCCACATCTGTCAGAATCTACAATTTCATATTTGAAAGAACAGCAAAAAGTGCCTTCACCAGATTAACTTGTGGTTTCTCATGGCGCCTGCTGCTTACGAAATTTTCATTTGATACCATGATTGGTGAAAACCAAACTTTGGTAGGCAGACACTAGGTGTTGCTTGGCCCAATCAGCTCAGATATTTCTGCTGAATGTCCCTCCTTTCCCCAAACAGAATCGACGGGAGCTGGCACCAGATTGATAATGTGCAGAACTAAACAGAGTGCTACACATTATCAAAGGTTAGAGGTTTACCTTCCAGCAGGACAACTACCTGAAGCATACTGCTAAAGCAACACATGCATGGTTTGAGGTGATACACTTAAATGTGCTGAAATTATCTAGTCAAAGTCCAGACTTTAATCCAACTGAGAATCTGTGGCTAGACTTGAAGTAAAAACAATCCAGCAGGAAAGGAACTGGGGCAGTTTTGTCTTGAGGAATGGGCAAGATGTGGCAAGCTACCAGAGACTGATCCAGAGCAAATTGCAGCTGTAACAAAAGGTAGCTCTCTACAACGTACTGACTTTAGGGGTGGGAACATTTATGCACACTAACATTTTTTATATTTCGTCCCATTTGTTGTTAGCTTCGCAAAAAAATATCTCATTTTGAAAGTCGTTGGAGTGCTCATGTTTAAAGGAAATGGTGAAAGCTCTCCAAGGGGGGGGGGGGATCTTTTCCTGGCCACTGTAGGGTAGACTGCTTTGTTATGCCTGTGATTGCTGTAAAACTTTTACAGCTCTCTAACACCCTCTACTGCACTTGAAGGAATTACCTGGATGGCGTACTTAAAAACATCTACCTACTGTACTATAAAATCTCCTTTTTATAATCATCAAAATTACAATGACCTTAGTAAATGCAAAAGTAGTTTTCAAATTATGATTATATTTATTAGGAGAAAAAGCCCAAACCATCTGGCCCTGTATAAAGGAATTTCTCCTAAACCTAATAACTGATGGTGGCACCTATTCGTAACAACTGCTATAAACTGTGACGACTGGCAATGAGGACTTTATATAATTTTGGCCTCAATCTTCCTTGCAGAATTGATTTGGTTCAGCCCCACTGAGGGTTTTTTAGGAAATCAGCCAATTTAAGGTCACACCACAGCATCTCAATCCAATTTAAGTCCAGACTTGAACTAGGCCACACCAAAACCATCAGTTTAAGTTAAAACTCATGGCTGGCTTTCTCCTTATGGATCTTCTGGTTGCCATATTGTCTAAATTCTGAAGCAGCAAAGCAAAACACGCGACCATCTCAATGCATGACTGTAGGCATGACGTTGATGTGTTTTCTGAAGTTCACAGTCAGTCCACAGTCCTGTACCAGGATTTTTTTTTTGAGAAGTTCATTTCTTCTGTGGACCAGCTTTATGCAGATGCTGATTCCGTTTCACAGCAGGACTTGGCACCTGTCCACCCAGCCAAAGGTGCCAAAAGCATCTTAGAGGACCATGGTGTTACAGTGCTTGTTTGACCGGTAAACTGGCCTGAACCCCATAATCTAGGGAATATTGTCAAGAGGAAAATGAGACACCAGACCCAACAATGTAGATGGCCTGAAGGCAGCTATCAAAGCAACCTGGGCTTCCATTACACTATATAAAATTATTGAAATATTCAAATTTTCTGAGAGGATGAATTTTGGGTTTTCGTTATCTGCAGGTCATAAGCATCAAAATTACAAGAAAAAAAGGCTTGAAATAGTTCACCTTATGTGTGATAAATCTAAGTTTCACTTTCTGAAATAAGCAACAACAAATATTGAAATTTTTATGCTATTCTAATGTTTGAAATGTATCTGGATACAATTGTTTGACCAGATGAATGAGACATTTAGATGTTGGAAGGTTGTCCAGACTTGCTGATTTCTTGCTTAATTCCTTCCAGATGATGTTTTTTGAGGAAGCAATGTGTTTAAGGTGTTGTCTAATAATACTTTCACAGTTGCGCTTCCATTGAACTCAAATTTAGATAATTAGATCAGCCCGAAGCTTACAAAATTATGACATCATCATCTGGCCTGTTCAAACTGCAGAAGGACATAGTAATCTTAGTTTGAGAAAAACATCTGACTTTGACAATAGATATCATTTTAGTTATCCTAAGTGACCTAAAACAGAAAAGGTTCAGTTTGATGTTATGCATTACAGAATAAAATAAGGTGGTCTAAAGGTTCAAAAGGTTACACGTGGCAGGTTAGTATTGGATTTCAACTATATGTGAGTTTCAGAAGAGAATAAAAGATGAACTACTTAGAAAGGAAGTTGAACTTTCTAGTTGAATATTGGTCCATTTAGACAGTTTAAACTTTATAATTTAAACTGACAAATACAGTAGCTAGCTAAATAGCTATTTATCGGGTTATGGTAGTGCAGAAAATGTATAGCTTGATAAAAGCACATCAAAGAAAAATGCCATAAAACTCATTTATGATACTACAAGGTAAGTATGATACCCAAACTATTTTTGTTTTCAAAGACAAAAAAGACAAATTCAAGCACGATAGATTTTTTTCTTGTATATTTGCATTTGACAGAACTTGACAGAACAATCTTTAGTGAGGTAGACTTAAAACAAAACAGGTCAATAGTTAAAAACATTGCTCTTTAAGCAAGTATTTGAAATGGACATGAAATAAATACTTCCATGTACAATGTCTTGAAAATGAGGTAGAAATGGTTAAGGAGAATGTACAACAAACGATAAGCGTGAATCACAAAGATAGCACAGAATTTGTTCAGATTTGTTCCACATCCTTCACTGCATTGAAGAAACAAACATAAAAAACCATAAAATAGTCGCCATTGTGCGTATTTTACCATAAAACATGCTCTTTGTGTAGCTCTGAAGGGCGTATATTCCTTTTGGCTAAGCGCTTGGAAATTTTAAGTCTACTCAAGTTGCTTTCATCTATCCTTAACGTTTTTTTCCTCCTAAAGATAACCATCAAGCTTCAAGGATTTGTTTGTGATATGTTACCACATGCTGAGCATGTTTGGTTTAATAAATGGTTGAGTTTCTGCGCTCACATTTATTTTAAAGTTTGGTTGCGTGTTTGAGGAGAAAGCTAAGTATCACCCCAGTCTTACAAGGAACTTCTAGAGCAACATCTTGGTGAAAAAAGAGAAGTTAAGGAGTTGCAAAGACAGTGCATGAATTCATACATTGTATGGGTTTGATTCAGGTTTGAAAAAACATTACAGTGAACTGCTGATTTTTTAATTAAGACATTCAGCAAGCTTTCCAATAGCAGATGGCATGGATCTTGATCTATGGTAAACTTTTGGGTTTTTTCAACCAGGAGTGCTTTGTTTTGACAGTTTGTCTGCAAAGCCAACTCCCTAACACTAACTTCACTAACACCTAACATGGCATTAATTTATCCACCAAAACCTATAGGAGAATTACATCTATGCACAAAGAAAATAGGTATTATATTTCTAAAAACATCACCGATGTACATTATGGCATGTATTGTCCTTAACAAAAAAAATCTGAATTACATTCAACATTTCGGGCCTTGGTATGAAAACTTCAAGTTTACCAGAGCAACAAAACTGAGGGGATTGCGATTGCCTATGTGTGCAATTGTGCGAGCATGCTGGGGTTTTATTTTATTGAAGGCATTGTACACTTGTGGTTTCCCTGAAGTTTCTAGCCATGGCTCTGTTTTCTTTCTCCATCTTGCTCCGTAAAGCTCGCTACCAATACCCTAAGGTCATAACATACATTCTTACTTTCATCATTCTGAGGTAACAATATTCTTCCTGAGTTTTTTAATAACATGACTATAAATCATCCTTCTAAGAGGGTTAAGTAAAGAGATTGCATATCAAAAAAAGGTAAATCAAAGCAAATAAGCAAGCAATTCTTGATACAAAGTATAATGCAAGAAGTGTTTGAGGCACCTGGACCTGCATGCTGTGCATCCAAACAACGAAGAGCCTTTTTTGGCATCAGTTGGATATTTTTTTTAATTTATTCTTGTGTTTAGCACAAATGTGCATGGTAACTACACCCTTAAAGATAACTTGTAGATTTTTGTGCCCTGCAATTTATTGAACGCTAAATACAATCAAATGAAAATTACATCTTAGATACTTGGTAATGCATCTAAATCTAAAGAGCGACTTCATGTACAGTCATATTCAATAAATTACAATATGGGTTCCAATGAGGCTCATTTGTCAGATTAAAAACACCTTTTGAAAATAATCATTCAGCAAGTATTAAACATAATTTTCATTAAACCCAAAATTTTATGAATTTTTTATGTAATATTCTAAACATAAATGTCTTGTTTTCATTATATGTAAAAAAATCTTTGTAATTAACAGAATTAAGGGCTTTAAAGCATCAGTCTGTGATTAATCTATATAATGTGTTTACCTTAGTTAACTGGGTTATTGAAACAAATTGCCTTTTTGATAATATTCTAATTTATTGAATATGACTGTATATTGCTGAGCCTTTTATACAGTGCTGTGGGAAAGTATGTTCTCTTTACATATATCTTATGTTTCTGATTTTTGTTCTCACACAAATTCTAATATCTGACAAAGATAACCCAAGTAAATACTAGAAAGAGTTTTCAAATTGTGATTTCATTTATTAAGGAGAAAAGGCTCTCCAAACCAACCTGGCCCCATGTAAAAATCAGTTTCTCCCCTTTTCAAAATCATTAACTAACTGGGATTATCCACTTTTTATGGGATAAATTTCACTAGCCACACTCAGGCCTGATTACTAGCAGACCTGTACAATTGAGAAATCAATTAAAAAGAATCTCACAACCTGAAGTAGGATAAAAGATTTAAAAAAAGCACATTACACCTGGATCTAAAGGAATTTAAGGAACTATTGAGAAACATAGTCATGGACATCTCTGGTCTGGAAAGAGTTGCCTTTCTGACATTATCAATAAACAGGGAAGGGGGGGGGGGGACTTCTGCTAGTGTATAAATGGCTTAGCACCAAAATACATCTCAAACTTGTTGTCAGTGTATCAACCATCCAGACCATTAAGGTCTTCTGGCTCCAGCCTAATCTGCGTACCTAGAACCAGAACCAAACATGGAGAACCAGCGTTTAGTTCCTATGCTCCACTTATCTGGAAAAAACTCCCAGAAGACGGTAAAAGTGCTGAAACCCTGAGCTCTTTTAAATCAAGCTTAACAACCTATTTGTTTCGAGTTGCGTTTAAATGTTAATGTTCAATTTAAACTTTTTTAATTCTCATTAGATGAAGTTTGTAGTATAACTTATCTTGACCTGCTGCTACTATTCCCCTGTAATGTACTTTCCTCTGTATGTTTTCTTTTCATGTGTTCAGTTCATGTACAGCACTTTGTTAAGTCTGTTAAGTCAGCGGTCACGGCAATCCAAAACCAAAGCCTTTTGTAAGTGATTCAGTTTTCTTATCTGTGTTTTGGTATTTTTTTAATCAGCCTGCAATAAAATACCATTAATTCATATTGGTAATCAGTCAAGTACTATTATTGTTTTAACATGATGGTATATGTAAATAAATACATTGAGTAACAAAAGTTACCTACTGCAGCTTTAAGGTAAGTTATCATGAGTCAAGTATAAGAAAAAGACTTGACAAAAATGGCCTCAATTCAAAAGCCAAGATCACCACTGACCAAAGCAATATATTGGATTTTCAAGAAAACATTTTGCTCACTGAGGAGACAAAAGTGGATCTTTAGAAAGACAAGTGTCCCTTTTAAATATGGCATAAAACTAGAACAACATCCTAGCAGTAAAGCAGGGTGGCAGTAGTGTGATGGTCTGGGGTTGCTTTGCTGCTTCAGGACCAACTGTAATGCTGTCATTGACAAAACAATGACTTCTGCTCAAAAGCAGTAAATCCTGAACGACAATGTCCAGCTATCAGGTTGGAACATCAAACTCAAGGGCACTTGGGTCGTGCAGCAGGACAAGAATCAAAAGCATACGAGCAAGTCCATTTTTAAAAGGCTCAAAAAGAGAAGATCTTGGAGTGGATTAATTGAGGTCCAGATTTAAATCCAATTGAGATGATGTGGCATGACTGGGCACCAAATCCCCCTGTTTACTGAATTAAAGCAAATTTCTGAATATTGGGTTAAAATTCCTCCACAGCAATATGGAAAATAACATTGTCAATTGTTGCAATTTTTTGTGCATGTCTGTATATGTTGGTTTAGGCGGGTCGGGGGTGGGGGGTTTGCAAAAACCAAACCTTTAAATTGCCTTTGCACTACTTTGAATTTCTTTTGCCTGTGTGAGAAATAAGTAAAGGGACAACTATTTTGCAACAGCACTGTACATATAAAGTGGAAAAGATTTCAGTTGCTTAGTATTGACAATTGTTGAACATAAAAGGTCAAAGTAGGTCTACAAGATAGAATATAAATGTAAAAGAAAACAAAGAATAAGAAAAAAAAAAGATCAAGAATAAGCAAGGGTGAAACAATCTTTTGACGCCCATTGACACACCAAGCCTTGCAGTCAGCTGTGTAGCAGTGATTATGCTAAAGTAGCACGACAATCTCAACATTTTACTTATTGCTTGCTTTCCTTTTTGGTCATTTTGTGGTGCCAAAGAGCATTTTTTTGCAGTGAAGGGCCCTTTTACACAAATAATGGCCACAGACGTGTACGCCAACTTCCTAAACGATGCCAAGCAGCCAACAGGAAATATATACGATCCTGAGAGAAAGAGAAACTCTTATATTTAGACTGTCTATGCAGATAATAGCACAACCTAACACCTAACACTTATCTTAACCTAAGTGGCCCAGTGAATCTTTGGAAAAGTAAGAGTAATGAAAAATGATAAACATCCACAAGAAATAGAAGTCTTGTGCCCTCTTGTGTTTGCCAGAGAGATTACATTTTTTCGTAGAACAAGTCTTCAGATACTC
This sequence comes from Fundulus diaphanus, assembly GCA_037039145.1. Classification (NCBI taxonomy): domain Eukaryota; kingdom Metazoa; phylum Chordata; class Actinopteri; order Cyprinodontiformes; family Fundulidae; genus Fundulus; species Fundulus diaphanus. Next base: position 28,943,510 of record CM073126.1, read on the forward strand.
CTCCCTGATGTTGACTTGGATTATCAGCGCCCACCAGTGGGGTCCTCTGCTCGCGTGTGAGATGCAGGCATCTTCACAGACATTCTTTGCTGCTGAGAAAAGCTGTGCTCCCCAGTTATGCCCTCCCCTGCAAGGCCTGACGGTGGGCTATAGTCCCCTGCTCCGTTGTATGGAGACGATATCAGGGGCTTTCCAGGTTTGTAGGCCTGCTGGTCTGAGGCGGGGCCGCTGACATCATAGCCGTTGGGCTGGCCGCTACCATTACCTTTGTTATGGCTGCTTCCTGAACTGTTGCCATACTTTTTGTAGCGCGACCCCTCCACCTCTACCTCCTCCTGTACTTCCTCTGTCATCTCAAAGGCCTTTCGCTTCAGTGGCACACCTGCATCAGAGCTCCCTCCAAGGTTGTGGTACGGGTAACTATAACTACCCCCGACCACGGTAGGCCTAGGGGCCAGGGGCGTGGGAGCACTGATTCCTGAGGGTAGGTAAGAGGCACTGGGGTGGCTGTATCCAGAAGAAAGGGTGGCTTGGGGGTAGCAACCCGGTGGGTAGTTGTAGACGGGAGTGCTGGTGCTGTAGCCGGGCACTAGAGTAGGCGTTGGCTGCAGGGTGTGCAGAGGGGCAGGTGGAAGTGCTGCACTGGGCTGAGGGCAGTATCCCGGAGACAGATAGGTGCTGTTGTAGGCAGGAGGGTATTCCTGAGATGATGGGGCATTGCAGGAGCCAGCACCGCTGTAGCCTGGTTCCGAGACCAAGTTACTACTCACTAATGTTACGCTTCCAGTGGCCGGGATTCCTACAGAGGCAGATCTCTCCTTGGAGCCAGTTAATGCCTCTAGTCCAGGGTAGCAATCCATGCCTTGACTCAGACCCCAGGGCTCGGATTCAGTTTTTAGGAAACTTGCAGACTCAGAGTATGCACCTGAAGCAGGGCGTTCATATGACAATTCCAGACCTGAGTACTTCTCAGCATATCGTTTGAGGAGCGACGAAGCTGTAAGAGCAGATATGTCATCACTGGCCCAAGGGTACCCAGAAGGGGCAAAGGTGCGGCGGGCAGCAGTACTGTAGGGGTCTTGTTTGTGGGCAGACTGGGGGGAGGTGGTGGACGTTACATCTAGGTGCTGCTCAGGCCACTGAGATAAAGGGGTGGCGTGCTCCGGAGACCAGTGCATCTTCAACAGACCTGAAAGAAACAAGAAAACATGAGCTAACCCACAAAAATGCACAGACAGAGGATTTTCTGCTTAATCAGTGTTGACCAGTGCACGGCTGGTAGGAAAAATATGAAATGCAATCTTTTTCTGACCAGCTAAATGCAGCATACCTAAGCAATAACGGGTTGCAGTAGCACTCTACAGTAACAATGAGGTGTTTAAAACATAAATCAGAGGAATCACAGAGAAACTAGAAGCATTAAAAAGGAATATGTATTTTCTGTGTTGAACATATTAAAGAGAAGTTGTCTGATTTATTATTTTTGAGGTTTTAACTCTGTCTGTGTTGCAACATGCTCGATCTATAAAAGTTTGGTAGGATTTTGGAAAAACTAACAATTAAAACAAAAATCTACATTATCTGGGGAATACACACAGTAACCACTTTCTGCAGTTTCTAATACTAACTGTGCTATTTGATAATAAACTATATCAGTTTAAATATCTGTTCTGTGATCATTTTGTCTTTAAATAACACTAAATCTCAGCTTTACAGCGAATGATCTGCAACATAACTTTAAACACTGTTGTTTAAAGTTCTTTCAAGAATCTAAATCAGGTAAAATTGGCATCGATATGTTAAAACTTTGTAAAGATGCGAAAACGAGTCGCCACCAAGTTCTAACTGGTGCATCTGCAAAATTGCAGAAAAGGAAGAATTCGTCACAAGATGGCAGCACTGACTAACCCTTCTGTTTTCCAACACCACTTTAAAATTAGGCTCAAACCATCTGTTCTCATAATCACCTTCAAAACGAAGCATTTTACAGCATCTAGTCACTGTTTAGCGTGTGCTCTTATGCACAGATCCATCCAGGCAGGGGAACAATGGGTCTAACCTTTATGAGAAACTGCCAACATAGCCCCCAGCCTGGTCTCCACAGCGATAAGCCTCGATCAGCCTTCATGCTACCCTCTGAATCTGCTTCTCTTACATTGGAGCCATTGTTGTCTCTCTGTGAGTCTCTTAGTCCACAAAGCCACCCCCACCAAGCGTGTGATCTAATTCGGCCCAAACCTCAGGGGTCTGCTGGACAGAGGGAAAGTGGGCGGGGTCCCTGAGGAGAGAAGTCCAAGTATTTTGTTCCTTCAAATTACATGGGGGCTAAACTAGAACTCATATATAGATTATCACTATGATTGATTAGGCATGGGGGGGGTAATCTAAATTTCATGTGACATGAGACGTTATAGGCGCACAGTTAGACAGAGTAATCCCCTGGTTTAGTGGCTGAGGGATGGTCTTTTTGAACTAGAGTTAGGCTGACATTCCAGGCATTGCAGAGCATTATTAAACTATCACAATCCCAGGTCTGGGCCAGAGGGGTTTTCCTGCAACAGCACTGGACAGAGGAGGAAGTTACTGGTTGGGAGAACATATTCTTTAAGTGGCAGGATTTAACATTACAAATTACTTTGAAGGTGTTTTCATTTGTGAGTTTTTTTATTTCTTTATAGATATGAGTGTTTACAGAGAATACAAAAAAGAATTATGTATGATATTTTTACATTAACAACCAAAATAGCGTAATGCAACGTTTTACATCATGCCCGATTCTCTGTTTTTTTTGCAATGATTTAAACATTAAAATTACTCTTTTTTAAAAGTAAAATTCAACCTAAACCCAATAATCACAAACTGTTAATACGATATAGTCAGAGCATCCACCTTCTCGACATCCTGAGTCAGAATGAAGATTGTGATCTAAAATAATTATATGACTAGTTTGGATCAGAACAATGTCTGTCTAAATTCCTCTTAACTGAAACCTGACTTAAGTAAATTCAACACAACAGAAAGCAATAAAAACTGCAGCTCCAACGACAGTAAAAAATGCAGTCCTTTGCATTTATTCATTATTACTCTTGATGCCTGTTCTTGAACCTGAATATAGATTTGGCTCATGCTAGGCTAGGTTGAGGCACATGTACGCCTGGACCACCAGATGGGTCCTTTAACAAATCCACATGTTGATCCCTAAATCAAATGATCTTTTAGCCCAATAATCCCTCTCATCCAGTCCAGGGATCACAGTGCTCCCCACTAGCTTTTGACACATATTGACCTTTATACCTATGAAAATTTATGTTCTCAAGAAAATAAACAGCAACTGTTATTTTCAAAATGCAATCAGAATATGGAAAACTAAAAATGAAGGTCATACTTAGACAAGAACAAGACAGGAAAAGGGGCACTATAGAGATAAAATCTGTTTAGTTTTTTATAAAATAGAGTTTATTTCAGAATCTATAAAAACATTAAACTTAAATTGTAGTTAAATCATATTTACATTTTTTTTTTAATTGGCCTATACTTCTAATGTAATAAATGAACCAGACATACTTTATATGTATCCTTCCCAGTAAAACATCTCCGACATGATATCATCATTGAGTTATATGTAAACGTGTCCATCTATAGTAGGCTTGATATTTTTGATTTTTCTACATATGTTCTTTGTCCGGACTGTGCAAAGACTTTATGAAGGGGTTATTTTTTGTGCCTTAAAATGAAAATCTTAAATTTTTCTTGATGTTTTTTAATCAGAGAGCTATGTAAAAAAAAATAGGAAATAGGCTTTGAGTGTTAGAATGGATAAGTCAGGAGACCACATAAGTGATTATTATTTATATTTTCTTCAGACTGAGGGCCAAACCTCTTGCCAATACTGCAGCACATTATTGGAGACAGATGAATGAAAAGCACCATAAATTGAGCACAGAAATGTGAACACTAAAAGAGGGATCCAGGAGACAATAATTTAACATAAATAAAATGCAATGTGTCACATTATAGTCACTGTTTCATATACTGTGAGTCCAGTGTAACCTAGATTGGAAGATTTAAATGTATGTATTTTTAGGAGCCTTTAAAATATGCCTTAAAACATTCAACAAAGCACATCAGTGCCTAGCATGGGTCACCACTGGACAGCAGAGAAGCATATTTTTGTATCAAATTCCCATCTGATTTCACTAAACCCCCTTGAAACTGGGCAGTTAACTGTCAGTGTCCTGGTCGGCTGTGATAATTGTTGACTGTCAACTTTAATACATTAAATATAAATTAAAATACTAATAACACTTTTCAATTCAAACCCTTGATCCACAATATAACAAACAGCTACAGGTGAAACGTGGCAATAGATTTGGAAAGTGATGAAGATGAAAGAGATCAAATAAATGACATTTATCAGAAGGCATGGTATTTAAACTCCGCAGTATTGGGCTGAATCATTAATCATATGATTCATACTTCATTACCCTTTCTAAGAAAGTTGTGCTTGTCAGGAATTGTGGCTCAGCAGAGTTACCGTTGAAGGATAACAAGATGTTGCAAGATATTAGTTTGCAAGGTTGTGTAGAGAGTATGAAACAGGTTTTTGCACATGTGCAATGGTGCTCAAAAGTTTTAAAACAATCCTCACAGACATAAATGTTAGATTAATTTACACATTTTAACTGATCTTTTTCCATCGTATAAGGAGGGATATAACATGCAACTGCTGATATTTAAACTAAAAATACCTAATTTATTGCATAATTTGAGAACATTTAAACACAGGTTCTGTTTTCATTACTCTGACCAATCTGTGCAATGCAACAATACCACTTGTAGCCCAAACAGACCCTCAGACTGATGCTGCTACCTTCATGCTTCAGAGGACAGTGTTCTTAGGTCTTAAATCATGTAGTATATCATTTATTGCGGCACAACAGCTCCATCTTTGTCTCGTCTGATTATAAAACTTTTCTCCTGAAAATGTTTGGCTTGTTCACATTGATGGCCACAAATTTTAAACACGTTTAAAGGTGTTTGATTTTTGAGCAACAGCCATCCAGTCCTTAGTGTCACTCAGCACAGAAAAGCAATGTTTCAACGTTTTCCGAGCATCTTTAAATTTACATTCAGCTTGAGATTTGGTAGTTCATGGGTTGTTTCTGCACATTATAATTGATCAAATTTCAACACCATTATGTGTGGCAGATTTAAGCCCATGTCCCGAATCTTTATTTGATTTTTACATCAAAAAAAGTGCATCAAAACACATGCTTTGTCTGTGTTTATTGAGCGAAGGTTCTTAAGTGATTCCATGAAAAAGAACAAAAGTATTTGACCTGCTAAATACGGATAAAAGCTGATTGAACAAAATTGTCTGATTCTGGTCTCTGACATGTCAAACCGGTGCATATCAGCATTTAAGCAAAAATTTGTGTGGGTGTATGTATATAATCGAGTTTGTATTTATGAGTGTGAGCCCGTATTATAATAAAAGTGCATCAAAGTTGAAGGAGCAATAAGCGAAATTTCATTATTTTAGATAGAAACAACTAAAACATAGTGATGTAAAGACCTAAAGGTAATATTTAAGATGGACTATGGTGTAGCATCACACCGCATCTCTCTGTGTTGTTCTCCAGTCTCTTGTTTACGGTGCCAGGCCGGGCCGGCCGCGCGTGCGTGTACGTGAACAGCTGCCATTCAGGCCTTACCAACTCCCTGCCCATAAAATGCCAGAGCAGTGTGTGGCATAGCAGTAAAATGCCAGAGAGCCTCTGACTGCGGATCAAAATGTTCTCTTGCTAACAGCTTTATAAATGTTCCTCCGAAAGGTGATGCTGTTTTGCTGTGTTTTTATCCATTACAAATATGTGCATAAGAGCCGACGCGTGATGAGGTAAAGATAGAAAGAGGCACGGCTTGACACGCGTCTTGTTTTGGTCTACAGACAGTGCTCAAGTACCACCTAGTGGTGAAAAATCACTTATTGCTCCTTTAACCTAGTGAATGCAATTCTTGTTTTTAAAATTCATTGAAGCTGTTCATTGTATTATCATTACCCCCCCCCCCCGTATCATATGAGATCCATGTTGATGAAGTGTATAAATAAATATCTAATCATCACTACATAATACAGAGCTGTAAGAGATAAATACTTATGTTAATAGGAAATGTTTGCCATAGTTGTATGTGCACACAAAAAACCTGACAATCAAATATGACAAAAAAAGATTTAAACATGCTTTTGGATAACCAATCATCAAAGCTAACCATATTATGGTTAACTGCTCTGAATCATGAAAAATCACTGCAAGTTTCGAAGTTTTTTCTTTTAAATCTGACGAGCAGTGATGAGCTGAGCTGCTATATAGTGTCAAGTTTTGCATCTACATGTGCACCCCACACGTACAGTTTACTCTTAAAGGTCACTATGTTTCCAAGAAGAGCTGAATATGGTGGGATATTTATCTAATTGAAATAAATAAGAAGCCTCCATGTTTGGACTCATCCATTATACTGATCTGAAGTCAGCTTCTATAGATTTAGTTACTGAATCTGCAAAAGGCAGTGGTTTAACGCAGCGTAATAAATCTACACCAAATCACCACCAATTCGATCACATCCAGGCTTTAGAAGAGCAAGAGGGAAAGACTCATAACAGGAAGGATGAGCAGCATTGTACTCTTTTGAGCTTTCAGTCTGTCATAGGATTTTGTAAATGTTGGGAGGTTTTTGGAAATCTCTCAGTTCCTCAAGGATCTACATTCCCTTGGAAAACACACAGAGACTGGTGTGTTAGTAATGCAGCACTCATCACAATTTTTTTTACTTTTCTCTCATACAGAATGTAGTCCTGAGGGAATGCAAGCGACGATCCACAGTTGCTCTATGCTGTTTCAGAAGGAGTGAATGCTGCAAGTCAATGACTCGATGCGATCTGCTGGGTTTCCTTAGCTTAGCTAGATAACTGTTTAACCAATCTCTCTGTATGATTCAATTGAATTGAATTTAAATGTTTTTGATAATTTAAATCTGTTGCGAATTGATGCTATATAAATAGACTGAACTGAATTGAAACTGCATATAACAAAAAATAGCTGCATCACCCTAAATATGTAATCTTTACTTTTTGCTACGCACTTCACCACATGGATGTGCAATAATCGAGGGTTGCTCACTTACAGATTTATTTTCTTTGTCCCATGGAAATACTTCAGATTATCAAACAGTTTTTAACATCATACAATGATAACCTGAGTAAATACAAAGTGCTTTCTTCATATGAGGATGTCACGGAGAAAGAAATATCCAGAACAATCTGGCTCAAGTGTGGAGTTCCTGTAGTATTTTGAAACATTGTCTGGCTGCACAACTCAGGTCTTAAGCTTGAAGTCACAAACTGATGATCAAGACCTTTTTTCCTCAAGTATCCTGATAGAGAGCAGAATTCATGGCACCATCAAAGACAACAAGTAGGCCAGGTCCTGAAGCACCAAAGCAGCTCCAGACCATCATGCTACCACTACTATGTTTGGCTGTCAGTATGTTTTGTTTTCTGAAATGCTGTGTTAGTCATATACCAAATCCAACAGATGATGCAGACCTTCAAAAAAAACAGTACCACAAGTCTACAAAATATTTCCTGAAAAGTCATGGGGATCATCTAGATATTTCAGACAAATGTCAGACGGGTCTTTTGCTCAGCCTATTTAATCAAACATTGACCTTAACTGAGGCAAGTGGGACTTGCAGTGCTTTTAGATGTTGTTCTGAGTGAGTCCTAGATGCGCTCTTTAAGTTATTTCGGTAAGCCAACCACTCCTAGTAGGTTCACCGCTACTCCATGTTTTCTCAGTTTTTCAATAATTGGTCTCGCTGTGGTTCACAGTGACTTTAAATCACTTTATACCCCTTTTTAGACTACTAGATGTCAGTGACTTTGTTTCCCTTCTGTTCTTACATTTTAGATTATGGCATGATGTGTTGCTCTTTTGTTCCATTTACCGTATTTTTCGGACTATATGGTGCACTTAAAATCCTTATTTTCTCAAAAGATTATGGTGTGCCTTATAACCCGATGCACCTTATATATGATTACTGGACTTATTGTGCTTACTGGCCAATTTTATGTGGTACAAAGCGCTTTATGTAGCAAAAAAGTCGCTCCGCTCAATGGATATTCGGAGCATTACGGGACACTGTGTCACTACCTGATCAGACCCCTGAGCTGTCTACAAGACTGCCTGACTGTAATGTCTAAACTAGAAGTGCATTCATGTAAGGCAGCCCTTGCCCCGAGTACATGCTAGCACCAATAAACCAAGTAAGCCAGTTCAATATAAAAGTTACGTTTATTTTGTCTTAGAAACAGGGCAGTGTAGTCCAACTACTCTGTCTTCCTCACAGAGACGGATAGCTTTTCCTCTCAGGAGAGAGCTGTGTACGCGGAGGAGCGGATTGATATTACACACTTGAGAAGAATATTAACGCGCCTTATAAGTGGATACAGACACACAGACACGTTAATTCAGTGTGCCGTATAATCCGGTGCGCCTTGTGATCCGAAAAATACGGTTCCTCGGAACTCGAAACTGGCAAGTCGGAGATCACATTAACGACTTTTTGCATTCCAGTTTCTCTCTTGTCTAACAGTAAGAAAAAACATGGACACACAGACAAAAAACATTGTTAAATGTACAAATACAGCCAGCCTGAGTATCAGAATGCATTTTAAATTCACATTCTATTGCAATATTTTTGTATTTTTTAAGCCATGCTGAACTATTCCATTGAACATTTAATGTTAAACAAAAGAGGACGATTCTTCTTTGCTCATTTAGCCACTATTCTTAAAGCATTAACAATAGTGGCTAAACGAGTAATGACAATGACACTCTTCTAAGCAGTATTTTATGCATATAAATAGTGCTGAAACGCTGAAAAGTACTCTGCTATACAAATAAGAGAGCTGCTAAAAACAGTCAAAGTTTACTTAAGGCAGAAATTAAATTTGCAAATATTGACTAGAATATGACACAAAACATTGAAGGGACCATTTTCTCTAACTTCAAACTAATTTGTTTTTAGCATTTTTGTCAATAACTGCCGAAGTGGGATTATTTTGGTGGGCAGAGCTGCCTGATTCGAAGATCAAGGACGCCATTACTTTGCAGTTGTTGTTACTTGTTGCCATGGAAGAAGAAGCCTTCTTTGAAAACAGAAAAAAAAGAAAATACCGGAAGATTTAGTGGGAGTAGTGAGTATTCAACCATACCAGTATGAACCGAAACCTACAGCTGGATCTCTGGAATCAAGTGAGAACTCTTCAGACTGGGTTTACGAGGACCGTCAGAGCTAACAAGACAAATGTCCGCATCATTACACCCATGCCATGTTGTACAATGAGTGAATTAATACATTGTTTGGAATTTGTATTCTGGGGGTGATTTGAAGAGCAACGCTAGCGCTTTGCTTTTATAATAAGTATGTTTAGTGCCTCTAGTTTTATGTGGTGTGAGCTTCAAAACACTTTTCAAGACTACTTTATTGTTACTGCGAGTAGAAGTCATCTTGAATGTGAAAGTTGGGTATGTTCCTGTTGCACTGATTTTCCAACTCATAATTCTGACTTTAGAGGTTAAAATTTCTGACTTGGCGGTCAAGACAAATGGACAAATGGAACGCAACATGTTATCAAACAAGTGTATTTAAGCGATTTGTTGATGTCAGGGTCTGGCAGTATTCAAGTCTGAGTGTGGAAGGTAAAAACAAACCCAGGTTAACGTTGGTTAATTAATAAAAAAAATATTATAGGTTGCTTTTGAAAGCCTTTTGTCTGTAGTCAATCAAATCATTGAAAAATGATTTTTGGATTTACTCAGATCATCTTTGTCTAAACTGAATCATTTCGATATGACAAAAAAAGAGAAGAAATCTGGCCCAAATACCTTTCCACAGCATTGTATGCAGAGAGAAAATAAAACAAAAATATGTTCACAATGATCTTTGAGAAATCAAATAGGATGCTTGCAACTGCTCTATGAAGAAAGAAACCTTAAAATGATTCAGTTCAAACATCGACATTGTCATCTACAACCAATTAAAGGGCTTTGTGTATTCAAGTGCTGCTGTTGCTTACATTTGTTGTTTTTTATTCTCTGACTACATGACTTTATCTTTCAATGACACAAGCATATAAGAGTAATTCTTGCTCTATGGCCCTGAGTGGACTCTGGTTTGAATAGTGAGCCACTGCATGGTCAGTATGCGTAATTAGGGGTTAATAAGATGGAAGTACACATGGGGGATGGGGCTGGCTGTGATGGGATTTGGGGGTTGTGGGGCATCAGAGATGGCTCCTGGACTGGATGAGTAAAAAAGAAAAAAAAAGTCACCACTCTGTAGCTGAAGGGTCTCTGTTAGCGCTTTTTCTCCACTCACAATAAACAAAGAGATCCCCCGAAGATGGACAGACACACGGAAATACACATACCAAGCCCCACGTGCACAGAGAAGCACCAGCAAAGTGAACTCCCACATTGTGGGTCTTCATGCAGCATTTAGCTTCAGATGGCCAACAAGCAGAGGGACTCCTGACCAACCATTGGATGATCCGAACTGCTGGCATGCCAGGAATCTAACCTGAGATCTTTTCCATACACCCAGCAGACTTTGTGAATTTCCAAAATCTGGGAAAGGGATGATGGGAATACAAACAGTGCTGGCATCAAACTGTTCGGATTTCACTGAGACTTTTGATGGGAACTGATTCACACCCCTGCTAATATTAATACAGGAAATATTACATGAGTACAGCCCTGGGTCTTAATAAAACAGTGACAGGGTGTGCTGCCCTAGTTTCCAAACCATGACTGCCTGTGTTTCCGTACCCAGACCCAGAGAGGGGAGACGTAGCTGCCTTTCAACCAGCTGACTGGCAGCATGCAGTAATGGGTGGGGGGAGGGGCATTGCTGCTACTTTATGCTTCATACAACTAGAAAACACTCTGTGGTCACTGAGGAACTTTCTCTTGCACATTTACAGGAAGAGTTACAACCAAAATTTTTCTCAGTTTGATACGTTAACTTCTAACCATCTGACAGGGAACCAGCACATGCCTATATTAGAAATATAATATGCCAAAATTATTGTTGTTAAGTACAGGGGACTCACCACCCAGCAGTCTGTGCCCTTGCTAACACCGTAAATGAGGGCTAGATTGTTATGTATGCAATGACCATTGCCATTGATCATTGAATGTCAGAGTGAAGGAGAATGGACCCTCTCACTCTCCTTTAACTTCCCTCTCCTCTTTTTTTCTGGTGTGCAAAGTATAACAAGGCTGCAATGCAGTCAGTCAAGCAAACACTGTACCACACGAGATTCAGTTTTATCCAGTTTAATCTAAAGACTGATAAGAAAAGGCTTTCAATCTGGTTGCTTCTTTGTTCTAGTCATATTCTGTGCATGTTTCCCCTTTTCTCTTGTGCAGTGTAGTAAAGATGTGACTCTGTCCCAATCTGTGTGGTCACTTTTACCCTCCCCCACTCCTATAGCTCCACACATGTGGCAGAGGCCGGACTGTGCCCCCCACCTCCTCTCTGCTCATTGTGTCCACTCATATATCAAGCCTGCAGCTGACCAGTCCCTCCTCACATCTTCCCCATCTGTCCTTCCCTTTGCCTTTTTCCTCAATCGCTGCAGCGCACATCTTTACCTCAACTACTAATGAGGAATCTACGATAGGCTGCGGCTTTCTTAACAGGATGTCGTTGTTACTATTGGAGGGGTAATGCATTTGTAGAGGCCGACGTTTATGTGGGCCACCATTCAAAGCTAATGAGAGGCTGTTGACACTGGGTTACTAACGATGTGGCTTTCATTCACAGGAGTGCTTCACCCCGGTAACTGGTGACTTAGAAGCGCAAAAACGGCTCATCATTTTCTCTTCGCGTCACACTATCATCATTATGTACAGAACCTCCTTAATGAGGTGCAGAGCAGTGGTGATTACATGTTTACTTGTTTGTGTTTGCAGACTGATCAGTGATGGGTTAGCGTCGAAGGTTTGATGGGGGGGGGGAGTGAACGAATGCTATCTTAGGAATGCATTTTGTCAAGAAGAAGGAAAACTGACACAATGCTGCGAGTCAGTTTGAGGAAGGAATGTGACAAATGCATGTTACCAAAAACTCCTATCTGCTCAGACGACTCCCTCATTCTCGGTTGAAGCTTCAGGACATTTTTCTGTCTTATTCGGAATGCAAAAACAGCAAAGGAAATCCCCTTTGCTTTATTCTAATCAGGTTAGAGTTGTAATCCTGTTAAAGCTCGGCCTGATCAATAACTCAGTCTGTCAATGTGCATATGGAAAGGCCTAGACACTAAAAGGTGGGGAATAAAAAACAGGCCAGGTTCTATATCAAATATGATCAAATGTGAAGGTCCAGGGATAGGTGGATCAACCACAACTGGGTTGGGTAAGGGCTTTGACCTTGCAAACTGGGGTTGGATTTCAAATCAACAAAAAATGCATAAAGTGACTAATGTCTAATAAGATAAGATAAGATAAGATAGTCTTTATTGATCTCACAATGGAGAAATTCACTCGTCACATCGGCTCATACAAGAATGTATGTTTAATGATAAACATGTTGAGAAATAACAACTTACTTTTAGTTTGTTCATGCAACACCTAAAATTGTTGGGTATTGTTCTAACAAAACTTTTACTCAACGAGTTATATGACACTACATACAATATTGCGTATCTGTATTGACTTTATAAGCGGTCAAAGTGTAAATTTTGAACATAGCGCTAGCTATAACAGGTAAAACACTAATGTTATCTGAAATAAAGTGTAGGTAAGACTTGGTTTTTGGTGTAAGCTAGAGTCATCAACACAACACAGTCACATTAAAATTATTAAACAGCACAATTAAATTTTACTTTCTTTTATGGATGTAATACAATCAAGCTCACAAGAAGAGAATAAAACATATTTTGGTAATATGTGTGGGAAAACTTGATAACATACCAACTTTATTTATAAAGCGCTTTAAAAAAACATCTGAAACAAAGGGCTGAACATAGCTTCAAACTACAAACATACATTAAAAGAACAACAATATATACCATTAGCTTTTGCTGTTCTAGTCTAGGTTTGAGTAGACTGGATTAGTTTGACTTGCAGTGTTTATGTTAGTCCAATTCTGAGTTGGTCCTGATTCACCCCAAAAAATGACTAAATATTTCCTGTTTTACTGTTTTCATAAATAATAAATACGCATCCTTAAAGGCATACTATGCAACATTTTTCAGTTAATTAATGTGTTCCATACCGTTTTGGATGATTAAATGAGTCATTTCAGGTCGAACAAAGGTTTTCTCGGCCGCCCTGGTGGTCTGTGGAGGAAATACCGCACTTGCAATGCAAGAGCCCTCGGCTCGCACACACAGAAGTCTCGCTTTACGGCGAGAACTCCATGTGTTTTTGCCCTGCCATTCACTATATGCACGCGCGAAAGCAACAACAAAGAACCGCGTGTTAACGTCAAATAAACATGCAAGCATATCAAGTTTTATTATTATTATTATTATTATTTGTTTTGTTTTTTTATGTTGGCGAGACGCTACCGCGGCGGCTGCGGCGAGGTGGCGGCCGCGGCTGCGGCTTGGCTAGGCGGCGGCGGTAGCGTCTCGCCAACATAAAATAAATAAATAAATAATAATAATAATAATAATAATAAAACTGGCGAGGCGGCGGCGGCAGCCGCGGCTTGGCGAGGCGGCGGCGGCAGCCGCGGCTTGGCGAGGCGGCCGCGGCGGCCGCCTCGCCAAGATAGCGCTGCGGGAAGCTTGATGTTCATACCTTCACTGTGTTAGTCATTGTTTGTACTGCCGTTTTTTCCACTTTTCGTTGCGTTCGCCTGTCTGCTAAGCTCAAAACAACCGCGCCTGTCTTGACGGAGAAACCAGAACAGTTGAGCATCTTTACGACAGTGCACTTTTACTTTCGCCCTCTGGGGGGAGCCTCGCTGGAAAATCAACCCCGGTTGCATAGTATACCTTTAATCTCAAACTGCACTTTAAAGAATCACCGTTCTGTGTAAAATTATCCAGTTAAGATTTAAAGAGTCCTATTAATTTGAGATTTTTAATTACAAAGGAATAGATTCAGTCCAGACATCTCAAACAAATCTGTGAAAAAAGCCGTTTAGGTGGGAAATTCAAAAGCAGATGCCAACAGTACCATTGTTGGGAGCTGATGATTAGCTAAGCTAGCAGTGCCTACATTATACATTGTTTTTTCCACTCTGTCACCATTTCCCTTTTTTTTGTCTACAGATTCTCAAAATTACCAACTTCTGTCCCAAACCCATCCTAAAAAAGCATTTAGGTTAAGGAATCACATTTTTGCAGGTAAATCTTGCATAGCGTACCAGAGCGCTGTACCTCTTCAGTCTGTTGCTGTGCATTGCTGGTTAGCAGACTGAAAGTTGGGGAATTGCTCTAGTTGCATAAATAGCAAGCTATCATGTTGTAAAAATAAAGCTTTGCCACCAATTTACTATTATGGTAAACCTATTTTAAATCTAGTTGACAAGCTACAAGTTGGATGGCAAAATGATTCAATTAAAAACAATTAGATCAAGGTGTATATATCTGTTTGAAATATTTGCACAAACACTGCGATACTGTGAAGACTGTGGTATTTTTAATTATTATTACTCATTCTTCTACCAGTCCATGTGTAATTAGCACAAAATATACCAAAAAAGGGGGTTTATTTTGATTCATTAATGACAAACTACTACACTTTTATCTCATGGAGCTTTCAGTTGTTAATAATTTCAATGAAGTGGTCTGAAATTCATAACAAATTTGCATCCAAGTGTCAGCTCTTTTGCTCTCCAAAACTGGATTTTACCTCTTAAACAAGGAATACTTGTTTTAATTCTTCTTAGAACTGTACAGTCACAGTAAATGATCCTTTCTTTGAAGAAGAGCATCAGATGCACATGTTGCTTTACTGCAAAACATGTTTTGGAGTCTAATAGTTGTTTGAACTGTACACCGTTCACATAGAGAGTCTGGAAAAACAACAACTGAACACTTTTTGTGAAATTCCTCAAAACGAAGCCTGGAGGCTCAGCTGTTAAAGCCATTAGCATATTTGCTTTCTCAACATGACTTCACAAAGACACTCCCCCTCTCTCATTTCTCTCCACTCACCCTCCCATCATCTTGTTTCCTTCTTACCAACCCACAGGAGACGAAAAAAAAGAGGAGCCAAAGAAGAGTGTGTACAGGAAAACTGACAGAGGCCGAGGATTTGCACACACATAAAAGTGTCATTACTTACTGTATGGGGTGGCAGGACTGAGCATTCTGCAGCCCTGGCCCCAGTTGAAGTTGACAGAGGACAGGTCCACTTGTCCTTACTGAGGACCCAGCTGCATGCTGTGGGGGCTCCCTAAGTCAGTTCTGCTTGTCCTGCTGTAGACTGTGCGGCTGCTGTGTCTGCTAGAGGCCAGCCTATAGAGCAGCTCCATGGTTTAGTTCACACTTCAACACAGCTGTGATACGCTGCCACCTGAAGAGGGAAAACAGCTACTGTCAGTGTTATTTACGCTTTCAGAAAGCTTTTGTTAAGGGTGACACACTCATAATCTTGGGCTAGAGCAACACAACTAACAGAAATAAGAGATTTTCAGGAGTTGTTTTTTGGCCCCATGTCAAGTCACCACTTTGCCAAATTGTACCCCACTTCATAGCTACAAGTTTTCGTTTTCCTCTTCCTACTTCTGTTTTGAATCCATGAAGAAACCATTTCATACCCATGTACTTATATTGTTAGGTAAATTAATTTCTAAATAAATATTTTCATGAAATATAGAGATAAGCAATCAACAAACAAACATCAAGACTAGTTATTTTATTGTCTTTTTTTTAAATGTTTTTATCAGAAAATTTTGCACCCAATTTCCACTTATTTTGTTTCTGATCCAGTTGACTCTTGTTAAATATGGCAGACTAACAAACTAAAATAACTAAGGGATCTCAAACTCCAGCTCTCGTGAGTCAGGTTGCTACAACTTTAAGAACTGTCCATGATCCCAGTCACCTGAATCAAATGACCACACTCCCTCCTTCGCATGCAGTCAAGCTCAACACAGTCCCACTAATTAGGGCATTATTTGAGTCAGGTGTGTTGAAGCCCAGACGCATCTAAAGCTTGCAGTAATACGGCTCCTGAAGATTTCAGACCCCCCACCCCCCTCCCCCCAAGGCAGCTCTTACTATAAGATATTATTTATTGAAGTCATAAAAACACATTTACCTACTGTAAACTATGATTAGAATATATAAAGTTAGTCAAATTTCAAAGCGTTCATGAACCACCCCGCAGGCAGGTACAAATTGACACTTGGCCGTTAAAAACGTCCCATGTCAGACAGCCATAACTGCAAGGACACAAATCATACAAGCCATTTTATTCAGGCATATTCCCATGAACAAGTTGGATATTTTATATTATTATTATTATTGTTGTTGTTGTTGTTGTTGTTGTTGTTGTTATTATTATTATTATCAATTACTTACACACCAAGAGCCATCTCCACCAAAATGTGTGTCCATATTATTAGAATACTACACCTTTTCTAATTGCTGGCCTAAGTATGTCATCCTGAAGTCATTCAAGGGTTGGGCTATGACTGGGTGGCAGACATTGAAAGGGACAAATTGAAGGACAAAAAATAAGCATATTAGGCCTACCATTTATAAATAAATAACGGGTTTCAACTTGTTTAAGGTTGTCTCTTCCTGTCTTAAATTCATGCGTAAAAAAATGCACATAAAACTATCTGGCCATTTGCTGGAGCACAACAAATTTATAGGGGTGACCATGGCCCACCCCTGCCCCCCCCCCCCCCCTTGGTGGCGCCACTGAAGCCACTGATGCACATTTTTTTTTCACACTTAAAATTCCAGACCATTTGGAGGTAAAAAAATCGGAATGACATAAAAACACACTAACGCTTCCTTGTATCTATTTAATGACTGACTTTAATGCGGTGGCGCTTTGTAAAGTGGAGGCAAAGAGTCCCCCTTGTATAAATCGTGCAGATATCGTGAGTTAGGTGCGTTGATATACGCTCCTCCTTTTGCTTTACTGGGTGAAACTTCAGCAACCTGACAGAAAACAGGTTTCACACTCCCAAAGAGGAAAAATGCGCTCTTTCAACCTCAAGAACTCGGAACCATATAAACGCACCAAAAACTTGGGAGCCTATACTCTTCCCCAAAAAGAGGACTTCTCCTGACTGACACCATTTTCCCATTTCTCCACAGAAAAAGTCATGCCTGAGCGAGAGAAGACAGACTCAGAGGACTGACGTGTGCTAAGAGGACGCCTCGCGGCAGTGACGTGTGGTGCGTGCAAAAAAGATAAAAGTGTAAAGTGTGCATAAATAAAAATGAAAAACAACTGAAGAAAACGGCAGCAGGGTGGAGAGAAATGCGCAAGAAGCAAAGGAAACATTTGCATAGCTGAGGAAATAAAACAACTTTCGCAACAAGTGAAGAAATGGTTACAGACCTGACCATCCATGGATGTACTCGGTTAGTGCTCCAGTGCGGAAAGTAATCCAATATTCCTCAAAATACAGCAGGGGGGAAACGGGATTGTGGTTGGGTGTGCAGGAGAGGGGTTTCTCTCTCTCGTTCTCGCTCACTTGTGGGACCCTATCCTCTTCTCTCCCACTCTCCCTCCCCCATCTGACTCCCACCTCCGTCCCTCCCTCCTGGTGACAACAGAGCTGCACACATACACACATCCCCTCCCCCAGCCATGCACCCACCTCCTCCCCCTTTCTCTCTTTTGTTCAAACCACTCTAGCAGGAAGGGAGAGAGAGAGAGAGAGAGAGAGAGAGAGAGAGAGAGAGAGAGAGAGAGAGAGAGAGAGAGAGAGAGAGAGAGGTGACCAATCATGCAGTGTCAGGGAAGAGCATAATTATCCCTGCTGTGTGTGCATGTGTACATAAATAAAAAAGTATATCGGTGTGTGCAGAGGCGTGTTTGTGTGTCATCTCATTGGGAGGTTGCAGACCCTCAGTTTGATGAATGGGCGTGTTGGGACACATGCGAGAGGGTACATGTTTTTGAATTTTCTCCTCCGGTGATCGCATGAGAAGTTCAGTTATTGCCAATGACTTCTATTGATCCGGCGCATTGATCTGAGTGTCGTTTGGGAGGGAGGGCTTGAAACAGCCATGTCAATATTACCTAATTCCTGTTGGGACCCATCCCCCTCAATCCAACACGCGCAAACACACACACACACACACACACACAAAACACTGAATTTGACTCAGTCGACTCACTTCTCCACCTGTAATTTATTTGGATCACCCAACCATTTGTGCACATTCTTACCCTTTCCCTTTCTTTTTGAGACCTTATTTTCTCCGATTCACACAGCTTACCCACAGGAGCACAGCTGTGACTCTGCATTTGGAGTTATGTCCGCTTGCAGAAACACTCCTGGCCCCGCTGGATGCTCCGTAGCTCCTTCAGAATGGAGTACACACCAGTGAACATGTCTGATACGTGAGCTATGTTTTAAGGATGGGTTGTTAATAGTAAACTTGTGATCACCACTTTAATATCACACAGCCTAATATATTCAAATCCTTTATATGTTTCACATTTTCAGTATTTTATTTGATAAAGTAGTGTGTAATTGTGAGGATGAATTAAAAGGATACGTGGCTTAAACAATCACTTATTTAAAATACAAATCTGAAAAGTGAGGTTTTTGTATTTAGCCGCCTTGACTCAATACTTTAGAACCAGTTACAGCTGGAAGTCTTTGTCTCTTCCAGTCTCTGGAGGTTTTTCCTCATTCTTTTTGCAAAATTGCTCGAGCTCAGTAGACTGGACGGACAGCATCCCTTAACACAAGTTTCCAAATCTGGCCACAACTTCTTCATTAGATCTAGGCCTATACTTCGTCTGGGCCATCGTAGCAGCTGGGTGTGCTTTGAAATAAACCGTTCCAGTGTAGCTTTGGCCGTATGGTTGGGGTTGGTGTCCCGCTGGAAGGTAAACATCTTAAATCTCTGCTTTATTTCTTTCTCTCTCTCGATCCACTGTATATATGTGGACGCACTGTATGCACCTTTTCCTCCCTTTGGCACCTTCTTTTGATTACTGAGCCGATGTGACACGTGAATTTATCCACTGTGAGATCAATAAAGTCTATCTTATCTTATCTTACCTTATCTTATCTTATCTTATCTTATCTTATCTTATCTTATCTTACATTGTCCCAATCTCAAGTTTTTTTTAGCCACATTTAACAGGTTTTCTTCCAGTATTGACTTTCGGCACGGTACGGTCACCACCATGTTTCACTGTGGTGATGATGTGTCTTCTTGCCTTTAAGGGAAAGTGTTTCCTTCTCTCACGTTTTCTGAGTCTCCTCCATAGTTTGTGGATTGAACGGTGCTCTGTGAAAGGTCATGATTTTAGAACATACTGCCGTTTCAAACTTGTCCAACTGTATCTCTGACCTGCCTGCTGTGTTGCTTGGTGTTCATGATGCTGCTTGGTCACGTTGAAAACAATTTTATAGTTTACTTCAGTTTTGTAGTTATCCTAAACTTTCTGTTTGTGTATCGCACAAAATCTCAATAAAAGACACTCGAGTAAAATGTGAAAGGCTTTTATGCCATGAATACTTTTTGGTACCGCCGTATCACTTTGAAGAGAGTTCTGGTCCTGTTCATATTATACCAGTGATCCAGAAGGTTGCTGCAGTAACCAAACAATCTGGCTGAACTGTGGGTTAAAATGCTGCTGCTTACAACGGTGGAAGTAGAGGCTTGTTAGAAGACCTTTCATAGGTGACTCAGAAGAGTAATGGCTTGTGCAGCGCTCAGCCCTTTTAGCCTTACATGCTTTGCTGACAGACCCTGAAAAAAAGCCACTCTGTTATTCTGCAGACAAGAAAACAATACATTGGAACAATCCCAAATGTGCTGCAGAAGCTGTTCCTTTCATCACAGGTAAGGTGGGCGGTTTGATACGTTCTCACTGCCTGAGTCGAAGCCACCAGATGTGCTCTGTCTCGTTACCTCTTAAAAACCTCTCCATATAGGAATAAAAGTGCCTAAGTGGGTGAAAGTAGAAAGAAGAAGCACAGAGGCCAGAGTGAGCAGGTCCAAACACAAAGGTGTGGCTACCAGCAGCAGGTTGGAGGAGAAGTCTACTGGCAAATTTCCATCACATTTTTCCTAAAGTAATGCGACGCAAATCAAGAAATCAAGGAGTCAAGAGTCTTTATTGTCATTATGTTACCATAATGAACTTTTTGGTGAGCCACCGGCTCAGAACTCACATATATCACACAGTCACAAATCAAAGACGCATGCATGGAAAAACTAAGAAAAAGCATTAATAGAGAAGACAAATGTACACAGGAAGACAAGGTTTCCTCACTCATACATGTCAGACACGATGGAAATTGGAAATGGTAACTCTAGCCCTGCGCTGCATCGGGCCTGTGGGTGGGACAGGTCACATGATATCACCCATGAGAAGCTCAGCTGTTAGCCATTCTAATTCTGTCTCAAGCAGCTGAGCACTGACCCACTGCTCCATTGAACTGTTCGTGTAATGATATTGGTGCAGGCAGCCGTGTGTGTGTGTGTGTGTGTGTGTGTGTGTGTGTGTGTGTGTGTGTGTGTGTGTGTGTGTGTGTGTGTGTGTGTATGTGTGTGTGTGTGTGTGTGTGTGTGTGTGTGTGTAGATGACTACATGAACATGGGGTTGTAGTAACTGGGGAAAATAAATTAAACATGGGTAACACTTTACATATGGGTGACCAGATGTGCTTTGTTGCTATTGTGGAGCAAATCAGTGACTTGCTGCTAATCAACCATTGATTAATCACAAACTCTAAATTGAATTATGGTAAATATTTAGATATGGATTAGTTATCTAGTTTGACAGTGATTCAAATAATAAAAAGTGGAAGGAAACAACGGGGATTGATTACTAATTAACAATTACTTATACCATGAATATTGTTAATTAACTTATGATTGGTTATTTCTTTTGGGAAATTACAATTATTGATTCTATTATATACCTTTAACAAGTGCAACATGTTAACATTTGTTATACTTGGATCTAATTTGACCACTTTGCTCGCATAACAGCAGGTTTTGGCTTTTTGTCAAAGATATTTGCACATATGCTGGACGTTCGCTGGTTACACTGAAGTTACTCATTAATGCTCAGGATGAATGAAACACTAACCTGAGCTGAAGCAAAAAGCTGATCTCATGCACATGCAATGACGAAGTAATGTGACACTTTGTAGTAATAATTATTTGTTAACCTGACAAACGGCAAAAATCTTTAAGACAGAAATAATAGTAGTGAAGTAGTGATTCAGCTAAGGCAATCAGTTGCCACCGGTGCAGAGCCTCCACAGCAATACCAGAAGGCAGGTGTAAATATCATTGCATTCCGTATAAAGCGAAAACCTTTGGATGTGTCAAGGCGTTCGGCAAAGAATCTACTTCTCCTCAAGACAAGCATCAGGATAAACTTACATTCTGGAGAAAGTACCAGAACTGAACTGCAGAGAAAGTTATTTTTTCAGATAATGAGACTTTCTGATTGTTTGGGACACAAGGGGGAAAAAAAGATTGCCTTGGAGAACAAAAGCTGAACGTGACCAAGTTCTGTGTCATGATCACAATCAAGCTTCCATCGACCATTATTTCACTCCTGATTTTAAAGGGGACATGTCATGCTTTCCAGTTCTTCCTTTTTACATTAAATCATTCAGTTGTGGTCTATGTAAAGTGGAACCGCAGTGCTTTGGTCTAAAGTCCTCTTTAATCTTCCGCCATTTCCCCCCCTTTTACCCCTGTTCTGACATGCTCCTGAGAGGAACTTGTTTTGGTGCTGTCACTTTATATCTAAAAGAGGCACTCCACACCCCGCCCCCCCTCCAGGTTTCAGAGTATTCCACTTCACCCCGTTTTGCCATTTTTGTTGTATGATGGGGGACGGTGTAATGAACAACTGAACATTTTCACTTATTCACTTGTAGCTTCGGCATCCTTCAGCTTTTACTACAAAATTGCTCCAAGAAGTAAATATGAGGGACCTCGTTTAGCCTCACCACAGCAAACACTTTGAATAATTGCTCAAAAAACGTATATAATAGAGAACAGAGAAAACTGAATGACTTGAAAAAAATACTCAAACAGAACAAAAAGATACCTGCGCAGCTCCTGGACAGACTACATTAAACTTTTCTGCATTCCTAGAAACTACATGTACACAACAAAATGTATTTAAGGGCTAAAAAAGTCAATTTTGCATGATATGTCCCCTTTAATACAAAACTAAATCATGTATAAAGAATGAGATCAAAACATCCTCCCAAAGCGATTTGTTGATGAACAATGTTTTTTCTTTCTCTCTCTCTCCAGCAGCACAAACAGATCAAAACATTGAATTTTTGTGTTGAAGACCAGAGATCTTAATGGTTTTGAAATCCTTTATTATTGTACTGTATTTCCCAATATAGCCTCTGAAACTGATGTTCAATGTTTATTATTGAACATCAGATCAATAATAAACCACTGGAGACAGAAATATCTGAAAGAAAATCTAACAACACTGAAGCAGTAAAGTTTGTTAAGATCTACGATTCTCTCGGCCTCAAAACCTTTGGCCATCACTGTAGGACCTCTAATGTGAAAAGAGGTGAGCAGGCATGCTTTACAGACAGTCTTAATCCATCTGTTATTGAATCAATTGTTCACATAAAGTAATGGGATACAATTTTTGACACTATAACTCTAATTATTATGTAGTCTTCAATCACCATTCAGTTATTGTGCTTGTGTTTCGATTTGACTCCTTATTGGTTACATTCCAGCCGAGAATGTTTTGGGGTACATAGAGTTAAATATGTAGCTACAAACCAGATTTCATTGCCAGCTGTTTGAACATGTTCAGGGATAACGTGGAGGGTCACCTAAGAGGCACAGAGAGAGAGAGCAACACTCGCAGAAAAAGGGCAAAACAGGAACAGGAAATATTTCAGAAAAGAACAGGATATGCATGCATTGTTGGTATTGTCTCTCACAGGGGGCCCTATAACTGGTGTCCAAGCCCTGGACTGGTATTTGAAGGTTGGTCAGTGTTTTCTGTATTCACCATGAGGCTTAAGCACGAATAATAAATGTTTTTTTGTAAGCCAGTCAGTCAGATTTCAGGAAAAAAAAAACACATGAACAATGACGATGATAATAATTACAGTGACTATGATACAGTTGTGATTTAGTAGTATAGAGCCAAAGGGCAGCTTTCTGCATGAGAATGTAAGTCAGACTAGCTGTAAATGTACACATCATTTCAACAACTCACTCTATGTGTGATAAATCTGTATAATATGCGAGATTCACTTTTTGAAGTGACAAAAGATCTTGAACCTTTTCACAACGTTCTGATATTTTACATGTGCCTGTAGTTTACTCAGTCTGCACTTAATTCAATTCAATTCAATTTTATTTATATAGCGCCAATTCATGAAACATGTCATCTCAAGGCACTTTACAAAGTCAAGTTCAATCATATCATACAGATTGGGTCAGATTATACAGATTGGTCAAAAATGTTCCTATATAAGAAAACCAGTTGATTGCATCAAAGTCGTAACAAGCAGCATTCACTCCTGGAGAAGCGTAGAGCTACAGGGAGAGTCGTCTGCATTGTACATGGCTTTGCTGCAATCCCTCATACTGAGCAAGCATGAAGCGACAGTGGAAAGAAAAACTCCCCATTAACGGGAAGGAAAAACCTCCAGCAGAACCGGGCTCAGTATGAACGGTCATCTGCCTCGACCGACTGGGGGTTACAGAAGACAGAGCAGAGACACAACAAGAGAGACAAACAAGCACAGAAGCACACATTGATCCAGTAATCTGTTCTACATTAGATGGTAATAGTCGGTGATCTGTCCTCCCTGGATGATTTCACAGTCAACAGAACGTCAGACCAGGTGTACCTACTATGAAGAAAAAAGAGAGAGAACAAAAAGTTAAAAGCTGAAATGACAACAGTCATTTCAATGTAATGCAATGCAAATCTGGAGAACAGTAGACTGGAGAACAGTAAAAATCAGTAGAGTGAGAAAAATAGGCCCTGATGTCCTCCAGTAGCCTAAGCCTATAGCAGCAAAACTATAAAGGTAGCTCAGAGTAACATGAGCCACTCTAGTTATAAGCTTTGTCAAAAAGGAAGGTTTTAAGATTAGTCTTAAAAGTAGACAGGGTGTCTGCCTCACGGACCAAAACTGGGAGTTGGTTCCACAGGAGAGGAGCCTGATAGCTAAAGGATCTGCCTCCCATTCTACTTTTAGAGACTCTAGGAACCACCAGCAGACCTGCAGTCTGAGAGCGAAGTGCTCTGTTAGGAACATACGGGGTAATCAGAGCTCTGATATATGATGGAGCTTGATTATTAAGGGCTTTATACGTTAGAAGAAGAATTTTAAATTCTATTCTTGACTTAACAGTGCAAATAAATAAATAAATAAATGGGATAGTTGAGAAGGCAGCCAAAGGCTTCATATTTGTTGTGACAGGGCTGACCTACAAAAGTTTGGCTGGCTTAGTTTTATCCTTGCCTGCTAACATCTTTTCTGTTAAGCTTCATCATAGACCACTGCATGGTACTTACATTGTGTATCAGTATACTCCAAATTCTTTCAAATTTTCCATCAGTAGGTAATACAACATGACCAGTAATCTCAAAGAAGATGTCTGTTTTGGTAACCACCTTGTTCGCTTCTGACCTAGACGAGCCATTTTGTGCTTTCTGCTCTTTTCAGATGCAGATGGTTCAAAACACCAGAGCTAAGCTTTAAACCTACCGGTAGTCTTCTAAATAACTTCATGGTACTTTTACAGTTTCATTGCCTTGCCCATTAACTCCCGAGTTCACTTTAAGATTCTGGTTCTGGTTTTTAGGTCTTTATATGGGCAAGCGCCATGCACATGTCATTGATCTTTTAAATCCTTAGACCCCCAGCAGGTCCCTGAGGTCCAGTGACCAAAGCCTTTTGGTGATGCTGAGTTTCAGGCTAAAGACAAAAGGAGACAGAGCATTTAATGCTGGTTCCCCCAGACTCTGGAACTATCGGCCCATGAGCCTGAGAACTCTGGACTCAGTGGTCTCTTCTGAACAGCAGCTCAAAGCATACCTTTTAAACTGGCCTTATCTGTTTGTCTTGATTTTTATTTTATTCATTTATTTTTATTTATTAGCTTTTATCGTTGTAATTTTTAACATTACAACAGTACACCTATATAATTTAACTTTTCATTATTTTGCCAATATATTTTATTTTTATTATTTGTATATTTTAACTTTTTATGTACACTACTGCTTTATGTATTTAACTGTGCTGCAAAGCACTTTTTGGAATTTTTATTTGTGAAAAGGGCTATTTAAATCAAATTCAATCACTTGTCATTTTAGTGTTGCCATCTGCCAGTTGGTCACAAAAGTACACACCGCATATTTATCACGCCACCTAATGCAACTCCCAACATGTACTTCACTGCATCTACAGGCAGACCACTTCACTGCATTTTTTGCAGTTTTAGTTGGTCATTTGTGATTAATTTCTATAAAGTGAAATCTTACTCAGTTCTGTCCATCACAAGTTTGCAAATTGTTTTGCAAATCTGACAAATTTCTTTGTCAGATTTTTTTAAATCCTTTTGCCCAACTTTGGGAAAGCTGTACTGGTTTATCTATTTTGTTTGAATCTACTGTATATCAAGTAAATCAAATGTAAAAGAATTGTTCAAATGCAATTTTGGTTTGAAAGCATATTGATAAATCAAGTTTACAAGCATATTTTAAAGTACTATTATAAATAGCAATAGATTTTTGCCTTACAAGTACATTTTATATCGGACTGACTGCGATACTAAACAAAAAAAGTTCCATACTTTCACCAAAATACTATCCTTTAGCAGAAGACAATGTTGCGCGCTCTCTCTCTCTCTCTCTCTCTCACTCTCTCTCTCTCTCTCTCTCTCTCTCTCTCTCTCTCTCTCCCTCTCTTTCTCTCTCTCTCTCTCCCTCTCTCTCTCTCTCTCTCTCTCTCTCTCTCTCTATATATATATATATATATATATATATATATATATATGTGTGTGTGTGTGTGTGTGTCTGTCTGTCTGTCTATCTATCTATCTATCTATTTATATATAGATATGTGCAAATCTGGCTGCTCAATCTTTGAGAACAATACTCACTCAGAGAACAATACAAGCAACTACTAAATATCTAGATCAGTTGTTTTTTAACAGCCAGAAAGTTTTGTTTGAGGAGCACCTTGGCTTTGAATTTAATCATCTAAACTATTTTGGAGGACAATGTTTTGTTAAGCCCAGCTTCCTCTGAAGGACAACTTTCAACCACGGAAAGAAAAAGATTAGGTTTCCACATGTTACACCTGCAGACTGCTTTTGCTGATCAAAGCCCATCAAAACATACAGATGGGTGGACAGTGTTTGTCATATCAGTTTATTAAGGATCAGAAATTCTATTAAAAAAAGTCAATGACAAACTTTGTTTTTCAGCTCAGCCCTCCATCCATGACTATTTGCTATTTTGTGCAAATCAGACAGTATGTTTGAAAATGCTTCTCTCTTTAGTGACCTAAAGCTCTTGAAGAACAGAACCTTCAAACTGAGAAACTTATTTACTGACTCAAGGCATACATTGTCCCTACTTATTGTTGGTTTCAGTTAGAGTTTCAGGTCTACATATTTCTACAAGTTTTGTCTTGCAAAACAAGCAGAGATGCAAGAATTAGATGCACTCACCATCCATTTTGAGGTGAAAATCTAAGATGCATAAAAACACTTCTGCATTCACAATAAAGTCAGTGAAGAGTAGTTAGATGTCAAATTCAGTAGCAGTTTCTCTTTCACAGAGCATCCCATTCAGATAAAAAAAAAATCAAATCACTTCAAAATGTCACTCCTAATTTTGTATTTTGAACAAAGCATCACCATAATAAATAATATCCTTATTTGATTACATGCTTTGAAGCTCTGGTCCCGCTTTGGACAGGGACATTTGAGGGGAAACCCAAAGTGCTTAAATTAAGACATGTACTCAAGACATGACGTCATTCTGTTTTAGATCGCCACATCAATTAAGCCAGTAATACAACCACAACTTCATCTATATTCATAAGAATATCTGTCGAACAATATACAACATATTTCTGTTTGAGCCTTTTTAACTTTCACAGAAACGCCAAATCATATTGAAACAAAACAGAAAATACTATTGATAAATTTATTGCCACTAGGGGTCAGTGTTGCAACAAAAAAGTAATCAAATACGAAGCATAACCACTAAAATGGTAGATGTATGAGCAATCACCAGTATTAATGCATGACAAAACTGTTGCGTGGATCATGGAGCGTGTTAATTCTTTATTTGCTGAGTTTAATAATTATATTAATTGGAATGATTTAGATTTATGTAGGCTATATAAATCAGTTGTATGGGTTTGTTTTTTTTAGCTGCGGTTAAAAGACTAGCACAAACAAAGCTGAAGTGACGAGGGTGAGCTAATTATCTATTCATATATCAGCGTCAGTGAGACCCAGGAGTATCATTAAAAAAAAATCGCGTGACAGTTTTATTTTGTCTCGACCAATGATCGAAGGCGCTCCTTACGTCACAGCGCATTGTGACGTGTCATAGTGCGGCCCGTCGACTGCGTTCGATTAATTTGCAAACAGTGGACAAGCGCTTCAGAACAAGGTGGAGACAGATAGCGAGGAAATTTGGGAACTCCTTCATACTTTCGTTTACTTTATTTAACACCGTTTTTTCCTTTGAACCCCGTAAGTTCTCATTTCCCCCAAAATATGGGAAACTGTTTTCCAAAAAAGAAGAAATCCTTTCCCAAAACCTCTGTTTTAAAGCGTGACTCCTCTACCTACCGCATTAGGGAGAAAATCGGCGAGGGGGTTTATGGAAAGGTTTTTAAGTGCAAGAAGCTGGAAACAAGGGAAACCCTGGCAATAAAGGTCGTAAGAAAGGACTTGACCAAATCAGCCAGAAGGGAAATTCATAACATGAATTTGCTCAGACAGCTTAACCTACAGGAGTGTAACTTGGTCCAGATGACTGATAGTTTTGTTTACAAGCGACGATATTGCCTGGTTTTTGAAATGCTAGATAAAGATCTCTATGAATTTATGAAGGACAGACATTTTCAGTCAATGTGTGTGTCGGAAATTAGATTGATAGCACAACAAATGTTTGTAGCCCTAGAAGCGCTGAAAAGCATTGGCATGGTCCACACTGACATCAAACCAGACAACATAATGTTGGTCAATCACAAGTCAAGTCCTTTCAGGGTGAAGCTCATCGATTTTGGCATTGCTGGACATGTGTCACGCTTAAAGACCGGATGTTTGATTCAGGCTCCTTCTTTCAGAGCCTTTGAAGTCACGCTGGGCCTTCCTCTGAACGAGGCTGTGGATATGTGGAGTCTCGGTTGCACTCTGTTCTTCCTTTACACGAGTGAGCTCCTGTTTCCTTGGGAGACTGAATATAGAAACATGAGGATGTACATGGACCTGTATGGCCAGCCTGAGAATTATTTGTTGAACAAAGGGTTGTATACTAAGGAATTTTTCAAATTGACCCAGGTAAGCCCTGAAGCAACCTGGAGACTCAAATCTCCAATAGAATATTGGAGAACAACAGGGGAAAAGCAAGAAGAGCAAGAAGACTCTTATTTTTTGATACAAAGCTATGATGACTTGGAATGGATATCCTCAGTTCGAAAGAACCCAGATGAGCGTAAAGACATCCGAGCCTTTATAAGCATCCTTAAGCAGATGATGGCTTTAGATCCAGACAAGCGCATCAGTCCCTCAGAAGCTCTCAAACATGATTTCATAAATATGAAACACCTTGCCGGGAGCTCAAGCACATATGTGAAACATGCACAAAAAATGATGAGAAAGATCCAGCTAACAACAAACTCAGAGAAGACACCGTCACGGCCTTTTTTCACTCGCCGCTATAAAAAAACAAAATTGTTCAGAAAGACTATAACTACCGCCTCAGCTAGCAAAAACGCTGCTAAAGTCACTCAACATAATGAGCACAAGCTACCAGTAATAACTGGAGCAGAAAAAAGCACAACTGAGAGGGTCAGCCATGAGATTCCTGTCACAAGAAACATTATTCATGTGAAGCCCTACCAGAAGCCATCTTTGAGCTTGGACTAGGGAACCTGTGGCGGATTAAAAAATGACAGTGCAGAGACCAAGATGAGTGTGTGTTCGTCATGTTCAGATGATAAGGAAATCGCTTCTCCGAATATAAGCAGAACTAAGAATGTTAAACAAGCAAAAACAAAACAAGTATTTTTGTGAGCAATACTGTTCACATCCTGTGAAAGGAAATGGTCAAGAATGCTCTCCAGGATTTCCAGCTTTAGAACGTCAGGAGAACATCAGGAGGAAAACATTTGATTGCAATTGACATGTCTGTGGCAATGAAAACACTGAGCAGATATGCAGACATTTCTGTTCCAGAATATTTAGATTTGCACAAGGCAAAAAAACTAATGCACCAATGTGCAAACATATAGTTCTTTAAGTGGCGTTAAATATAGCTATAATATGTATATTTATACATTTAATTTCAGGTTAAACAAATGGAAATCTAAATGTTTCTATATAGGTTTAACAGCAATAACAAAAATAATGATAATAATAAGCCATGACATCATCCTCTGACTTTTCCAAAATTGTTTAGACATAATAATTTTAGTACATGGCACTAAGGACACAATATCCAACTCTGGTAATAGAGGTTAGACTAATTGTTGACAAATCCTTATTCAGCAGTTCCCTTTCTCTTGGCTGGATAGATTTATGACACAGATTGATGGGGAGGAGGGATGAGCTCACAGCCACTTCTGTTCAGTTTGAAAAAAAGAACAGCAGCTCAATGTGACAAAGGGAAATGGGAATAGAGAGCATAAACGAACAGGAAAATGATGGTTTGGGTCTTACGTGTAAAGGTTTTGATTTTGATTTTGGTGTTGTCCTAGATTTTTAGGCTTTCCAGCTATGGGTAGACAAACTATAGTAGACAGAAAAAGTAGGAATATATATATATATATATATATATATATATATATATATATATTCCACCCTACTTTTTCTGTCTACTATAGTTGCCCTCTCCCTGTGCATGCGTGGGTTCTCTCCGGGTACTCCGGCTTCCTCCCACAGTCCAGGAACATGACTATTAGGTTAATCATGTTCTCTAGGTGTTCATAGGGTTGTTTGTCCTGTGTTGGCATGGTGACCTGTCCGGGCAAGCGCCCCACCTGTCGCCCATTGACCACTGTACCCTGCATGTATATATAAACTATAACACAATAATGCTACAGCAACGAGGAGCCACACCAGCTACTGGTTGACCGAACAGTCCCCCGAGACTGCAAAAGCAGACAAACAAACCTATGCACCCCCTGGATTAATTATAAAAAAGCAAATAAGTAAATTCCATATATGTGTATCCCAAATGCCTGAAGCTGTACAAATGGTAAAAGACTGGTACTTTATTAAGTCAGATAACCCCCATAGCGCTTTACACTACAATCAGTCATTCACCCATATATGCACACATTCACACCCTAACAGTGGTGAGCTATGTTTGTAGCCACAGCTGCCCTGGGGCAGACTGACAGAGGCGAGGCTGCCATACATTGGCTCCACCAGGCCCTCTGCTCTGACCACCGCCAGCAGGCAATGCAGGTGAAGTGTCTTGCCCAGGGACACAACGACTGAGATGGCAACCTGCTGGCAACACCTTTGTTGACCTTGTACAGTAATCATCAATCCGTACATTTATATGATTTGAAATAATACAGATGAGTTTAGCAGCAGTGAAATTTCACCAGGAATTTAGGTAATTTGTCTCCTCATACAGATCCTTCTATGAGCTGTTTGAAAACCTTTTCACATTTTTCACAATTCCCTTAATAAAATGCTTCATAAGCCGAGGGTGTTACAGCTGCTTGTAATCACGATTCAGGACCAAATGACCCCTCGAGGCGCACATGCTTCATAGATGCACGCATTAAAAGGGCAGAGCATCTTTAACCTCAACCCCCTACCTACAGGCTAGTTCTTTGCTGGCACCTCCAAATGTGCACTGTTCCCTCGCCTTAGGTGAAAAACCGAGTGAGGTTCAACACAAGAGGATCAAAATAGTCTGTCGGAAATAGGTTGGAGTGAAGGCAGAGCAAATAAGAATGCAGTGCGAGGTGGGGTGGTCATTTCAACACAATCCACTTATTTTAAAATAGAATCAATAGTAAAAGACGTTTAATGGAAAAAGCGCAACTGCTGCCACCTAGTGGAAAATATATTTTAATACATTAGTTAACTGAACATAAAATAATAATAAAAAAACATAGAAAGAAAACACAATATAATGTTAAAAGTATAAAAGTATTAAATGAATGTGATGGTATGGTAAGAACCAGTATTAGTTTATATGAACCATAACATGTACATTAAAAGATATAAAGCATATTAACAATTCATAGTTATCACGCATAAATCAACTATATTCAATTTAAGCACTTAAGTGTTAAAAAATGTATAAAAATGTTTCAAAATCCTAAAACTATTTTGCCATTAAACCGTTTTTTAGTCATTTTGAAATACCGACGATGAGACAAAGGGTTTCATAAGATGTAAGAAGTGGTTCCAAAAGAACTCCACAATACTTGAAAGAAAACAGTAGTTGGAGATTCTTTGCCTGTCTAATTGATTGATCTACAAATTCATTACTAAAACCAATCAGTAAATCCACAATCATAAATCAAATATCTCACTTTATAGACAATAGTACAAGTTTGCTAAATATTAATAAAAAGATATTCTGTAGTTTCAGTTTGGAAAATAAAGGAGTACTTGGTGCTCCTTATGCAGTTGAAATGTACTCGCTCAAATAATATTATAATATGTTAAATTAGGACAAAATGTCATACAAGGCTAGGAAAGTATAGAGCTGAAAAAACGGCTCTTAATTGTCTGAGAATACCTAATGATTTTTTTTTCAACTGGTTCCTCCCAGAATAACTTGTCATCTATTAAAACACTTAGAAAAGACAAGTTGATGAAACTTTGTTCAGTTTATTATTCGCCATATACACATTACATTGTCATCTGTTATATTTTTTGTTACTAGACATAATATGAAGTTGGAGTTTTTTGAAATTTAAAGATAGCTTGGAATAAAACCATAAATCTTGAGTTCTTCTTAATTAAATCAGCTAAAACTCCATTGGAAGCAAAAAGGCGAGTGTCATCTGCAAATAGTAGTGAAAAAGTAGAGTTTGATAGCAAATGTCGTTTATTTGCATAAGAAACAATAAAGGTCCCTATATGGATCCTTGAAGAACACCATAGTGTGTAATATTTTTGCATGAATGAGAACCATCCCAAAAATCATGGCTCTTGGTTTAAAAGATCCATTCTGAGCCAGTCATGAACATTGACCCTGATGAAGGCCACAAGCCGAAACGCGTTGGTCTGCCAGTAAAGTTGGTTGCAAGTACTTGAAGTGTTGCTGAAGTTTGCAACTCACCACCTATAGTATTTCCATGAAAACCATGTCTATACAATTTGAAGAGCAAAATATCTTGGATAACTATATCAAATGGTTTTTCAGAGATCTAAAATATACCTGCTGCAAATTAATTTTTATCTAGAACTTGATGGATTCTAGTAGTGAGCTCTAATGATGCCATATAAGTTAATTGCTTTTTCCGGAAATCCTTCTGATGACTATAAAGAATGCTGCATGAGTGCAAATGATTCAGGATTCTTTTATATACTAGTTTCTCTAAAATCTTTGAGAAGCCAGACCATATTGAAACAGGCCAATAGTTAGTAAGAGTATTGAATCTAACTTTAGCAAGCTTTAGGTCAAAAGGTATAATACTAGTTTCTATTGATGATGAAAAATTATTGTTAATGATAAAAGTCCTGACTTCTTTGAGTAAGGTGATACCAATTCCATCATGACCTGAATCAGATGATGTTCCACCTTTTTTGAGTTAGGCAAGCCAAAGTTTCAAACAGAAGAAAAAGAGACTTTGACATATTCCAGAGGGTTATTATTTGTTACAGCAATCTTAATTGCATAGGAATCTCAAACATTAGAAAATAAATCTTTAAACCTAGAAGCTAAATCAAAAGAATCAGTGAAAACATAATTTCCATCTGTAAAAATTTAGGTTAAATTTGGAGGATTATGTGCGTTAACTCACTTAAAGTCCGAATGACACATTTAAATACCGAACTACCTCAGGGCATGTTTTTAAACAGGTTTTAAGGATCAATTATTTGTATTTTGCTTTTAACTATACTAATTTTCCTATTGGTCATTATCCTAAATTATTTATTGAATCTTTATTTTTTTCCCATTTTTACTTGTTCATCTGTTATTTTTAAAATAAATATCACATTCTGTACTGTTATTTTATTTTATTTGTGTTTTACCTTAATCAAAACCTTTTTAGTTTTTGCGGGGGTTTTTTTTATTCACTTTTGTGTTGATCATAGTTTTATTCTCTTCTGTATGACTTTCCCTTTATGTAGTTCATTAATCTCCACATTTATGTTTTGCTTCATGCTGCTCCTCTTTTCTTTGATGGTTTCACACTTTCCATCACTCTCTCACAGTGATGTGATGGAGTTTTGGTCCATGCTTTTCTAAAACCTCATTTAAGTTTATTGTTGTCTGCAGATATTTGTTTCTGTGCAGCTCTCTTCACAGCCCACCACCATATTTTAGTCAGGTTGCGATCAGAGGATATTGACCAGGCCATTCCTTTTAAGCTAGTCTGTTGCAGATGTGCTGCTGTGTTTGGGATCCATGTACTGTTTCATGACCCAGTTTTGTCCAAGCTTCAGTTCTTGGACAGATGGCCCCATGTTTGGCACCAGAAGTAGTTTAGTGGTCGACTCAATTACGACAAGGTTTGCGTGTTCTGTGGAAACAAAATAAACCACAAACCATCAACCATCTTCCACCATGGTTTCAGGTTAGTATGAGGTGTTTATGTTAGCACGCTGTACTTGGTTTTAGCCAAACACGACACTGTGCATTATGGCCAAACATCTCTACTTTGATTTCAGCTGATTATAAAAGTCTTGTGACTCTTCAGTTTTGTAAATCTAAGTATTGCTGTTTGGTTCTTTCTCTTGGCAGCTGCAATAAAAACTGTCATCTTTTTCGCTGTAGAATGATAGACTTTAAACTGGACCACAGATAAGTGGGTGGAGTAGTTGTCTTGCAGTGAGAAGGTTGTGGGTTCATCACATATAAATGCACCAAGAGTGTACTTGTTGTTTTTTTCTTCTTTTAAACAAAGCTGATCTCCAATTCCACAACCAATTGCACAGAGGTTGGAATTGGTTGTGTTTTTTGCACACTGAAGGCGAGGGTGTACTTTGTTTTTATCGTCACTGTAACACCACAAATACTCCAACACATACTCAGATATTCATATTGCAGTTTTAATTTATTTTCCATTTTGCCATAATCAAAAATGAAATTACAGATACATATTAAACAGCATTATTCAATACAAGGCATCACACTCACTGTGGTTCAAATCAAACTACACAGAACAGGTGCTTCTCTTTCACTGCATCTTCTCACATTGTGTTCCTCTGTTGTCACCTGGTCCTCCAACTCAATACATCTGTTCTCCAGAGGGACATAGTCCCACATAGTGCAGAGACCTTTTCTTCTGCACAAAAAATAAAGTGGCTAGAGGATAGTAAATTAAGCTTTGGTACAATCATCTAAAATGCGACTATGAGTAATGTTTTCTGACAGCAAGTACTTCATTACTGACTGAAAGTGTGCTTTTAGTTGGATGTAAACACAACAGGAAACAATCATTACAGGCACGAATGTACTCCAAATATATTTAAACTCACATCTACCTAGATGTATTATCTCCCCTGGTCACATGTACATGTCACCGTTCATGATGAAAAGAAAGCAGACACCCTTCAAATTCATTGGTTTTACAAACTTTCTATTTAGGACTCTAGGACCCATAGCTGATTCAAAATTATACGGGGCCCACCTTTCACCGCGGTGCCACTGATTTCCCATCCATGCTTGTTTTTCTTCTATATTTTTAGAGCAGTGACCAAATTTGATCTTGAATTTACATTTACAAGAAACCAAAGAAAAATGGCAACCACTTCCTGATCTACGTGCAAAGTTAACAAATCAACGTTTCTATGATGAAGCGGTGCCACAAGGGCCAGACACACCTGGCTGTGTCGAGGCTCTGCTGGTTTTGAGCCTGACGTACATATATATATATATATATATATATATATATATATATATATATATATATATATATATATATATATATATATATATGTACGGTCCCTTTTTATTATTTTTATACATGTAAATAAATGCTGGCAATAAAGGGATAACATGTTTTTTCCAGCTCCGAAACAAGCCCCAAAAACAGTACTCTAACTATGAAGGTTCCTGTTAGCATGTGTACAACGGGTTAAATTGTCAACATGTCCTGTGTACATTCTAGTCCTACACCCTCAGCAGTGGCCAAGTCCACGGTGACTCTGGCCGGCCCTGCCTGCGTTCGTAGGATGTTCTTAACTGTTCACAAACATTCGCATTTAGGTGTTATGTTTGTCTAATGAACAGTGATGCGGAAACGTCCTTGCTGCTTGTTTTAGTAAATGTATACTTAGACTTAAAGAACTATAGAACATGGTTAAGTTTAACTTAAGTGACAGAGGGTGTACTTTCTTTTTACCATGACTGTATATGTTAACCAATAATATCCTGAAAGCAGTTTTCTGTTTATTCACCTTACATTCACATAATAATAATGTAATGAGGTCAAGTTTACACACTGAAATGGCATTTTCTTCATAATTAAATTCTACTGTTGAAGCACATGTACAGTCTTTAAACTCAAGATGTTTTACTGTGATTCCACACTATTGCACATCTCCGTGGTTTTAGCTAGATTAACTTAGATCTGTGTTGTTATTATTATTTTTTTTTTTTTTTTTTACATATAATTACACTTTGAGTAACATTCTGTCATGCTTTTGATTAATTTAGTTTAGGGTCATTGCTCTGCAACCTTTCACATTCAGAAGTCTGACAGACTCAAAGCACAATTACATGAAAGCATTGTACAAAATGCTCACAAGGGCCTTTTTTTGGAAGACAATTTTTTATTCATTACTTGTGCACTTTGCTTTGAAGAAAAACGAAGAATCCAAGGGGGTGGTTATAAAATTATACGTGGGCTAATATTTATTGTTTGCAAATTTTTAGAACACAAACATGGTATTTTAGTGACTTTACTGAATACTTGTAATATTAATACAGAAATCCTTTAGTAATCCAACTACTGGATTTGTCTGGGTTATTCAATCCTCTTCAAACTATTCTGTAGCACAAACCTTGTGGTTTTTGTCCAGGTAACCCTTTTTGTTTTAAAACTCACTACATTGCCTTGCAAAAGTATTGAAAACCTTTGAAGGTGCTTACATTTTGTCCCACAACAGCCCAAAATACAGTAGATTTCATTGAGACCTTACGCAATAGACACATGAGCAGTGCCTCATTATGAAATATGAAAAGGACTTTCAAAATGTTTACAAATAAAACTCTGAGAAGTGTGATCTGGATTTTGTTCAGCCATCCTGCATCAATTACTTATGAACATTATTAGAACCATCCATCTTCCAATCAACTCCGACCAGCTTCCCAGCACCAGCTTAAGAAAAACATCCCCCACAGTCGGATGCTGCCACCACCGTGCTTCAGACAAGGTTTGTGTTTTCAGGGTGATGTACAGAGTTAGTTTTCCACCATGCATAAAGTCTTTTAAATAGGCCTAAAATTTAATTCAATTCAATTTTATTTATATAGCGCCAATTCATGAAACATGTCATCTCGATGCACTTTGCAAAGTCAAATTCAATCATATTATACAGATTGGGTCAGATTATACAGATTGGTCAAAAAATTTCCTATATAAGGGAACCAGTTGATTGCATCAAAGTCCCGACAAGCAGCATTCATTCCTCCTGAAGAAGCGTAGAGCCACAGGGAGAGTCGTCTGCATTGTCCATGGCTTTGCAGCAATCCCTCATACTGACCAAGCATGAAGCGACAGTGGAAAGAAAAACTCCCCATTAACGGGAAGGAAAACCTCCAGCAGAACCGGGCTCAGTATGAACGGTCATCTGCCTCGACCGACTGGGGGAGGCAGATAAAAGATTCCTTTAGTTCTCATCTGACATAAGCACATTCTTCAACATGTTTTCTGTGTGCACTCTACATTGAGTCAGACTTATGGTATTTAGACTCCTGAAGGCAATTCGATGCACAAAAGTTTCTTAGAGGTAGTTAGTAAAGAGGGCTGGATATAGTCACAAGACACACTTTTCAGATTTTGAATATAAAATATTTAAAACAACATGTCCTTTTTGTTTCACTTCATAATTTGGCACCACGTTGTGTTGGAGTGTCACCTAAAATGTAAGCTGGTGTTTGTAAAATTACAAATTTAAAACATTTTTGCAAGGCACTGTAGAAAAAGTTAAACCCTCCATTTGTCTCAGCTGGTCTCTTTAAACTCCATCAAATACTTGCATTCTTCAGCCTTTCTTGGTAAAATATATACATAAAATATATAGAATAACATATAATTTCACATCTAAAAATAAATGTATTTATTGTAAAATTATTTAATTGTTTAGAATATTGTATGAGAATAAATATATTATCTTTATCTACAGAAAGTGCACATAAATTAAGTATCACATAAGATTATTGTTCCAAGCAATAATCTCTCTGCTTCCTTTAAGGTGATTATAATGTGGGATAAATTGGGGGAAAATGGCTCAAATAGTTAATAAATAAAACATAAATATAATGTAACGGATTTTAAAACAACAGATGCACATGTAAATCTAACTATTTTTATCTAAGGTGTAATTTTCCAGGACATCCTGAAATCTGGAAAATGTTATTTTTCAGTGTGTATCTTGTGTTTTATTTTTCAGTTAAAAAGCAATTGTTTGTATTTCATTTTTAGTTGTTTTTTATTTTTTTTTTTTACAAGAAATAAGAAGGTAAAATCTAACAAAAGGAAAATGAAGATTGCACTCATAAAAATGTTCTTGATGAATAAAAAGATGTGCTTTGGTCAACTGAGGTTAGACTGAGGGTGTTTGCTTTTTTTCTCAAATATCCTTAAGCTCCGTTTAGAAATTCATACATTTTTGATGCAATAGGGGACATGACATGTCTAAAGTGCCATTCAGCCACATTCATAATCTTTCTGAGGTAAAAATAAAATAAAATTAAATGCATGACAGGCATTGTGCAGAACAGTCTCTAAACTTCATAGTCATTATTATAAAGGCAATAAAAGAGAAAGATGAGTCTTAAAAATAATCTGAGCTGTGTCACTGAAATGGTTGTTTTAACCTTTATGCTTTCCAGTGTTAACATCACACAAGAGTGAAACAAATTGTTAACAATCCTAATGTTGGTTATAGGAGAGTATTTCTTTAAAGAATCATTGTTCGTTGAGATTTGTTTGCGTTTCCATCTTCTTGAAGAATGTTTTTAACGCTGTAACAATTTGAATGAATGAATGAATGAATTTATTTCTTTGCTGTATTGAATGAAAGCCCCGTAAATTTTGAGCAGATCAGTTTCAAGGTCAACCAGTAGTTAACCAGTCATTTACTGGGGTTTGAATGTAGTTTTGGTTTAAATTGGGTTAATGTAAAAGGATTCTATTTTATTGACGTAAATAACAAATCTTCCTTAGACCAAAGTTCGTTGTGGAGATCCACAGGACTCTGCGCTTGGACCATTAGTTTTTACTTATATGGATAAGGTATAATTTTCTGCTTTTAGGGTTGGAACTAAGCAATCTTGGAACATGGTGTCTAGGTGGTGTCAATTTGGCATCAGGTACTAGTGTGAGGAACTCTGCAGCTATGATCCTTAACTGAAGTTTCTTGAAACAACACATCCCAAAGTTATGTAGAATTTTTGTTAATATTTTTAGTTTCAGAGTATTTCCAAGCATCTTTATGTCTAAAGGATTTTCTAATAAGAAAAAATAAATTCCAACATGCATTTTGCATTAACTATTCTGGTGAAAATGTCCAAACTGTAAAATCCAGATTGAACTTTTAAAAAATGTCTTCTCACATCTTTATGATAGAGCTTCGCTACATTCAAGGACCTTCCTTTCATATCACCTGAATACCGGCTTTGGCCTCTGATAACAGGCTGAGGTTGTTTTTTTTCAGTCTACTGAAGTTTAATTGTACTCACCCCAAAGGGGGCAACACTAAAATAGTTTTAAGACAAATATTGCAGAATTAAATAAGTTCAAATAAAAATGTAAAAAAATACACTGTAACATTAAAGTAGAACTCTTAGGCCCCATGTATACAGTTTATCTGCAAAAAAAAGTTGATATTGGGGTGAGCTACATTTAAAATGGGAGGCAGAGCCCTCGATTATAAAGCTCTTTTGTTTCAGAACTAGCATGGGTTCAGAAGGCAGACACCTTTTCTACTTTTAATACCTTGGATCGAAAGTTTCCCTTGTAAAAAAAAAGCTGATAGCTAGGGCTAATTAAGGTAATCCAAAGCTGCACAATCTTTTTTCTTGCTATTGTATTGCACAATAATTTCATGATGTACTGAAATCTTCTCACTCTCCTACCTGACCCTATTCTCTTAAAGCAACAAGCTAGAATAACCAACCAACCAACCAACCAACCAACCAACCAACATCCTTTAGATATAATTTTTTCAATCATTACAATGGTATTTGATGGTAAATATTTCGGGGTATTTTGGCCCCTTTGTTGTAATTTAATCAAAATTAAACCGACTCTCCCAAAATGCGAGCTTCCGGGACTACTCCTCTGGTGACACCACACAGTTTTTTTGAGTATGCCTATTTGCTCTTTCCTGTTTAGTTTTTTCCCCCCACTTTCACTAAATGTTTTCCAGCAAATTGATGGCTCGGCTGCAGTATTTACTATGGCAAGTTTATGAGCACCATTCTCTTCTGCCTTTTGTGATGTCACCAACCCAAGGCTGATTTAGCATTAGCATTTTAAGAGTGCTTCTTAAAAACATTGTATTTTGTAAAATCTTTTGTTGAAATCTAAGAAACATTCCTCATCTGTGATATTTTTTTATTGCCCGTATATATCTTCTGGTGAAAAATTACACCACTGGATATTGTCTTTCACTGTCCATGTCTGCAAACTCTATCATATTGTCACTGGCTTGTGTTTCTCTTCTTTCCAGGTGTTCTTGGCCTTGCTTTTTTTTAATCTTGCATTTTTATTTTTATCTCAGATATTTTTTGTCCTCTCAGATGTGTCAGCAGAGTTACATTGCTGGGCTGTATTGGGCTGGACAGATATTAAGAAATTACATTTTTGCTACACGTTCAGGTGGAAAAATATCAGCATTTTGTACTCATGAAAACGTGGTTTTGTCAGCTTGTTTGTTTGGTTTGTTTTCTGTGAACTCTGAAGAGGCTGTTTTGGTTCAAGTGGTCAACCTTGTGTACTGTGGTCCAGAACTACAGCCTGGTGATACAGATGGATGTCTTTACTCATCAATGAATGCGATCCCTTCAATCCTGCGGGACGAAACACATAAACTCAGACTCATCACAGCACAGAGCACAAGCTGGCTAACGACGATAAGGATCAGAAAAATAGAGCAGGAACAACAAATCATCAAAAAAGCAGAATATCGCGGTGTGCAAGCAGGTTTATTTTCTCCAGGAGGGAATGAGGGAAAAATAGAGGGTGGAGCCTTGCCTTTTTAGCAGCCACAGGACGGATGTCCTTATGATTGGAGTTGAGGGATTTCCACACAGTGGTTTTAGACATTTCATCAGATATGTTAATATCAGACGGATCACACCTGAGGAGCAGGAGGGGTTGAAAAGGGTAAAATTGAGGAAAGCTTTTAAAGCAATATACAGGACTCAGGGGAAAACATGAAAACAGAGCACCACACACCAGGTAATAAGAATCACGGGCATGCAAGAAGATGGCTGGGAACGTGACAAATCTCTCTAATAATCAAGTACATATTCATAGTGTGTGTGTTTGTCTTACTTGGGATCATGTGTTTTTTGAACAGCTCTGTTGCCCTCCATGGGAATTTGAACAGTAGCTGGATCGTCTTTGTTCAGGCTGAGCATTTCTTGTGATTCCTGCACGACGCAAACATGCGCACAGCCATAAATAAAACAAGTTAACTTTAGATGCTTTTCTGTGAACAACAAATTTTTTACAGTTCTTCCTTAGATTACCCCTTCAAACTCTTTGGAAGCGTCGTCCAGATTTTTCTTCTTCCACTCAGGCATCAAGTCGTCCAGGTAGCTCAGCTCTCGTTTAGAGAAGCACAGGTCCAGCAGCTTACGGATGAAAACCAGGGCCAGGACCTGCAGGAACAGGTGTAAAATAGATCTCAACTAAACAGAAGCTGAAAGAACACATGAAGACAGTGTTTTTGTTTAATGAAGGTGATTACCATCATGGGGAAGACGATCGCGGCAGGAGAGTGCTTGATGACCCAGAGTAGCACCAGACAGGTGAGCTGAGTGACAGTGAACAGGTGCACCTTTCTCAAGGGGACGTGTCTCAGATAGATGAAATCTGGCTGGTGCTTTGCTGGCATACAGAAAAGCTTCAAGCGGTCAAAGAACTGAGACGAAAAGAAACATAACACAGATGAGGTGGAAGTAAAATAAAACAAGTCAGTCAGTATTAAATACGGTATGCATGTGCACTGTAGCACTGTACGGGTATCGTGAGTCCAGTCATGTGCAATATTACCTGCCAGTTATTTTTATTTAGAAAAAATTAAAACACACAAGTGTCAAAGTAAAAAAAATCAATCATGAAAGACCTGATGTCCAAAGTAGCCAAACTTCATTAACACACAGCGTCATTTACGCTTTCAGCTTTGTTACATCCTAACCAAAAACTGACAGACCAACGCAAAGCAGCGTGTAACTGTGAAATGTAAGAAAAATTATACAAGCACCCTATGCACCCTAAACATACAGCTAGAGCTAAAACGGAAGAAAAGAATAACATTTTAATGAGGTAGAATGGGCCAGTCAAAGTCCAGATCTATACACAATTGACAGTGTGTGGATATCTTTTAAAGTACTCTAATGTGACAAAATGTGAAAGAGCTTGAGGCAAATTAATAGTATTGTAAGGCCCTGTAGATGAGAACAAACAAACCATGAAGTCCAGAATGTTTTGAAACAATGGTCTGTTTCTGACCATGGAAAATCCACAACTAAAGACAAGATAGAAGAACACTTGCAGCACTAATCAAGACAAACAGTCAGCCTTTGTTCCAGCAGTCAGTCCTCCTAAAAGGAGGCAGTGCGTAAATAAAATGAAAGAAAAAAAGAAATTCCCAAACGCTTCAGGCTTGGCATGAGGTTTATCAGTGGGAATCACAGTGTGTGTGACAGCTCAACGTGATAAACAGACTGCATAATGTTAGTGGATGATGTCCAAGGAACAAAAAAAAAGAAAAAAAAAATCAAAATTATCATCTTGAAAATTGAAAGATGCAGCCAAGATAAATTCGCTGCCCTCAAACAAAGCAACTTCTGGATTTTTCATGAGCACAAAATAAAGTTGGGGGGTTGAGTATAGCATGTGGACATATCAAAATACACACTTAAACTCCAAGTACTGTGATATGGATGTACTAGCATAGTGATGAACCATAGCCTATTACAAGACTATAGAGGAGTTTGGGACAAAAATAATTTCAGTTTGGTGAAACTGTAAGCAAAGTATTCAAGTATTTTAAAGATAAGTAAAAAAAAGACAATGTACATCAGTAGAGAACAACTGAGATTCTGTTAAAAATATGATAGAATAATAACATGAGCTACATGTAGGAGTTCTGTAGGGCTGTATATCTTGAAAATTGAGAATTATACACATTTTTAACACACAGAAAAATAACCTGAAGGGCTGGTGAAAACCATTGCTACAATCATAATTGACATGACTTATTAATTTTGGGCCGTTAGGGATGCACTGAGTTTTTCATGTTCCAGGTGAGATGATTGCACAACGAACGGCTTAATGTTTTCCAAAAAAAAAAGAGATATACCCACAATACCACTAGTCAGATTGGGGAAAGGCTACACACATTTTTAACAAGCTTCTGGCGTAATTCAAGCTGGATATCTGAACACTTGTCTCAGCAGAATCAGAGGAGTTTACTATAACAGGTTGGCTTGCTGGCAGAGACCTTTGAAGCATAGTCCATAAATATTTAGTAGGTTTGAGGTTGGGACTGGATGAAGACTATTGTAGAACATTTATGTCTGCCTGTTTTATCCATTACAAAACCACGTTTGATGTGTTTTTTATTGTTATATTATTGCCCAAATGTCAATAATCTGACCCAGACTATCTCTGAGATTAAATTCTATTAATTAGGAGGTTCAAGAAGGCTTTCACACACCAGTAGCCCTGTCAGTAAAGTCAGTCTAATACTGACGTTGACTGAGATGGTGCAGAGCCAGAAAAGAAGTACATGCTCCAAAATCAACTCCTCAGAAGCTAGACTAAAATCCAGTTTAACAAGCCAACAGGCTTCAAGAG
Source organism: Fundulus diaphanus (assembly GCA_037039145.1). Classification (NCBI taxonomy): domain Eukaryota; kingdom Metazoa; phylum Chordata; class Actinopteri; order Cyprinodontiformes; family Fundulidae; genus Fundulus; species Fundulus diaphanus. Next base: position 28,987,421 of record CM073126.1, read on the forward strand.
AAACATTTATGTTTAAATTAGACAGATGGTGAGCCCCTTGGCCACATTGTTGAGAAAAATGTAATCATGCTAAAGCTTTTTAGTGTTTTAAGGAACACTGTGCCAATTGTCAAGCATGGTGATGGTTGCATCATGCTGTGGGACTTTTTTCCATTCAGTGGCACTGGTGCATTTCACAAAGTGGATGGAAAAATGGACAAGAAGCCGTATTTCTTGATAACCTTTTGGATTGCCCTTCACAAAGTCCCGACCTGAATCTTACTCAACATGTGTGGGCTGTGTTCAGAATCCAGGTCTGTGCCAAGAAATGAACTTTGTGAAATAAACTTCACCGTTTCTGAGAAAAAGATTGGTAAAACACGCAGTCAAAATTATCCAGAAAGCATGTTGATGGCTACAAAAGGAGTGTGTGTCCATAACTTGAGGCAAGAAGGATTTTTCTCCCTCCCTATTGTTCCTACAGGCTCTGTACCTTATCCATCCATTATCTATACCGATTATCTGTGCAGGGTAGCAGGGGGGCTGGTGCTTATCTCACTCAAAGCACAGTTAGTTTGTATAACATTATTTTGGGGCTTCCATGGTTTGCAATATTTTGGGTCAAGTGGCTGTGAAGTGTTGGTCGAGGTAAATCCAGCTGTTTAGAGATGAATCTCGCTGTAAGTCTGATCCTAAGGCTTCTTACCAGACTCCAAGGGGGGTCTGGGAGGAATTAACAGCTGACAGAATCCGCTTTTCTTGATTTTATGATTGACGTAATCGTTTAAATCTTGTTATTTTTTATTTAATTTTTACCACTGTAGCACTTTGAGCCACTTAAACTGCTCTATCAGTATTATTCATAATTAATGTATAAATGGAGGGGTGGGGGAGAGAGAGAGAGAGAGAGAGAGAGAGAGAGAGAGAGAGAGAGACTGGTGCCTATTTCCAGCAATCCCCCGTGAACAGATTATTTCATGTTATTATTATTTATTAAAATAGTTATTCTCATTGTTACCCCAAACGACCAGAAGGAGGCTTTCAGTCAAGGGGAGCTGGTGAAGCATTTGACATGGTCACTGTCACTGATACACAAACCAGTAGAACAAAGATAAACAGGGATAAATCTGATTAGTCAGCTATAATATTTTCTTATTAAACTCAGACATAAAATAAAGGTTTTATCTTCTGTTTTGTCGTTATGTAGTTGAACAGGTTTTTTGCAGAACTTCTGCTGACAAAAAATATTATTTTTTTTATTTTCTTTATTTATTATAATACTAGTTAATGCTGTCTTTAATAAAAGAAGAAGTTAAATAGCAGTTCTCCATTTACAAAGAAGCTGTTTTGTGCATCCTGGGGGTCTGGAGAGATTATGTGACGGTTTCTGGCTTGCATTCAGAAATTGAAACACTGCTTAGAACTTGATGTTTCCTTTGTGGCAGCTCCCAAACTGCCCGCTGTACACACAGTTTACTCCTTTAAATGGGGCGCACCAAACTGGTTTTGCTCGTCTTGTATGCTAGTGAAGATTCTCAGTCATCCAGGTCATGGTCATTCCAAAAAAGAGTAAAAAACAAAGCAACTGGACTTGGACTACGAAAAACAAGTCCAGTTGCTTTGTTTTTTGGAATTTTGCTTCTCTTATTCACTGGGGACTCAGTCTTTGAAGATCACCCGCAACGCGTCTTCTTATTGCACTCAAATTTTTTTTCCTGAGCACACAATTTAGTGCTCCTTCTTTGAAATCTTTGAAGATCAGGCCCATAAATAATTGTCTTTTTATAGTACGATTACAGACTCCATGAGTGCTGGGTTTAAAGGGCAGGAAAACGGTTGAGGACACTTTCAGGTGGAAACTATTTTTAGGGAAGTTGAGAACATGAAGGTTGTCACATGCTGGAAACAGACCTTTTCGCAAGTTATTATCATTATACATTATACATTTGATGCTGTGATTTTACTTTGCAGAGCAAAAAGAAGCTTGTCTATATGTGACACTCATAAAGAAACTGGGTTTTACCTGAATGCCTTTTAATGAAGATGCTCCCATGTAAAGAAAAACTCCATACAATACAGGCATAGGAATAAACTGAAATAGGAAAAAAAACAAAAACATTAGCGCTACACTTGAATTGGTGTGCCACATTATTAGTTTAACTGGAACTGCCATCAAACATTTTCCTAGCAGAAATTGTTGATATAATAATAACCTATTATTCTAGTCAGTTACATTAAATGATTTTTTTTTAATCACAGGCAGGCCGAAATGTCGCCACTTTTCCATGCTTCCGTTTTTTTTTTTTTTTTACATAATCATATTCAGACATAATCCCTGCGTTGTGATTGTGACCCACCTGCAGCGCTCCAGTCATGAACACAGAGCAGCCCATGAGCAGGAAGATAACCAGACCCGTGACCCGCTGCTCTCTGATGCCCAGGAAGCGCGGCTGCTCTCCTGGAGCTGCGCTCTCTGACTCCAGTTTCAGGCTGTTAACATGAGAGATGGACAACACGGTTGCCGCCACAAACCACGGCAATCCCATGATGGAGCACACAGCCAGCATCACCCCCACCATCAGCAGGTCTAGATGGTACCCGCAGCCTTTCTGTAAAACAGAGAGCGAGTCAGTACGGTTCCCAGCATCCAAGCCTGAAGGAGTATTTGAAATGTTTTCTTGCCAGAAGTTTGTGTTCTTTGCGGTTTATGATGACTGCCGTTATCTGTTGGTCCATGAAGATGAGGATGGTGCAGAGAAGTGCAGGTATGGACGCAACCAGGGCGGTCCACCAGGGGTTTGACCCGATTGGATTGATCAGCCAACCGCGATCATCTCTGGTAGGCTGCAGGAACAGAGCATAGATGTTTTTAAATGCTTCTGATCCCGTTGCAGAGCTCACCTGGGCATGCTTATTTCTATCTACCTGTAAAAAGTAATTGTTCTTATTTAGCCATCCAATATGTGTCGAAAACTGGAAAAATATGTTGGAAATGAGGCTTTTAACAACTTTTCAGCGCGCTTACACGTTGTTACTATGGAAGGCTAAGTCGTCTTTTTAACTAGATTTTGCTTGTGGTTACATAGAAAATGTATATTTCTTGTATATCTATTCTTATTTACCTGAAATTTGTTCGGCACCTTCAGCTTCTGGGAGGGCACCCCAAGGACATAGTCGAGCAGGACCATCATAACAATTGTAAGAAAGACTGCAAAGTCACTGATCATTGAACGAACCTAGGAGTGACAGATTACCGCATTTAAACATCTGTTGCTATGGACATCAGTTTGCAAGTAAAGAATCTTAAATAATCTAAAGTATTCCTAACTCTTGAACCGTTTCCACATTTTGTCATCTATGATCTTGAATGTATTTTGGGGATTTTATGTGATAGGCAACATAGTATTGCATTGTTGTGAAAGTGAAGCCAAATGATACATACCGGTAGTTTTCAATATTTCTTTTACAAAAACAAATCTAAAAGAAAATGAGACGTGTTTGTATTTAGCCCTCTTCCCTCAAATACCCCAAAAATGACATTCAGTACAACCAACTGCATGTCTTTCTATTCAGCCCACATGTTTTAATACTTTGTTGAACCATCTTAAGGTATGCATCTACCAGCTTTCAACATCTAGAGAAAATCTAGGCCAGTCTTCTTTCAGAAATGGCTGAGACCTGTACTTTCAAGACCTATACTTGGACTGGCCTTTGACTGGACCATTCTAACTCATGAATATGCTTTGATCTAAACCACTTCATCTGGATGTATGTGTTGGGTTGTTCTCTCGATCGAAGGTGAAACTACACCCTAATCTCACCCTTTTTGCAGACCCTGACAGGTTTTCTTCCATTAGTGCTCTCTATTTACCTCTTCTATATTATCTCATCAACTTTGGCCAGTTTCCCTGTCCCTGCTGGATAAAAAGAATCCCCACAGCATGATCCTGCCACCACCACGCGCCAATGTTCAGGGTGATGTTAGTTTGTGTCACAAAACTTTCCCTCTGGTCAGAGCACATTTTTCTATGTTTGCTGTGGTCCCTACGTCCCTTGTGGAAAACTCCAAACAGGATTTTTTATGGTTTTAATTCAACAATAGTTTTCTCTTGCCAAATTACTCAAAATGTGTGTAATGTGAGCATGAAGTGACGCCTCTGAGGCCTTCACAGGACAGCTGGATTTATGTTGAGATAAAATTACAGACAAGTGGACTGTTACTAACAAAGTCAGCTGGTTGTGCTGGATTTGTATTTAGGGTTATCCAAATAATTTGAAGATCATGTATTTTTTATTCCACTTTAAAATTTTGTGTGAAAAAGTCCAAGGAATATGAACACATTTGCCAGGCACTGTGATCTTGGATGAACTTGGTGAGGTACCTTGGTGGGGAAATAACGACTTGTCTTGAATTGTTTGAGGAAGGCCGACATGAAGACTGTTGAAAAGAACAAGATGATGGACCAGAAGAGAACATCAGGGGTGAAGGGGCCATGGTGTCCACATGCTGTCCCAACAAACTGTCCCTGCAGGCTGATACATTCCTCCAGGGACACAAAGAGATCGGTCAGCTCAGACTCAAGTAGAAAAATCACCAGAGCAAAGTCTTTATCTGAACTGCTGGGTTAAAAATGATAAAAACAATAAGCACGATGTTGCATGACAAACAAAAAAACAACTTTGTGTTGTCCAGGTGAAATGCTAGAAATGTCAGCCTCACAGATGTCCTTCAGAGAGATTACCTGCTAATGGGAAGGTGAGGTCTAGTTGAATGTTAACTAAAAAGAAAACATACTGAAGAAATAGAATATGCACAAGGAGAGGATACAGCCTTGGGCTCTGAACAGTGAAACCCATGAAGGACAGGTCGTTAAAGAGAAAAGCAGGGCACCTTTTTGGCAAGCTAACCATTTCCTGAGGAGTTAATGACATACATGCTCAAATATTTATTTTTTATTTTTTCCAAGTATTTTTTAGAGCTTGTTGTTCTTTGTTTTTGTCATTTCTCTTAAAAGTCAGATGAAAAACAACACAGAGCTTCTGATGATAATGTGTAGAAACCTTAGCCAAAGGAAAGTTGGTCTTCCCATTTATGATGTCACTGTCATTCAATGCGACGTGTTTTGAAGGTGAGTTTAGTATCATTTAGCTGAAAGATTGACATTCCTTTCTCTTTAAAAGTGAACAGTTGAACTGAATAAGATATTTCTTTAAACAATAAACAAAATAGTGACAGGATTGTGAATGTGTGCATTGTGGATGGATGGATTATGTCACCTTTAAGGGATGGATGGACGGATGGATGGACAGACGGACGGACGGATGGATGGATGGATGGATGGATGGATGGATGGATGGATGGATGGATGGATGGATGGACGGATGAAGGGATGGATGGACTGACGGATGGCCAGACTGACAGACGGATGGATGGAGGAATGGATGGATGGAGGGATGGACGGATGGATGGATGGACGGATGGACAGATAGGCAGATGGACAGACGGATGGATGGACAGACGGATGGACGGATGGATGGACAGATGAAGGGATGGATGGATGGACAGGCAGACGGACAGATGGATGGATGGATGGTTGGATGGACGGACGGATGAATGGATGGATGGATGGATGGATGGATGGATGGACAGAGGGACGTATGGTCGGATGGATGGATGGATGGATGGATGGATGGACGGACAGACGGATGGATGAATGGATGGATGGATGGATGGATGGACAGAGGGACGTATGGTCGGATGGATGGGTGGACGGACAGATGGATGGATGCATGGATGGATGGATGGGTGGATGGATGAATGGATGGACAGATGGATGGATGCATGGATGGATGGATGGGTGGATGGATGGATGGATGGATGGATGGATGGACAGACAGGCAGATGGGTGGATGGGTGACGTCCCTTTTAAAAGCATAGATGAAATGGACCTACCTTAACAGTCAGGTTATCCCAGGGTACAACAGATGCTGTGATATTTCTCTCACTCCACAGCTCTAAGGTTTTATTGCTGGGATTATCAGGCTCTGCACACCTGCAGCTACACAGAGAGATGAACATAAACAGGAAAATCCACATATGTTGGCTGACTGAACAAATATTTTAATAATAGGCTTTCTTATTCATAAACGGAATATGCATAGATGGTATATTTTGTTTGTGTCTACAAAGGCTTTAGAAAAAAGATACATAGCATAAAAATCGGCTCTTAGATTTTACCGCAAAGAAAGGAAAACCGGTAACACACACACTGAGAAAAAAAACAGTTTCTGTGACTCACTATGCTAGCGTGAGTTTATCCAGCTCACTGTTTGTATTGAAGGGGTACAGCGTCCCCAAGTGGAACAGTTTCTCCAAGGCCTCGTAGATGAAGATGAGGCAGATGAGGGCAGCAAACGCCTCCTCTGTGAACCGAGTGATGTAGCAAACCAGAGAACTAGCATCCGTGGCCACTAGCATCAAACAAAGCAGGGCTGTCCACAGGCCAATGCAAGCCCGGAGGGACAAATACGACAGGCCATAGTCCCTGAGAAAAGAAAAGGGGAGATAAAGGTCATAGGAAGGCAGGGGATGCCGGTTCAGTCGGGAAAGGAGTTGTCTAAACTTTATACCTACTTGCAGAATTTGAAGAGTATTTTCTCAAAAACCAGAACAGGACCTGTGCTGCCCAGAATGGTGAGAGGCTGACCAGCGAACAGAGAGTAGGCTACTCCGGTCATCGACGCACCGAACAAAGACTCTATGGCGCTCTAAGGCAAGCGGCGGTATTGCACTGTGTTTAGTTTTGCTGTAGCCACACGTTATGAAACAGATTGTACAGTATAGTGATGCAAATGTGTTTCTGCTCTTACAATGCGTCCTTCAGTCGCCTCGCCAAGCAGTCCGCCAAAGGTGATGACAGGAGACATGCAGGCACAGTAGAGGAAGAGGAAAGAGGCCACACACTGGAGGCTAAGGGCGTCCCTATAGTCACTCAGATAGAAGGGAGCCTTCCTCTTAATGTCCAGTATGAGGCCGCCAAATAACCTGGCCACAGTGCACAATAAGAACCTTTACCCTCACATGTACGTCATCTAATGTACAGAAACAAAACAATTATAGGAAACTTATTGCCACTTTGTAAAGAAACACAATAGCTAATCATTAATCTCATTCAAAAAGTATAGAATAGGATGCCAAGTGGCTCAGGGATGTATGTAGGCCAAGAAATTACATTCTGGCCTAAGTTGACCAGAGCACTGCATTTTATTTATGGGCATCATAATTAAGGGGGATGATTATAAATGCACATCAAAATTTTTAGATGCCTGTTTATAAGAAATGTTGAAAAAAATATAGACTTTCTTCTATTTTATAATTACACATCTCTTTGAGTAGATATATCACTTCATAGTCCTGTAAAAATGTACTAAGGTTTATGGTTATGATATAAGAGAAGTTCAAAAGGTGCAAATATTTCTTGGGAGGCAGGTTATGTATCTTATTGGCATTCTTAAGCTCCCTGTTGTTCTCCAAAAAGCAAAGTAAAAATCATGTTGCTGTAAATCTCTTTAGGGCGTGGAAATTGTCCCACATCATTTCCCCAGCAACTCAAATTTATTTATTTTTCTCAACAGCAATAAGAGCTGAAATCGTCAGGTTTACACATTGCTGTCAGAATCCGAATTGGATCAACATATTTTTTCCACAGGCTAAAATTACATTTATTCGTTCTGTTTTTTTTTTTTTTTATTTGAAAAGTTTATTTAACTTCCATATTATCCATGACTTACTTCCCACATCGAGCAACAAGCCTCTATGACAAATCTGACTGGTTAGCTCACCTTCCTGTCCTCTGCAGCTCCGGTCCGTGGGGTTCAGCATGTTGTGGTTCATCCACCTGCAAGCCTGTACCGTTGGGAACTCCTGGCATTTTCCTCTTCTCCTACAGATCAGGTGCAAAACAAAATAAACAAGGAGCTCATATTACTTAAACAGCTCCAGGGGCATCTAATATGGCTAAAACACAAGGCTGAAAAGTAAAATAGAAGCTGTTGTTGCCTACCTGAGAGGGGACATTTTTGGGGGGCTCTATTCGGATGGAAGGGTCCCACTCCCCTGGTGGCAGGACAGTCACCTGGTCCAGAAACTCGTCTATCCCTGCTAGCAGGTCACTTCTGTCCTTTGCCTTGTAGGCGACATTGTGGAAGATCTGATCCAAAGACAAGAAGTGGAACATTTCTTTTTGTTAAGGCATCATTGCAAAAGAATTCATACCACTTGAAACGCTGTTGTTTTTTCTTTTAGACTAACACAAAGTAGGCATGTCATGGGGATGTGGAAGGAAAATAAAGATCTGGCATAGTTGGTGTTTAGTACGGTGGCCGACAGGTGCAAACGCCCTGCAACTTCAGAAAACACGTGCAAATAGGCAAAAACGCGATTCAAAAAGAAAACCAACTTCATCAATTTGACAACACCTGTGCGGCATTCAGCAAACGCGCTGCATATACAAAAACGCGATTCAAAAAGAAAACCAACTTCATCAATTTGACAACACCTGTGCGGTATTCAGCAAACGCGCTGCATATACATAAACGCGATGCAAAAAGAAAACCAACTTCATCAATTTGACAACACCTGTGCGGCATTCAACAAACGCGCTGCATATACATAAACGCGATGCAAAAAGAAAACCAACTTCATCAATTTGACAACACCTGTGCGGCATTCAGCAAACGCGCTGCATATACAAAAACGCGATTCAAAAAGAAAACCAACTCCACAACGGAAGTGCTCAAGGCCTCTAGGGGGAGCACTAAGTGGAACAGCTGATTTTAGACCCCACGGAACTTGTGCGTTCTTCAGACTGACCGCTTGCCCAGAATGCACCGCGGCCGCAGCTTGATTCGAGACAAACAGAGCTCACAGCGGTAAGTTAAAAATCCCCTTTTCTGTTGCTGTTATTGTTCAAAAGTACGTTTTAAGATCGTTTGAGGCGAGAACTTTATACTTTTAAGCTTCCCTATGTGGCCCGTTTACAGAGTTAGTGCGTAATTTTAATAAAAAGTCCGACGTTGAGCGGAGCAGAGTGACCCGCAGACCTCCGAGGGAACCCGCAGCCAGTCTGTTTTTAATACACTTCAGTCGGCCAAGTAGTGTGCGTTGTACCGCTGGTTATGATTTATTTGTTTTGTGTTTATCTGACTGACGCGTGTTGCTTTATTAACTCAATACTTGTTGGAATAAATTGTAAATGTCTAAGGACGACAGCAGCATATAAAATTAATAAATAAATAAAATATACAAATGTTTTTCCTATCTCAGTTTCTTCTGAGTAAGGACACGAATAATTGAGATGAGAGAGAGGGAAAGAAAACAATAGAAATAATAGTATATGAAAATAACAGACATTTATTTTATACAAATGTTTTATCTTTGGAACAGAATGAAGGTGTAATATATTCAACAAATTAACAGTTACTAACATGGTTTAAAACAAAGAAATAACTCATTAAGATCTTATACAAATAGACAACGTGGGAATGGAAATTAATTTACTGATTATTTTATGTATTTTTACAGGTAGTGAGAAAAATGAAATGAAGCAGCATGTGAACATGACTCCAACTGATCTACGTTAGGTCAGGTGTAGTCATGTCAACTTAAACATGCAGCCAGCTGGAGCAGCTCCCTGTCTTCAGCCGCCGGATGGTCATCCTCCTCTGGGTCGACCTCCTCATCCTACAAGTCAAGCTGGTCCCCTGCCTCTATACAAATACTGTGGAGGATGCAGCAGGTGGTGATTACTTTTGGGACAAACGTCAGGCGGACCTCCAGCGCCCTTAAGAAAATGGAACGCCACCGTGTCTTTAGACCACCAAAGGCACGCCCAACGATTTTTTCACCTTGGTGTGGTGTCTGTTGTAGCGTGCCTCCCCTTGACCTGTACCAAATATAAAATTAACTTGTAATTTAGGTAATATGCTGATATGTCTTAATCTTCTGTCCAATTAATATAATCTATGTATCAATTCTGTGTCATTGTTGGCTCTATTTAAGGACAAGAAGGTAAGAGATCTTACTGGCAAGGTGTTTCCCTATAGGATGCACCACAGGCCAGCCAGTAGAGGGTCACCAGCACCTCTATCTCCTGTGGCCATCCATGGACCTACTGGATGGGCAGCAGCTGAAGGAGGAGGACGATGGTGGCCCTGTTTAGCTAGAAGGCTGGTTTCAGGTCCCCTTCATTAAAATTATTACATATCACATATTTTGTTTCTGTTTCTTCCTGTAAATAAAAAATGCCAAATGTTACCATAATTGTTTTTTTTTCAGTTGTCACCTTTTGACAGCATAAAACTATACCTGCTTAACATGCAGATTATTATAGTTCTCAAGAAAGAAAAGGTAAAATGTATAGTAAATGTAACAAATGGCTTCCCTTCTCTGGTATTTTTACCATTTCACTGAAAAAATGGGCTGAACTAACTGCACATAATTTATAGATTAATCACTGTAAAGGTGGGTAGACATAAAAATATGTTTTTTTTCCCCTTTCTTAATGATCAATGCTGTGAAGGTCAGTAGGTGCAATAAAGTAGCTTTACTCTACTGTCATACTGCTTCTAATGTTAAAATTGGGTCTTCATTTTAATTATTTATAGAAAAACAGTCACAATTTCAACCTGATCACGTTTTTAATACCATCCTCAATGTTTTTTTAAAGATAAAAGTAGGAAATAGGCTGTCAATCTTAAAATGCCTACCAGTTGGCAATAGATGGGTGAGCAAATCCTGCCTTCTGAGCCTCCTCTGCTGCATCAATCTTCTCCTTGCTCGGATTTGCCTCCTTAATTGCATCACCTCCTCTTCAGCCTGCTGGTAAAGCTGACCAACAACCGAAGCAACAGCAATATTGCTCGTATAACTAATTTTGTTTCTACAAAGTGCTGATTTTTTTTAAAAAAAATATTCAATCGCCTCTACAATTACAACTCCTAACAAATAAATTCCCGCTATTGCTGGTTTTATACCCACAGTTCTGCAATTTTAGATATTTTTAAGACTTTTTAGAAATTAATTAAAAAAAACGTTTTCAATAAGATATGATGGTGTAGTGTGTGTATAAATAGTTTTGAATGTTAAAGAAATGCTCAAGAGCTGTGGGTGTGATGACGTCACGAGTATACTTCTGTATACTCCTATACTCGTTTGTACACGAATTGATGAAGTTGGTTTTCTTTTTGATCGTTTATATGCAGCGCGTTTGCTGAATGCCGCACAGGGGTCCGTTCTTCGTACGTTGCTTAAAACATCCAAGATCAAATGACACATCCAAGATGATTTCATCCGGCTAATCATGATCCGGCTAATTGGGTTCTTCGAACACACCTGTTGTTTAGGATTAGTATCGCTGGATTGAGTTATCTGAGACAACTGCGCGTTCATGCGTTTGTTTAAAAGGGGAAATGTATCGATAGTAGAAACAATGATCAGCAACGCTGCTATTGGCTGTTCAGCATGGCCAAAGAACGCCCACAGTTTTTCTCCCAAGCAGAACAAGAGCTGGAAGGTTATGCCGAATTTGAGTCATTAATTAAAACACCTCAAAATCTGTTAAAGCCAGGAGAGAGGGCTGGCAAAAAGCAGCGGACAAATTAATGCGTAAATACTGTCCATGGTAGATGTTTCTATCACTTTCTACAGTATGAATTTTTGCATTTTAATAATCTCATATTTACTTTGTTCTTTTATGTCAGAGCCTCCACAGGACCCACTAGAACATGGGGACAAGTAAAAGTGAAATACAAGAATATTCTACAAAATGGTAGCCTTTAATTATTATACTTTATTTTAAAAAAGCACTTGTTATATCAAGAGATCCAAATTTCAGTGTCATTCCTTAGACACAGGAAGTAAAGGACATGTGCAAACTGGGAATTTTAACAAAAAAAAATCTTTATCCATAAAAAATGAAAATTTTCCTTTTCCAAGTCATCCACGGTTTACACGGTAAAACTGTAGTGCTCCGTGGCTAGATAATCCATCCATAATTTTTTCTAATAGAATATACGGCTCGACAGGAAGCAAGCCTTTCAAAGTAAACTAAACTTCACAATAAAATGGCCCGAACAAATCTTCTTACTGAATAGGATAAAAATACAAAGCAAACCATCATACAAATAACTTAAATATTTTAGATTTATGGCTCCAACACCACTTTTTCCTCTTTAAAAGCCACTGTTAAATGATGTGTTTGTCTGTTTATAACAGCCACCAAGAAAATCTCTCTACTGTCGCGCTGCGCTCAAGGATCCTGTCTATTGCGCAATACACGATTAATTCGAAAAACTCTGCAAATTATTCTTGCACCTTCCGCAACAGGTTGCAGTCGTAAAAATGGACATGGCTACGGCAGACTTGCCTATCTCCTCCGCTTATACAGCCGTGATCTAATCTTGTTTACATGAAATAAGCCTGCTCGCGAGCTTAAGCTGGCGCACATGTTGCTATGACAACAAGTGCAGGATGTCTTTCGAAGAACCAAACGATCCAAGATCATGCCAAATCGTCAACAATGAAATCCTGCTAACTGAGATAGCGACGTACGAAGAACGGACCCCAGGTGTTGTCAAATTGATGAAGTTGGTTTTCTTTTTGAATCGCGTTTTTGTATATGCAGCGCGTTTGCTGAATACCGCACAGGTGTTGTCAAATTGATGAAGTTGGTTTTCTTTTTGAATCGCGTTTTTGCCTATTTGCACGTGTTTTATGAAGTTGCAGGGCGTTTGCACCTGTCGGCCACCGTAGTTTAGCCCCATTTGCTCTGATAGCAAAAAATAAACTCATATCCAGAAACAACAAATGTGTATGTTGTGGTTGTGCTGCAAAAAATAAACTCATATCCAGAAACAACAAATGTGTATGTTGTGGTTGTGCTGCAAAAAAAAAAAAAAAAGCAGTGTGGATATTTTTGAAAGGCACTGTGATTTTGAAAGGTCTCCTACCTCGTCAGTCATGATGGTTGACATCGAGCGTCCTATTTCATGGTACTGCTGAGCTTTTCCATCAGGGCCCAGAAGGATAAAGAGGAATCTGATTTGGATCGACAGATAAGCCACGCTTCAGAAACGGTCCTTTAAGAGCTGAATTGAGAGGAGTTACCAACAGGGCCTGACCAAGCTGTCGCTGTCTACCTGGTGGGGATGGGGACCTCGGTGAGTCCAGTGAGCAGGACGGCAGGGGAGAGGCGTACAAAAGCAACAACGGGCCTCTCCAGGAAGTCCAAAACTCCAACCAGCACATTTGAAGCCTCGGCGCCCACTGGAATCTTCTTCATGAAATGCAGATCGACCTGTGGGGAGAACAAAGTGAAAGGTAACCCTCAGAGTAAATTTTTAGTGGACTTTATTTTTACCCTCCTCCTGCATTAGAAGTAAAAGGTTCAAACACTTTTGTGGTGTCTCTGTATTACCATAAACATATGAATATTCATAAATAACAAACTGTATTTCCCATCATTGATCCATATCAATGAGATAAATGAGAAATCCACAGCCGGTTTGTTTACCTTACTGAGGTCCACTTGACTGTTGTCCTGTCCAGCACCATTCTTGGCAGGTTCAGTGGGCAGAGGCGGCTGTGGAGACGTGGCTGACCCTATGGGATGGTAATTTGTGGGTGTGCATACGTGATTAAGAGAGCAAGCGACCAAATCAGAGAAAATATCTTTCCAAGTACAAAGTGCGGAAAAGAAAATTGGAAGTTTTCTCTGACAGAACATGAAAGGTTTGTTTAATGCTGGGAAACACTCCAGTGTTCCTGTTTGAAGATTATCCTGTGGTGCCTTGCAAAAGTATTCACATACATTTAACTGTTTCACATTTTTACATGCACAAACCCCAATGTATTTTATATATTTTTTTGATCAAGCAGGGCATAACTATGACCATGAAGAAAAAATATGATTTAGTAATTTTATTTGCAAATAAAACATTTGAAATGTGTGGCATGCATTTGCATTCAAAGCCACTGAATTCATTACCCCTAAATGAAATCCAGTGCAACCCATTGTCTTCAGAAGTTACCGTAAAGCTAAATACAGTCCACCAGGTTCTAAGAAAGCCATACAAATATGTTATGTGAGGCCCAAGACTAGCACTGCACATCCCCCTGTACTCTCCATTGTGAAACACGGTGGTGGCAGCATCAGCCTGTGGGAATGCTTTTCTTCAGCTGGGATAGTGAAACTGGTCAGATTTAATGGGAAGATGGGCAAAGCTAAATACAGGGCAATCCTGGAGGAAAACTTGTTGGAAGCTGCAAATACAATGTAATCATTAAGTTCAAGTCATATTCTGCTGCTAGAATGGCTCAAAGTCCAAACCTAAACTCAACTGAGAGTCTGTGTCAAGACGTAACACCTTACAGCCTGAGTAGTCCCTGCTGTGAAACAAAATAAATATTTTCACTTTTGCAACTCATGACCTCCCCTTTTCTTTTCCTTAAATATAAAAACCCAACAAACTAGTTCCTTGATTGTGAACAATCATGGCTAAATAAAGATGATTCTGATTCAAAATGTATGTCTATAGACACCCTACATACGGCATGACTGAACTAGAACTAATTGACAAATTGCACATTGGTTTTCTATATGTGCAAAACTGGTGGAGACATAGTCCAAAAATAATTGCATGTAAAGGTGGTTCTACAAAGTGATGACTGCTGGGGGGGAAATACAAATGCATGCTACACTTTGGTTGTAACAAAAATGCAAATGTATCTATCAATTTCCTTTTACTTCAAATAATTAACTATTAATTAATAGTGTTGGGTTGTCACATACAATGAAAATAAAATACATAAAATTCAAGGGGTTTGAATACTTTTGCACAACAAAGTCATTTGTGTGTTTTTTTTCTAATAAGTCTCTAAATTAAAACTGATATTCTCCACGTGTGTGTGTGTGTGTGTGTGTGTGTGTGTGTGTGTGTGTGTGTGTGTGTGTGTGTTTACACGCAGGCTGAAACGTACCTGCTACTTGAGGCTCTGACTGTTTGCGTGCTCCCTCGGCGATGGAGCGTACGATGGGAATGAGGTTCTTCTTCTTCTCGTTTTGGTGGTGGTGTCTCTTCAGCAGGGCCTCCCGTACCCTCACTCTGACAGTGTCATTCAGCTCGTGCGAGGCCTCCTGGTGGTCCAGAACCATGTCTACAACACAACGGTACACTCATAAGCCACCACCTTTAACCCTATTCTCTTATGAATGAGAACCCTGTTTAAAGGCCATTATTATTATATTTAGAGACAAATATGAAACATCAATAAATTATAGGTGGCCATTCCATTGTTTGTCCAAGTTAGCTTTAAAAATGTTGTTTTCCAACACAAAAGGAGCCTTTGGAGTTCAATTCTCAGGACCCAATATGCAGTTCCATAAATGGATAATTACCCAACATCTGTTTGTCTAAGCGCCAGTCACTGACTGTGGCTGTACAGACTGACAATAACACTTTTCTAACAGGAATTTGTCAACTGGATATGTCGTCACTTGTTTGTCGAATGGAAAATAGATGCACCGAGCACTTTTGCTAGAGCAATCATCTAAGCAGGAAATGTGGGTGAGCTCTGCTGAAGTCAACAATGGAAGTCAAGAACGGTTTCTTTTCATCCAGAAAAGTCTCTTTCTCACCCCAAAGCTGAGTGATAAAGAAACAGTTAATGACTAAAGCTGACAGCTCTAGCAGCCAGACCACCATTGTTTGTAAAAATGAAGTTGTACAGTTAAGAAGTTTTGACCTTTTTAGGGGTCCCCTGTCAATACAAAACCCAATGTCTACAGATTGCATTAAGTTAATTAATAAATCAAAAAGCCTTCTCCCCAAATATCTATCAAAATTAGATGGTGCTTCAACTTGATATTCTCCAATCTCTCTGAGCTAAATGAGTTCAATAAAGGAAGAAACATCCCAATCAGATGCAGTCAAAGTATTTTACCTCCCCTTTCTTCCATCACATGTATAGTATTGACTTTAAAGGGCTTTTTAAGGTCAACAACATGTCATGCAATGTCTGTCAAAAGTTTAACAGACAATGCCCTTGGAATAACATTTTGACAAATAAATTACAGTACTAATCACTAATTACTGTTGTAAACTTGTGTGGATTAATTACATGCTGGTTTGTAAATCTTCTGATCACCGGCTCCCATGACATCTCTCCTATTTTCCTCCTCCTCACTTTATACGTCACTATATAAATCTTCATACCTTTTTCAACTTTCACGGTGTTTAGATATTTCTATTTTTTATATCTTTACAAATTTCTTGATTTCAGAAATGAACATACAGTAAATTATAACTGTCATGAGCCTCAAGCCCACCTCTCGTCCAATGACAGCCAAAGATAGCCACCAGCCTCACTGTGACCCAATACAGATCAGCAGGTATAGACAATGCATGTTTGGATGAGCTTTAAGCCCGAATACAATTCAACAGTAAAAGTTGCAATATTTACCAAACGTGCCCTTTAACAAGAAATGTATTATACAGTAATGATAATGAGTCTCTCGATTAATAATTTTCCAGCTGCTATGTTAAACCAGCGTTCTCATACATCCTATAGTTCTGTGCAGAGAACAGACAATGTGCTGTAGAAACTAGCATCAATGCTGGGAACATATGAGATAATATGGATATGCAGAACAACAGCTGCTCTCCACGTCTACTTGTCCTTTCAAGCTGAATTATTTGGTCAGCACAAGACTGTACATTAGTTTCCTTCCTTTCTTCTTTGACAGCCAGCAAGAGCTTCTCCCACACATTTTTTTTCCTGCAGTAACTAAATTTCTTCTGCACAAACTTTAAGATCAGCAATAGTGAGCCAGCCTCAGCAATACTTTATCAGTTTTGTTGCAACAGAAAAAGGCAATAAAGCCTGCAGTGAAGGTGAAATCTGCACAGTCAGCCCAGGAGGCTCTAAGCTGCAGGCTCATACCTTTAAATCTTAGCTAATAATAATAATAATAATAATAATAATAATAACAAAAAGACTCAAATGGGCATGCTGTATGTTTTGAAGAAGTCTGTTGGTTTCTTGCACTTTGCTTCCCTGTTCCTACATGTAGCTTTAAGCATTATGATGAAAAGATAATAAAATCTTAAAAGAAAGGGTTATTATGTATTTAGAAATGAGATAATAAAGTATAATGAAGATAAATGCATAAATATTAAATTGGCTAAGATTTGCTTGTATCCAGGACAAGGCTATGCTCTTTGAGGTGCAGAAATGCATTAAAATGAACGCTGTCACGAGGGGCAATGACATTTCTGGAGGACTTTAATCACAACAAAGCTTTTCTTAACATGACTGACTTGAAATCCTAGGTCTCCCTGTTTCGGAGTGTGTAAAATTTATAACCTAAGAAACTTATAGGACAAGCTTATTAAAGGAAGAAGAACTTGTGAAGAACTGCTGTGTGTGTGTGCCTGGATGCCTGTGAGGTTTAGGCTATTGCACACATATATCTACCTCTGTGGGGACCTGTTACTGATATTTTACGCCTCTTCCCTTTGCTTTAAACTTGAGCCCTAACTATGAAAGTGATAAATTATACTCATTTGTTCTGCAGCCCACTTCTGCTTTAGCTCTGCAGGAGCCTGCTGCAGGGAGTGACTACAGGTTGCAGGTTAGCAGGTGCAGCATAAAGAGACAAGAACAAAGCTGCAGCATTCTGTCAAGTCTAACAATCTGGTCATTTTCCAAGTTAAATAAAGCCAAAATAACATAAATGTATTTGTTCTTTTGTCATGACAATTTTGCATGACTTCTTCAAGCAGAATTTTATCAAAGAAGATCACCAACCTTGTCGTGCATTGAAAGTGCTGCTTTTCAGACAAAAATCATTTCATTTTGGTATCTGACATTTAAGGCCAGAAAATATGTAAATCAGAGCATCTCTTCTGAAAGGAAAATGGAGATTGTGTAAGGAAAACAGGGAAGAAATGAACAGATGGAAATGAGTTTTCAAATGCCAGGTTGTAAATGCTACATGATTACATTAGTGATATGCTAATCAGGGAATCGTAACATTTTTTTAACTTTATTTCATTACAGAAGATCAATGAATGGCACGTATTTCATGTTTGGAGTGAATTCAGTTCAAATGTTCAGGTACTGAGCCATGAACATGAACCGGTTCAGTGTTAACCTGAATGAACAGAACTGTGGTTATGGCAATGTCCAGTTTATATAGAACTTTAAAGTTACCTTTCTCTGCAGTTTTTAGAGCTAAAACTGCTTGTTAAATGTATTAGTTTATGAAGAAAACAAACTTTAGGTGATGCATCTAAATTTCTGTATTATTTTGTATAAGTTTAACATTCTTAAAAAAAAAGACATTTACATCCTTGTGTATTAATTGCACTATGTGTCCAGTTTAACACAAATAAGCCTATGTGGAAGTCAGGGTTCTATTTCTCTCATTTTCTGTTTTGCTAAATGGTTTAGAGCTGCATGGTACCCCACTCATACAAGCATTGGAGAATATTAACATAAACAGAAATTACTTTAAACATTATATAACTTTATAGTAGTGGTGTCCAGATGCCAACGTCGAGTGCTCATACTTGTACGTGTAAAAGCAACTCAATACTTTGAACCGATACCAATTTTGCGCTTGATTTTCCTCCTGGGCTGGGCTACGCGGCAACTCAATGGCTTCACTCCAGATCCTGGTGCTATACACAAAGAGGTAGTTGGCTTACTCATCAAAAAAAAAAAAAAAAAGAAAAGAGAAAAGTTGCATAGTGGGAGGGGGTGAAAACTTCCATGGCTTGGAGATATTTCCAAGTAAACATGGAGGAGACTAAAAAATAAAGACTGTCTGCTGTACTCAGCTAAGCTGTGAAGAGGGGCGAAACATTTGCTTTTTAACAGAAAAAATAAATAAAACATTTCAAGACTAAACATCATACAGAATTCAAAGAGTTTGCTGCAGCACAATCAAGACTGCAACAAGTACTCCAGAAACAAGGAGAAAAATGGCCCTAATTCATGTCCGGTAAGCATAACTGAAGCTCTTACCGAATTTTTCACCCTTGATGATCAGTCGTTTTCTGTGGTCAATGATATTAAGTTATGTGGGATCTATAAATACAAATTTATTAAGTACTCAGTATTGGTACTTGGAATCGGCAAGTATCTAAACTGAAGTACATGTACTTGTACTCAGTCTGGACTAAAACTGGTATCGAAACACCCCTACTTTACAGTATTTGATATAAACTGCCTGCTTTACGTTAGCACCTACAATAAAATCAAACTTCTTCCAGCACCTACATTTTAAAAAAATGTTTAGCAGAAGCTTTCTACCTTCATGGGTTTTAAGGTATTATGATTATGAGTTACCGATTTACATGACAGAAATTCCTCACCTGCTATCTCCTCAATGGAGTCAGCCCGCATGTCCAGCAGCACACTGCCATTGATAATACAGCTCCGCAGCTCAAACAAGCTGTGAAGAGAAAGTGTAGCGACGTAAGGCTTGCTCCACCTCTCTCCACCGTCCTCCACATCCTCTTCAAACTTCAGCCACCTGCAACATGAAAACAAAGTTAAAGTTAAAAACTAATCAGAAACCTCACCTCGTAAAAGTCTAATTATAATGTTGCTCTTTTAATTCCCCTCTCTCTGATTTCTTCTTTTACATTCAAAACATATAAAACACTTTATTAAGATCGAATGCGAGCTACGTATAACTTATGTGGTCTAAAAGGCTAATTAAAATAAGAATTGGATAAACACCACACATAAATATCTTTCATGTAACAAATTATCACTGGACATGATGACAATGTCGGGGGATTCGGCCAGTTAAAAATCTTCATAAAGTATCTGGTTTTCTGCTTGTTTTTTGGGTTGTTTTTTTGTTTTTGTTTTATTTTTGAGAACTAAAACAGATGCAACAGACACACTGAACAGAATTAGGGAACCTTCAAAAAGTTCCTTCATTTGAAAACCTGTACATAAAAATTAAGATTGGGAAAAGTCTTAAAAATCCCATGTTATGCATAAAAATATACTTACTAGCACTTTCACCTTAGCAACATCATCTTAAGAGATGTGTTTTATTAAGGAAAAAAATAATGAAAAATCTGCATAATTTCTTACCCTCACATGCTAAAGCTATAAAATATTCCCACAGGTGGAGTGAAACATTGTTGAGTAGAATAGAAAGCTATTTTGTTTCATTTACTCAGTTAAAAAAGAGGAACTCGTCTGTTGTTCTGATTAGTTCATTACAGAGAGATATACAACTCAAATGGTCGGTTCAGTTCATTTTGATAATAATGTCTCGAAAACCCAAAATTCAGTTTCTCTGAAAATTTGAAAATTACTGTAAGACCAATAAAAAAAGAGAGAACACCAGTAACATCTACCTGCTTTAATGAGCATGGTGTTACTGTGCTTGACTAGAGAGTCTTTGGAGTGTTGTTAAGAGGAAGAAAACAGACCCAAGACTGTAGGCGAGCTGAAAGTTGCTATCAAATCAACTTAGGCTTCCTGATCATCTTATCAGAGCCACAGGCTGATCACCTCCAGACCACTCAGTGTTGATGCATTAATTAATTTAAAAGGAGCTCAGACCAGAGTATTGAGTGTAAATCCTGTACAGTGTCTGGACCTGCTTTTCAACAGGAAAACATTTCTCAGTTTAAAAAATGCTTTCTTATCGATTTCATATTGAAACTTTCTGAGAAACTAAATTTTGGGTTTCCATTAGAAATTAGCTACAATCATCAAAATTAATAGAAAGAAAGACTTGAAAAATGTCACTATGGGTGCAATCAATCCAAATATTATTTTTTTATAAAACTTGATATACTAAGAATAAATTCCTTTTTCCAAGAGATTCCTATTGACTAAGATGCACCTAAAGGGTGTCAGAAATCAAACTAAACAATAGTCTGGATGAGCTACTTGACCAAAACAGCTGTTCATGCATAACAATGTCGCAGATTGAATGCGGTCAACATTTCATGTATGACATAGTCAGAATCTAAACAGAGTACATGGATGTGAATTTGAATCTGTCAATAGCTTTTTTCAGTGCCTTGAGGTGACATTTGTTGTAAACTAATAGAGCACTTCGCTCTCAGACTGCAGGTCTACTGGTGGCTCCTAGAGTCTCTAAAAGCAGAATGGGAGGCAGATCCTTTAGTTATCAGGCTCCTCTCCTGTGGAACAAACTCCCAGTTTTGTTCTGTGAGGCAGACACCCTGTCTACTTTTAAGATCTGGCTTAAAACTTTCTGTTTTGACAAAGCCTCTAGTTAGGGCAGCTATAGTGGCTGTAGTTAGGTTATCCTAAGCCATCTCTGTAGTACAGTCTTAGGCTGCGGAAGGACATAGTGACCACCTGTGCTCTCCTCCTTATTATTCATTTTCTGCAAGTATTAACGACATTAGGTTTATTTTCTCTCGATTTAGCCATATTTCTCTCCAACAATAAGACAGTGTAGGAGTTATTGCTACCATAAACATGCTGTCATGGTTTGTCTTGGATGAACCCGGACACAGCACACACACACACAGAGCTGGTTTCCAAAGTTTATTGAGACAGCAGGTAGTGGATGATGAAGCCAAAGTCATTTACCAGACGGAGGTTGCAGGGGTACAGGAAACTGGCAGGCGAGAACAGACCGGAGCAGACAGGAACAGAACCAGGAGACGAACACGAACGAGACAGGCATGGTGTTCAGGAGACTGAGACGAACCGGCAAAAAGGACAAACTGAAGGTGAGTCTTTATAGTGGTGAGAGCAGGTGGAGCGAGTCCGTGGCTGATTGCAGTCCTGTCAGGTGTTCCCAATCAGGGCTGCACTGAGGAAGGAACATGATGCAGCCTTCAGGCTGCATCATGACACATGCTACCTTTTCTTTAACATAGAAAGTGCTCATGGATTAGGGTTTCTGTGTTTCTTTTTATTTGTGTGTGTCTTCTTAAACTCCCAGTTGGATGTGGCAGATGGCTGCTCACACTGAGCCAGGTTTTGCTGTAGGTTTCTTCCTGGTAGAGGAGCAGCATTCATTTTCACTATAACGCTACATGCTTCCTCAGCATGAAGGATTCCTGCAAAGTTAATGACGCCATGCAATCGACTGTCCATTATCACTACCCTGTTATGCCATAATAACGCCATGATAAATAATTGATCTCGGATTGCATTCTGAACAGTGGAAGAGTTTAACAAAGGAATTCCACTCTGGCGGCAACATGAGACCCTCAAGGCTTGGGGGGCCCTTCTTCTCAGCAGGAGGTCAGCTGTGACCCCTCCTTACAGATAAAAGTCACAGCACAGACAAAGAGCCTCTCTCCTCTCTTCAGCTCTTCACTTCTCAGACTGCACAGATCGCCTTCTGCTCAGACCAGGAAAGAGCTGCTTCGGACCATGGGCCCTGCACGGGCCTGACCGACGCACATCCAGCATCTGGAGAGAGCCCCTCGTCGCCTGGAGAACATGTCCGGGCAGATCAGGTTAAGTTTGCTGTCTTAACCTGATAACCAGATGCAGGAAGAAGGATCCTGCATGCCAAAAACAGTTTTGTTGCACTTCTCCTCAGCACACAGGGAAGAGAACCCCAGATTCCGCTGAGAACCAGCAGCAGAGCCCATGTTGGATGGTCACGAGGAGAAATCTGCTCAAATCAGACATCAACGGAGGGAAAGACTGTCTCCAGGACACCAGGCCTCCGACCCGACCACATGGCAGCAGAGCCAAGCGCTAGCCCGCTAACGCTAGCCAACAACTTCCTCCTTCAACGCTCCTTCCGTGAATGGCCAAACTGAACAGAACAGACACGAGAAAAGGACAGGTTTGGGCAGCGGGCTGAGGGTGAAGTAAAAGGTTTATTGGGAAATGTTTTGTAAGCCGTTTGTACACATGGTGCTTTAGAACAAAGGGCTAACGAAATAGCTCACGCTAGCCTTCGTTTCATTGTATTGCTAATATCATTTGAGTGTGTCTTTCTTTGGTTATAACAAGGTTACCTCCACAAGGGTTTCATACATTGATGGGACATTAATGTTTACGTTATCCAGCCACTCATTATGACTTAAAATAAAGC
This sequence comes from Fundulus diaphanus, assembly GCA_037039145.1. NCBI lineage: Eukaryota > Metazoa > Chordata > Actinopteri > Cyprinodontiformes > Fundulidae > Fundulus > Fundulus diaphanus. Next base: position 29,010,529 of record CM073126.1, read on the forward strand.
AAAAGCTTTCATTTGTTAGCGCCGAGCGTCCGCTGGCCAACATGCTATTAGCCTTGCTAACATCCGGTTTCAAACATTTCAAAAGGAGTTTGTTTTAAAGCATAAAGCGTAACTGTTCTGCTCCGCCATCCTCCGATGGTGTTCTGAGCCTTATTTCCGCATCAATATGGTATATTAATGCAATTTTGGTAATTTTATGTTGTAACCTCTAGCCACCGAGTTGCTACGGCGACCCCTAGCGCCCGGAGGTAGAATCGCATAAACAAAGGCAAGCGATTCTGAATTAAATTATTTAACAGGACAAACCGGTCCTCAGAATGTTATTTTCTCAAAATAATGTTTTGTTATAACTTGGGCTTTGCATTGTGAATGGATTGGAATACAGGCAATGGATTGTTCAGGAGAAGTGGTTTCTGCAAGTCTGAGTCTCAATGCAATCAGCTGGGTTTCCATAAATAGAACACGTTTTACCAACTTGAATACTAAACTGAACTTGTGTTGTTTTATAACTAGGAACAAATTGGAATGTATGTAACTTACTTTAAATGTATCTGTATGACTAAATTGACATCATTCATGTATATAACAGTTTTTTTCTTTAAAGTGCCTTGAGACAATTGAGAATAGGCTTGTTGTGAATTGGTGATATATAAACAAGCTGAAGTGAATTGAAAAGGTGAGTTATTTAAGGTTTAGTGTCATATCTGATTTTCTTGACAAAGAAAACCCTGGCAATCAAACTAGCAACCCTGACATTAGAGCACGACCCACCTTGTCTGCAGAGCTAAAATTATGTGACGGGATTAAGCTGTATATTGTTTGATTGAAGAGATCTTTAGCTCATAACTTAGTTGTTTTTTTGTATTAATTTTACTCTTGGAAGTTTGATCAGTGTATACCTAGATCAGCTCACTACCAGCAGCATTGTAACGAGATCACTTTCCCTGCCTCACTTTCAATATCTTATCAGGCGATATGCACATTTATTTCAGGGGAGCTTGAAGCCCTAACATTAGCAGGTAAATCTGAAATTCTTTGTTGAAAGTAATGCAGCTTTTGTATGATTCATCTTCTCACTTTGAGCAAGCCAAGGGATAAATGATTCCCTAATCTCAAAATGTAATAACCAGTTGTCTTGTGCATATCTCATTCTACCAGATACTTTATTGCCAGGGTCTCTTTTCAGCTGCTCCTGACAGAGATCCTTACCTGGCTGTTTCCTTCCATTCGGCGTCTTTGCCATCCTTCACGCAGATCTCGTCCAGCTCGGTGAACAGCTCGTGGGAGACGTGCTCGGCATCCTCCTCTGTGCCCAGGATGAACTGGACCCGCTGGGATGGAGTGTCTGGTGGAGCAACCGCATGCGAGGGAAGGAAGGAGAGTTTAACTTTAGTTCTCAGAGAGCACACACATTTCAGTTTCTTACTGATGTCGTCCCTTTAGATGGCAGCACAGGCACATTCACTAAAAAAATAAAATAACTACACAGAAATCCATCCTGCGGACTAGTTTCTGTTCCTAAATGGGTCATTAATGGCCTGTCAATTTTTGCCTAAAATGCAGTGGTCATGCAACCACGTGAGGAAAATCAGCAGCATTGATCTCTTTTGGATGAGCCTGTACATATATGTACATGTGTGACTGGATGAGTTCTAAAAAAAAAAAAAAACATTAAAAAGGTTAACAAGATCTTTATACTGTGTGAAGTGGCCTGTGTTACCATGACTGCTGGCAGCGGTCTCACTTTCCTCGCTTTGTTGTGTCGTGATGCTTCCTGCCCTCTTATCTTTCTTCCGGTGGCGGGATCCGTGGGGTTTGCGTTGCCGATGGCTCTGCCTCGGCATCCGAACCCCCACAAACAGAGTCCTGTGTCCTGAAGGGAGACGTGAAGATTTTATAAATGTGAAGTAAGAGTGCTACATGCTGTCATTACGAATAGGAATTAGTGTGCAAAGACATCTTTACGTGACAGAAAGGGCTGAAAGTCAATTTTAAAAGTTTGCAAGGGGCATTAAAAACAGAAATCTCAAGATATCAGAAGATTTGACAGCACTGGGTCTTTAACACAAGCATGAATCCAGGATCCATTGTCTTTTTTCACATTTTAACCCCAAACTGCAATGTTTTTAGTCCAACATTTGTAAGGTAGACCAACAAAAGGTAGTGCTCAGTAGAAGGGAAATGATTAATCGTTTTCACATTTTTTTATGAATACAAATCTGTTGTGATTTTGTGTTGAGCAACCATTTAATCTTATACCCTTGAACAATGTCCAGTGCAACCAACTGCTTTTAAAAAGTTACCTAATTAGGAAACAGAGTCCGCCTGAGTGTGACTTAATCTCAGTGGAAATCCAGCTGTTCTGTGAAGGCTTCAGTAAGAGAACATCAGTGATAAAGCAGCATCAGCAGACAGGTCAGGAAGAAAGTTGTGGCAATGTTTAATGCAGGATTAGGTTACAAAACAATATCTTAATATCTGAACATGGAAAGAATATGGAACAAATGTAAAACTACCAAGACGCAGCTGCCCTAAACTGACGGGCTGGGCAATGATAGCATTAATCAGAGAACTAGCCTGTACACTGATCTATACAATTGCTGAAATGACTGAACAGTTTATGCCTTTTCCCTTCTGTTGTAAGACACCACTAGTGTGGATAGAAACAGCTGGTACCGACCATATGTGAGGCAGAGGTTCACCTTCCAGCAGGATAACAACCCTAACTATAGAGACAGAGCTACAATGAAAAGTGTTTAGATCAGCGGCTAATCATACGTTAGAGCCACTGGGCCCAGGGAGAGTTGGAAACAAATGCATGCCACACTTTTCAGATTTTTATTTAGAAACAAAGAAAGAAAAAAAACATTGATTTTTATCCTTTCACTTTGTGTTGGTCTATCACAAAATCTGAGCTTGTGGCTGTAACGTGACAACTGAACTGACTGGACTTGAAAACATGTAACTGGATCTGTAATGGACCCTTTTTGTACAAGGCTATGAAACAAAGTCATTATGAATGAGCGTTGTATGAACTGAATTGAATGGAGCTGAACAAGAGCGAAAATGGGAACACAAACAAGGCATGAGGAGGATGAGTGGGATCTAGAGCAAGAGACAAAGTGTGCTTGATGTGTGAGTCAGCTATACGTGGACTTCCCAGATTAGAGATGCTACTGAGCAAACACATTAATTTAATAAGATGCAGCCTAACTGCAGTCTGTTCATGAAATGTAACTCTCTGCTGTTATGTTTAAATAAATGCTCCAGCTCCATGCAAATATAATTCTCAGTTTAGCCTTGCTTGGTTAAATTAGCTCTCCACATCTGAATTCTCTAAATGTGTGTGAGAAACGCAGACCAGAGTGTTATTGAAAAAGGAGAGGAAACAGATTGGCAGAACAATGAACACAACAGGCCCTGGCAGTCTGAAAGTGACAGGCGTCCAGCTGAGGTTTAGGTGTCGGCCTGAGGCTCCAGAGAGAGCTGGGGGAAAAACACCTTTCCTGCTGCTTCCTTTCACACATTAGTCTCAGCCGCTGCCAGCTGTAATTATTATCAGTCAGTTTAATTTAGGGTGAAACTTGCTGCAGCATCAACAAGCTAAATGTGACACTTAGTTTTATTCAAACCATAAAAAAATATCTAAAAAGAGCAATGCCAAGAATAATAAATATTTCTAATTCTTGCATTATAAGATTTTTCAGTTTAATACAAAGTTTACAACTATGAAAGACAGATATAATTTAATAATTGAAACATTCATTGACAGGATTCAATATTTTTAGTTCTTCCACTTCCCATTAACATCTAATTCACCTTTCATCCTCACCCAAATCCAAACAATAAACCAGGAATTAAGTAAAATGAATGTAAAATAGCCGGGCAATTAAAGTTGTGGATTAGAGTTTTTTGATCCCCTGAAAATTGTCAAAATGTACTCATTTGTAAACACAAAAACACACAAAGTGCTTTTAGTCTCCGTATTTTATCAATATTGTGATAAAAATCAGTTTAACTGATTAAAGTTAAACTTATTAAATAAGTTTAACTTTAATCAGTTAAACTTATAGCAGCATACATTTATATAGCCTCTTTCCAACAGGCATGTAGATTAAGGCGCTTCACACAACCAAGATACAACAGAACTAAAGAGTGCAAACATTAAACCTATAATTTAAGAAGACAATAAAAGAGGTAAATAAAAAAACAAACAGGCAAAATAGAGATTAAAAGAAACAAAGTGCAGATATAAATCAAAAGGCAAAGACAGAAGAAAGCATGTTGTGATTTAGTTGGACGTAAAGTACCTCTACAGAATACTACTGCAAAAGCAGGCATGAGAATGACTGTCTGAGATGCTAATGGTTTGTTTTCTAATTATGCATCTTGGTTTTTTGTCTAACTGCCTAAGCACTGGTTAAAAATGTTGCAGCTCGAATAAGCGCGCTGTTACACCACAGCAATACAAGCCTGGGCTCAAATCCCAATCAGTCCTGTTTATGCGCAGTTTGGAGGCTCTCCCTCTGCTTGTGTCGTTTTTCTCTCTCAGGTCAAAAACATGCATGTTAGTCTGGAATTAGATATTGGAAACTGCTGATATGTCTGCATGTTTTTTTTCTCATCTGGATGCACAGTAAGTTTTCATTTGGAAACCAAGTTCCCTGTAATAAATCTTTTATTTATTTTTCCTTGAAACTAAACATAAGTACAATGTCAAATATGACATTTGCTTATATGCATGGTGCAGCATGCCTTACGTTCCTTTTTTCCTCATTTTTATTATACTTTTGAGATACATGTATGAACAACTTTGGGGTTGTGTGCAAACATAAGCATTACTAACACACAAACTGGGCTTGAGATGGGATGTAGGCTGAGGTGGCAGTCAGTTCTGGCTCAAGTGCTTTCAACTGAGTCCAAATAGGAAACAAGGACCAGAAATCCTCCCTTCTGTTCTAGACAATGTAAAATTACATATTATATGTTTCTCTGAGTTCCGGTAACACAAAGGACAAAATGGTTCTGTGTATTTCTAGAAAGTGGGGGAAAGGGAAAATAAAAATTATTAGTTAAAAAAACAGCTTTTTTTCTTCTCGTAACAAATGAAACTGTTTTCATAGGCGTGAAAATGCTTCTCTAAAGTAATCGTCCAATCATCAGCCAGGGGGACCACAACGTAAAACCAATTCATGCCCTTAGGGAGAGACAACCAGGCATATATAATCAATGCTATTTTTCGAATGTGAACAGTTCTCACCTTCTAGCTCCTCTTTTTCATAGTGAGTGTTCATCACCGAGCTGGTCCCTCCCTGGTCAACCACCACCTCCTCATCGGGCCTCTGAGAGACACACACAAACAGAACACATAAAGGGTAATGTCACACTTCAGATTTGTCCTTTTTGGAGGAGGAAACACGTCGCTTTACAGTTGAATGCCCTCTGTGTCATGTTGACATCATTGTTACTTTGTAAAAGATAACCAGCTTTTTGCCCACATCAATTCCTGAAACATAAAGGTTAATACTCCGAAATGCATGTGTTCACCCCTTGAACTACACCTCGAGACTGAAATTCATGCCCATCTTTAGATGAGGAATAGCTCGAGCACAGTCAGGTTGAATGAAGAGACTGTGTCTGAACTTTGACTGGGTCATTTTGACACATGAATCTAAACGGTTCCATTATGTTTAGAGTTGTTCTCCTGCTGGAAGGTGAAACTTCACAGCAGTTTAAAATCTTTTGCAGGCTTCAACATATTTTCTTCAAGGATTTCCCTGTATTTAGCTCCATTCATCTTCCCATCAAGTTAGACCAGCTTCTTCTATGCTGCCACCACCATGCGTCACAGTGGGGATGGTGTGTTCAAGGGGATACGCTGTATTAGTTTTCCACCACACACGGTGGTTTCCATGCAGGCCACAAAGTTAAACTTTTCATTTACCCTTCTTCCACATGTTTGCAGTTTCTTCCCAGTGGCTTGTGGGAAAAAAAACAACAACTTTATTTTCCTTTTGCCTTTTCAAAAATATCAAAATATCGTTCTTGTTGGGAATCTGCTGCAAATGCCAGATTTGTGGAGTGCATGACAAGTAGTCATCCTGTCAACAGATCCTCCCACCTGAGCTATGAATCTCTTTAGCTCCTCCAGAGTTACCATGAGCCTCTTGGCTGCTTCTCTGATCAATGCTCTCCATGCCCAGCCTGTTAGTTTAGGTGGGCAGTCATATCTTTTTAGGTTTGTATGTATCTGTGCCATACTCTTTCAAATTTCAGATGATGAGTTGAATGAAACTGTGAGATGTTCAAAGCTTGGAATGTTGTTTTCCAACCTAACCCTGCTTTAAACTTTTATATATATGTTTATCCCTTACCTGTTTGTACGCTAAAGTTCTCTAACAAACCTCTGAGGCCTTCGTATTTGTATTTATACTGAGGTTCAAATACAAATGGGTCTACCCTATATATGTCACCTCTGAAGGCAATTGGTTTGAACTGCATTTTATTCAGAGTAAAGGGGACTGAATACAAATGTGGATGACACTTTTAAAAACCATGCATCATTAACCTTCCACTCAGCAATAATGTGCTGCGCTGTGTAGGTATAATCCCTTAAAATCTTAGTAAAATGTACTGAATTTAGTGGTCGCTATGTGTCAAAATGTGAAAAGGTGTAGGGGTATGACTATTTTTGAAAGTCACTTTATGTTAAGTTTCCTCACACTATTTGACAAGGTTTTCAATTGTGTGGCGACATGTGTAGACACAAGTTTAAGGCCTGGCAGTAATTCACACCAAGCTACACACAAAAAAGAAGTCTCTGCTAACCTTAGGACAAATCATTTGGAAAATGGACAGGGCTCTGCTATTCAGGGTCACACAAATCAAATTACACATCCATCAGCTGGACTGATGTTGGCAAACTGCTGCAGGATGTTACTGCAGATTGTTTAACAATTTTAGTGATGAGGATTTCTCAGAAACGCTGCGGCCTGCTCTTGATCAGTGGTGTCAAGAACAGACTGCAGCGTTTCTGAGAAATCCTCATCGCAGTCAAGTGTTGCCCTTCCTAATGTCTCAGGCCTTATGACAATGAGGGTAGGGTGTTACAGAAACTTCATGGTGCCTTTGGAGTTACTGTGCCACAGCATTGACTCTGTTTTCTCATTTCTCTGCATGAACACATGCAAGCAGTTAATGTTTAATTTTGTAGCTGCACTACCTTCTTGCACTATGTTAAAAAGAGTGGATAACTGTTAAAAATGGCTAAACTTAATATCTACCAAGGAAAATAAGAGAAAATAGACCTACAATTCGTAAATAGTTAATACAAGCAGTATCCGGTGGTCTTTGACTGGAGCCAGATCGTTGAGTCAATGCACAAAAGACTGTAAGCTGCTCAGTTCCAGAGAGAAAATCTTCCACTGCATCTTCACACTCTTTCATCTTTAGCTCAGCGCTTCACAGCTGATCTGTGGGTTATCTCCTAAAACAGATTCCTTTGGTCTTTGCTTTTCTCCGTTGATCCCACACAATAATACCCTGACATCTTGTCTTTGATTGAATGTTTATGATCAAACTAACATCAGGGAGAAAACCCTTCTCAGTGTGACTTTCCTTTGCATGTTGACTTTTCTGAACAATCTTACTCCTTGTAGATGGTTTTACTTTACAAATTAGGAAATGCAACTTGCACCCACATCTTTTTCTTTCGGCTTTTCCTTTTTCAGGGGTCGACACAGTGAATAATTTATCTCCATCTAACCCTATCTTTCACATCTACTCACGCATCAAGTACCTTCATGACCTTTTTAACTCCATCCATAAATCTCATGGTACCCACAGGAACCAAGTAGCCCTCGAGGACCACATGTGGTGCCCATGAGCCTGTTCTAAAAAAACACAACCAAAACTTTACTTTATTCTGTTAGTCTTCCTGTTTATTCACACTTGCATTTGTATAGATTTAAAAATGACAATATCTATAACAAAGCATGCAAATTTCTACTATTTTACATAAAGTTAAGGTGAACTCTGACTCTTCTAGTTCAAAGGATAGTACTGGTAGCCCTTCGTATGACACAACACCAATGAAGTAGCTCAGTTTCAAAAAGGTTGGATACCCCTGCTCTAAACCATCATGTGCAATTTTCCTTTTATTCTTGCTGATACTCTTTTATCACACAACACACATTGCACTTTTTTCCACCAGTTCAAACCTGCTAGGACACATTTCTTCACCTCTTTTCCACACTCACCATTGCTCTGGACTGTTAACCCTAAGTACTTAAAATTCTCCACCTTGATTATCTTTGTTCCCTGTAACCTCACGGCCCCTCTTGGCTCCCTCTCATTCACACATCTATTCTGTCTTGCTACAACTAACCTTCATTACTCTCCTTTCCAGGACAAACCTCCATCCATCTAAATTTTTCTCCACCTGTCCACTGCTCTTACCGCAGATCACAATGTCATCTGCAAACATCGTAGCCCACAATGATTCCTGTCTAATCTCATCTGCCAACCTGTCCATCACTACAGCAAACAGGAAGGGGCCCAGAGCCGATCCTTGATGCGGTCGCACTTCCAAATCCTCTGTCACTCCTACAGCACACCTCACCACTGTCTTACAGCTCTCATACATGTCATGCACCACTCTAACATACTTCTCTGCAACATCAGACTTCCTCACACAATAACACAGCTCCTCTTTCGGCACCCTGTCAATGACTCAAAAACAACATTCACCTACATACGCTGCTAGTAAATTTGGGTTTGCTTGCATAATTCCTTTTGAAGAAATACCTGAGAAAGCTCAGTATCTGGACAGGCATGCTTCTTTTTATGTCACCCATATCTTCTCAACACCAGCTGTCTAGTGTAGACAGGTAGTGTGTCTACCACCAATGACCACACAATGGACAAGTAGGTATAGAAAATGGATGAATGGATATGAAGACTTGCTGGGGGTAGAACCTTTTATGATCCAATATCAGGAAGTAGAAGAATTCACCAATCTGCTGAAAGGATGAGAGCTTGGCTTTGATAAAGCTACTAAAGTTCAGGAAATTAATGTGATTGGAGACTTCTTTGTGTTTGGTTATATTTTTCGGTTTGAACATTTGTAGTTATGATTTTTTGGCTTCCACCAGTTCATCCCTCTTGCAGGCTGTGTGTGTTCCCCTGTGAGTTCATTGTTTGTGAAGATCAGACATTTTCTATCGTTAGTGATGATTGACTTAGTTGACATCATTTACTTTTGGGCCCCATTTTTTGATGATTTGCTTTTCCGTGGATTTTGTTGACAATTTTTGGGTAAGTTAAAAAGATTATATTTTTTCGTATCTTTGTCCTTGTGTCTCATCGCTTGGTCCCTGACGTTGTTGTGCTCCTGGGCAAGGCACTTTACTCCAAGTTGCCTACCGACTGGTCTATCAGTATATGAATGTTGTGCATTTGTAAGTGTGATTATGTGAATGTGGTTCTGGTGTAAAGTGACTAGAAAAGCCGTAAATTTTCTATCTTTTCAAAGATAAATAACCGGCAACAAAACATGACAGGATACTAAATGTTTTTTTTTTTTTATTGTGTATAAATGGTGTATGAAATCTCTAATGGTACAAACTGATTTTTGAATGTCAAGATTTAATTTTAAGGTTTAAGAAAGGTGCTGGAAAGTGTCTTTAAATGTGGTAAACAAAAGAATGTTGTCTTGCTCAAACATGAGCACATGATATTCAAATATTTTTACAAAACAGCTTCAAAGGCGATCCACCTAATTCACAGGCATGTTCCATCTAGAGCTGCTTTCCTGCTCTGTTTCTCGTACACAAAACACCATATAAGTGCATTGGGATTTCATTTTCTTTCCATGACTGAGCACTTCATTATCTCAAGAGAGTTCTGCCTTTTAAAGAATACTGCCTCTCAATTAGAACGGTATACTTTGGCTAAAGACTGAATCTGATTTGTAATCTTGTGTGAAAGATGAAATTGTGGCAGCAAAAAAGTGTGGATTTACAGCTCTGCACGGTGTAATACTTTACTTCCACGTGGCATGCATGCGTCAGAATAAAGGCAGTATAGCATCAAATCCTTGGGGGGAAATAGTACTGCACAAGCACTCTTTCTTATTTCAAGTCTTTTTTTAATGTGATCTAATAAAATCTTAAGTTATTTCAGTAGTCACATATTTGTCTTTATCTGTGATGTTTTGAGCTTAGATTTTGTGTCTTCAGTTTTAACCAAGTCATCCTTACCTAGTTCTCTGTATTGAGTTATTTTTGTGTATTTCTGCTAAAGTTTCTGCTTCATGTTTCCCTGGGCCTGGACTACGAGGTGGGATTGATGTTTTGTTGCAATAACTGCCAGTGAGTCCTTTACATCATGGTGGAGGTATTTTGGCCCCCTCAGATTTGCGGGATTGTTTTAATTAGCCCCATTGGAGGGTTTTTTAGCATGGTGGGCTGGTTTAAGGTTATGCCACATGGGTCGGATGCTCTGTCTGACTGCATGATGTTCTGTATTTTACATGCTGTGTTGGTTTCATGTTGGTTTCATGTCGGGATGAAACAGGATGCACATCTTCCAGGGTTCCACTTTTGAGTTGTCAGTTGACAGAATATTTGCCCAAGCATATCTCCAAGTCTTGGGGATCATCAAAGTGTTTTTTTGCCAAATGTGAGACAGACCTTTGTGATCTTTTTGGTTGGCAGTGGTCTTGTCCTTGGAATTCTCCAATTTTTGCACTTTTCAACCCATCCTTTTCTTACTGTTGAACAACTAACCTTATCTGACACAGGGGACTCTTAAGGTGCTTTATTTGTGCTCTGGGTTCTTTTGTGACTTCCTGGATGAGACATCGATGTGGTGGGCCGACCGGTACTGGGAAGGGTTTCCCACTGTTCTATGCTTTCTTGATTTGTGAATAATGGCTCTCACTGTGGTTTGCAAGCATCCCAAAGCATTAGAATTGGCTTTGTATCCATGTTAAAACCGATAAATATCACTGATTTTGCTTCTAATTTTAGATTGGGGCATGATGTGTTGCTTTTCAGGATTTTTTTAGCCTACTTCATGTTGTCAGACATGTTCTCTTTTAGTGATTTTGTCATTCATCAGGCCAGGCATGGGCAAAGCTTTCAGGAAAAATGGTTAATCACAATTAATTCATAATTTATCTATTTATCTAAGTTTTCACTGTCCTATATGTGTATTTTTTCTCTCTCAATGGGGAAAGGCATTGTGTTGTGCAAAAGGTAATGAGTCACTGGTACATCCATCAATTTTCTAACACGTCTATTCCTTGTGGGGTTGCAAGGGGTGCTGGTGCCTATCTCCAGCTGTCAATGGAGGAGAGGCGGGGTACACCTTGGACAGGTCGCTAGTCCATCGCAGTCATCTGTACAATAGAACAAATATTATTTGTGAATTATTTTATTTTTGGATGCTGAAAATTAGAACGTAATGTTGATTCTGTTCCTTCATAATAGTGTCTTAGACTATCTTTGTCTTTCACTCACATCACTTGTATTTGTAATGTATTTGTTTATGGATTTGATCTAATATTCTAATCTTAAATATTGGGTTTTCATTATATGTAAGTCAAAAATCCTTTTTATTGAAAGAAATAATGGCTTAAAAACATCAGTCTGAGTAATTAATCTATATAATGTGCTTACCTTATTTATCAGGGTTACTGAAACAAGTCAAAGTGTCACATTTCTAACTATGGCTGTAGTTTTACCAGCCAGTCAAATCCCTCTGTACTCTTGTAATTGTCGTTCTGATTCTCTTTCCAAATACACAAAGTGTTATCAGTGTCTGCAGCCGTCCTGGTGAGTCTGGGATTCTGTGTATTGTATTTCAAATCAAGCTGGAGGCATCAGAACCAGAGCTTTATCAAATTATACATCCACGCTGCAGGAGGAAGCAGACTAAAAAAAACAACTGTAAAAGCTTTCTCTCCGGGGATGGGTGGCAGACTGTCAGATCAGATCAATTTGGATCGATTTGGTCTAAATAAAGGGAAGAAAGAAACAGAGAAGAGGAAACAAATATGTTCTTGCTTTAAAATAACTTCATTGTAACAATAGAGTAACTGAAGCTGTGTTTCAAAAAGGTGGGGAAACAACATGAAGGAAAATATTTTTTAAAGAATTCCCTGCCGATTTTAGGAAACGATGTCCTCCTTGTCCTTAGCGTTGCTACATAATCTGGGCTATGGAAAAGAAAATTAGAGTATCAAAAAATGCATCTTCAGATTTCATCCCTTATCCTATTGTCTTAATGTGCCACCCATCTGTCCATCCAGTCTCTGGTTTTGGTGGTTCCATACTTTAACCCTAACCCTCTATCCAACATAAATTTATAGTAACATTTTGTTCTGATAAATTAACTAAAGCTAGAAAACGATAGAGTTTCAGCTATTTGAAAGTCTGTAAAGTGAAGAATTTTGAAATGGAAAATTTACAGGAGCCCTGTTGAATGTTGTACTTTCCCTCACATATTAGGTATGAGGCCCACAGTTATACTGGTCACAGTCCAGTGACAGCACCGTTTTAATTGCAAGTTCATGCTAGTGAGTGTTTTTTAACAGGTTAATGGTTGCCTGTCGTTCATATCTCACCTCCCTTGTGTCACATTAAGTACTTTAGCTAATTAAAAGCCCACGCTGCACCTCTAAGTTTTTGTTTGTCTCTGCTGCTGCTGAGCACATCTGTGACCCTCAAAGCATGCACACACGCAGGGAAAACAATGTGTGTGTTGCCGCCAGATTCTATTACCTGGCAACCATCCTTTTTGTCTTCCCTCTTGTCCTCCAGCTGGGTATCAGGAGCAGCTTTCGGATAAGGTTTATGACTCATACAGAAGGGTGCCACAGTGCTGGACCCAAAATGGCTGCATGTCCTTGAGGTTCTGCCCTTTATGGGCATACCGGAGATAACCAGCTGAGGCACATGCACACAGGGGCAGCCTTGTTACCAGAGAAAAGCATATGCTGCACAGTCTAATAAAAGACAAACAGGGACTCTCATCAAAGGCCCACAAAGACCTTTACATACTTTTTGCCAGTACATCACATGCAGATTTGTACGCTTAGTTTTGCCCTCCAGATTTTTTAACCCACTAGCTCCCTATCTTTGTTTGAACAGTATTTAACTTTTATTGGTCTAAATTTAGCTAAATTAGAGGTTATTCAACACAAGTACTTAAACATTTGATTAAAGAACTAAGTTTAGAAAAAAAATAATTAAAGGGCTATAAATGCTCTGCTGTCGGAGGCTTCAATTCATCTTTTAGAGATGTTGTACTATTTAGGGTTGATCACGACAAACAGAAACCTTTCAGTACTCATACAAACATGACCCATAAACACTGTTGCCTTTAATCATACATTTCTCAGCTAATTGTTGGTGAGCTAATTAACTGTGCCTTGCATAAATTGTATAAAATCACAAACTCAAGCTGTAATGTTTTTTATTGGGATTTTATGTAATAGCCTGGTACAAAGTAGTGCACAGTTTTAAAGTGGAGGAAAATGTTACTATGATTTCAAAATTGTTGGGGGGTGGATGCACTTGCAACCCTTTTTGGATATTTGGTACAGAAAAATAGAAAACTAGCCAACTCCACGTTTATGCTGCATTGTAGTTTGTGATTGTAATATGACAAAATGCTACAGATACAATTCATTTTGCAGGACAGAAAAAAATGGGACCAACACAAAGCTATCTGTTTGGGGCTGCAACACAGCCTCCTACGATGACTTTAGACGGCCTCATCTGAAGTCTCAGCATGTGCGAGCCAAAAATAGAGCAATGCCATCAATCACCAAGAGATTTGAGCTGTATTTTACAGCTAGACATGAAAATATGTTGGTTTCCCAGAATGGTAATGAGAAGTAACATTACACAGGGTCCTATTTTTAATGCTGAAAAAATGTCCTTTTAATGCAGAAAACCATCAATGGTATCCAAACATGGATTTTAGCTGAATTACTGATATACAGTAAGAAAATACTTGTTACATAATCCAAAACCTCTTCCTTGGGACTAAAAACATTTGCTTCCTTATTCCCCTCCTTTAGCATCACTTCTTGGAATCCCATATTTGTTGAAAAACAATGTTGACAACATTGCAAACGCAGTCCAGCTGCATTAAAGTAAAACTCATTCAACGGTTAGAGCAAGAACGATTTGCATCCCTGTGTCCTGTCGAAGTGGGGCAATCGATGCGTTGCACCAAAATGTCCTCTCACTCTAAATGCACTGTGAGGGAGATGTGACAAGAGGCACCAGGCTGCCGACATCACTTTTACACTGAATAATTATTTCTCCTGTCTATTCACAATGTCAAGTAGAAGGTAAGAAGAACTGAAATGAATATTTTTCCGGTGTCAAGACATTACCTGTCTCACCTCACACTACAGAAATAGTATCTTCTTTTCCCTACCACAGTCTCTCAGATAAAAAAAAAAGAAACTTTATTGTTTTAACTGTTAGGCTGTTTATTTGAGGCAAAGTTATTATTATTTTTCACAGTATGGTTAGGGTCATTGTCAATTTGGCGGATCCACTTGAACCCAAGCTTTAAACTTTCCAGCTGATGTCTTGAAATGTTGTTTTAATATTATATTGCAGCAAATCGCTATGATTTTTGTTTAATCAGAGCCCAGAACATTAAGATATTTGTCTCTGAGTGCATTTGCAAAAGCCTATCTGTGTTTTAATGTGTTGTTTGGGGTAATGGCTTCTTTCTCTTTGAGGGGCCTTTCAGCCCCTGCTGGTACTGGATATGTTTAGATAATGACCTTCTCAAACCAGCCTCAACCAGCATCTTCAAAGGGTCTTTCCTTTTATTCTGGGGTCGATACATTCATCTCTCACCAAAACATGATCATGTCTGGGATACAGAACCTGTTTATACTTGTGTTTATTCTAGAAAAGCATTATTTGAACAGATGAACATGTCACCTTCAGGCCTCTATAGATTTTACTCGAGTATTAACCAGACCTGTGGACGTCCACAATTATCTTCCTGACATATTGGCCGATTTCTTTGGAGCTTTCTTTCCTTTGATGTCACAAAAGCAAGCAGTGTGACCTAAAAATACACGTTTCTCTGAAATACAGTGCAAACCAGGTTTTTACATAGACTCCATGAACTCACTGTGACATTAAATCAGACAGAATTTTTCCTGTTTTAGACCATTTAGGAAGCAGGAGGCAGCGTATTTGAGGCATTACCTTCGAATACATCCACAGGAGTGCCTCTAACTAAAATGGGAATTAACCTACTGGAAGCTAACAAAGCCATTACATTATCTCCATTGTTTGAAGGGATAGGGATCTTGGTGTGTGTCATTTCTAAATATGAAGCAAACAATAATTTATTAAAACAATTATCTGTCTTAATTATTCTGGCACAGCGAAATAGTTTGGGAGATCCTTTCTGACCTAAAACAGTCTGATATATTGTCAGACGCAGTGTTGTATAAAGTACTGAAATCTCGGAGTCAAATAAAAGTATAGGTACCACTCCAAAATATGACTTTGGTAAAAGTCCAAGTCACTGACTGAAATGTTACTTGAGTAAAAGTCTTAAAATATCTGAAATGTCTTGTACTTAGGTATGAAAATTACTGTAAAAATAGATGTACTCAAGTAATGTAATAAAAAGTATAAGTAAAAAGTAAAACAAAGCACATGCAGTTTGAATGACATTTTTTAGATTTTGGTAAACTTTGAAAGTCAAATTCACTTAAAAATAATATAAACAACCAAGTGCAGGAGAAATTTAGACCAAGTTTAGACAGAAAATACAACCTTTTTGTAAGCTTTCAGTTTTCCTTCTTCAAGCAAGGTCAGTGCTATGCACTTTAAAATTGTACACAACCAAGTGCAGGCAAAGGTGGTGTATACTAAGAACATGGTTAAAGTCAGGGTCCCCTGACTCCTGCCTCTGTGCTCGGGGAAGGTGGGTCTTCGGTTCTCCACAATCACTATCGAACTATTTCCTTCTGGATAAATTTTCACCTAAACTAGTGCACTCTCACAAACTCCCACAGGTGCCGGGTCCCAGGTATTAAATGTTCACTTATATACAGAAAGGCTATAATTCATTTATTTACTTTCTTTTACTTTATTTTTTAGGTATCACATTACACATGTCAGCTTAAATAATAATACATATGATTTAGCAATGGTATCAAGGTGTTACACGATTGTATCTGTTGCTTTATGTCTGTTGGTTGTGCTGTTCTTTCTGTATCTCTTTCCAGGTGATGGAGCAGACAGAGGACGTTTTATCATTCTCTTCCTTTTATCTCTTCTTTCTTTCACCTCTTCTTTCTTTTTTTTTCTTCTCTTCTTGTTTTTCTTTTACTCTCCTACTTTCCCATTGTAGTGTCCACATAATCTGAAATTCTCCCTGCAGGAATCACAATAAAGCTATTTACACGCACAAATCAAGCGGAGCATTATGGCGAAAGCTGTTTGCTCCACTTGTGAAAGTAAAATCTGTCGAGCTCTATTTGGCATTAAGATATCAATTCTTATTGCCACATTGCTAGACAGGACACTGGGAAAAAAAAAAGAACATGGTTAAGTGATAAACCAGCCTTAGTTAACCTACAGGAAGTGGTAAACCTGCAGGTATCATTTAGTTAAGAAAATTAGGACTCTCTGCTATTAGATGCTTTACCTATACCACAAGGTTAATTTAACCTGCTTTACTACTGAACCAGCTCCTTATCCTGTTGGTGGTGGTGATGAACAAGCCCAGGTAAGTCAATCAGTAGGTGGGGTCAAAACACTTGCGTGCGTGAGTCTCTCTCTCTCTCTCTCTCTCTCTCTCTCTCTCTCTCTCTCTCTCTCTCTCTCTCTACTCTCTACTCCCTACTCCGATACATTGAAAATGTATCGGAGTAAAAGTATGCAATTAAGTTCGGAACTATAGTGAAGTAAAAGTAGAAGTTATCAAAAAAATTTATACTCGAGAAAAGTATAAAGTACTCCAAAATATACTCAAGTGCAGTAGTGAAGTATTTTTACTTTGTTACTATACAACACTGGTCAGACGATGAGAAAATAATCTAGATCTAAATCTCAATCAAAGTCTGGTTTTAACTGTTTTTACAAGCCTGTCAGCATGAGGGAAGAGCAATATTTCTTGCGTGTAGCCCATTGTTCTACAAGCTTAGGAAGCTGATCGACTTCTTGTTGTTTATTATTGAAGAGGACAGTACAGGAAGAAGCTGAATCCAGTCCCAGGTTTTGCAAGTCGACAATAATTTCTTTCTATTTTGTCTCAGTCTACAATGTTTCGTCACCTAACCTACACCAAACTCCTCCCTCTCAAAGCCCAAACCGGTTACTTCCACCGTCCCTGAAGCATCCTAAGCTGACAGCAGGAACACCGATCCTGACTCTAACAACTGGGCCTGTCACTTCCTGAACAGGGTTTGTGTCTCAGAGCCAAGACTGGCACTTAGTATCATTTCCTCAGGCGGCTGCTGCCCCCTCATAGCACTGCAGCGTTTCCAATCTAGAGACACAAGAGACACATCTTCACTCAGGGGAAGGCTGAACATGAATGGATGAAAATAAGAGGTAATGGTATAAGCAAGACAGTAGAAGAGAAGGCTGGAGAGAATGAAACGAGAGGGGCGGCTGTTTTGACTGCTTCAGCCCACGAGTAGCATGAGTCACCTCGTTCAGCCCCACACATAAAAGTCTGCCTCTAATTGTTTTCTTTCTACAAGTATTAGGAAGTTCTCTGGATGGAAAACAGTAATATCTCATATAATAGAAACTGTCGAGTTTGGGTTACATACATGTAACCCAATTATGTCAATTAAAGATAAGAAACCCAGTGTTAAAGGTGGTCCATTGTGATGCATCAAGATTTTTCTTTACACAAATACTCAGCAGATTTCTGCACAGGCTGGAATAAGAACAGGGGTCTATTGAAGTCCGATCCTCACATCACCAAGAAAGTGAGAACAAAAGGAAAACATTACTCAAGATGAGTTGTTGTTGCTTAGAAATAGTTACAAAAGCTTCTCTCTTATCTATAAAGTGGTTCTGCACAAACAGAGGAAATTTAAGGTCATTGTTACCCTCAGCATGTGTGCTCCTCTAACAAAGATCACTTCAACATCAAGGTGTTTATTGTGTGAAGCCTGAAAGGACTCAGTGTAACTTTTATAGAGCTGCATCACATGCATCACATAACTGACTGCTGTTAATATTTGCAAGTTCAATAGGGGGAATGTGGAAACAATGGCATGCACGACAGAGTTGCGTAAGTATGACTTTGCTCTGTTATGTCTGATATGTTCTCGAGAAAGAGTGTTGCAGTATTTTAAGTTTGCTAAAGATCATGTGGAAAAGCCAGGATGTTGCTTTATCAATTTTTTAATTAACTCCTGAGGGAGGGGGAAACACCACGTTCCACCTCAAGAACCATATCCCATCTGTTAAACAGCATGTTGTTCAGTATGATGACTTGGTAAAGTTAGAGGTCAGAGATGCCACATAATAATTCTACTCTAAGTCTGTAAGTCCAGTCCAAGTTTCTTCTCAAGCGAAAGCCCCGTGTCAGTTTTATTCTGTACACGAATGACCAAATTATCTTTCGCTGCGTGTGTCTCCCTAGTCTTGTAGTTGTTATCTGACATTTCCATTTCCATCCATGTGTTTGGGTGACAGAAACTCATGTAAGTTGCTTTGGGTGTGACTTTGATTAATAGGTATAATGAATTAATCTGATTGGATGAAGAATGGTATAAAAAGGCACAGAGAGCTGTACTCTAAGGAGAATCTCTATGTAACCAATTAGAGACCAGCATAAAGTCACATGGAAGCGAAAAGGTTACACAGACACAAACGCACTCATTTGTCCGGCATCCTTTTGGCATTGAAATATCAAAATTAGGAGGCCTACACACACGGAAAAAGGAAATTAAATAAACCTAAAATGGAATGAGGATGCCTGCAACAGACTGGCGAGCTGTCCAGGGTGTACCCCGCCTCTCGCCCATTGACAGCTGGAGATAGGCAGCAGCACCCCTCGCGACCCCAATAGGGATAAGCGTGTTGGAAAATGGATGGATGGATGGATGGATGGATGGATGGATGGATGGATGGATGGATGGATGGATGGATGGATGGATGGATGGATGGATGGATGGATGGATGGATGGAATGAGGATGCTGAAAAATAAAAACTTGGGCATGTTTTATGAGATAACAGATCTGATCATGACTTTTTTTTGTAATTGAACCAAACTTGGTATCATTGATCCCTGTCAGATGACTAACAATCCAATGTGGTCAAATGCTGACATCATCAAAGCCACGCCCCCTGGGAACAGGAAGTCCCTTTCTTCAGTTGGAAAGGTCCCTCTCGGTCCCTATTGACCTCATCAACTTGAAACTGTGTCAGAAGGCAGACAACATGTTCGTCTTACTTCGTTTGGAGCACAGATAGTTTTTGCTGCAGGGCGTGGCAGTGGCAGCGTGGTGAAGTGCGGCGTCACGCCATGACCATACATTTGGCTCTAATTTGCACATAGATCATCGGACCTGTACCAAAATCAGTGTGATCAATCCTAGTCCAGCCCCACACAAGAATCCACCCCAACATTTGGAGGGCGTGGCCTATCTCCTCCACAGCACCCCCCCTAGCGGCACTAATTGAATCAGCCCCAAGTCATGCTTTATCGGAGAATTATGAAATTTGGTACACACATGTAACTTCTCAGGAATTACAAAGAAGTTTCTTGGAGGAAGTTGGCCATTTTGAATCGAGGCCGCCATTTCTTTCCCTTTCACTCTTGTCGTTTGTTGAGGGAATTGCTCCTACAGCTTTTGAGTTACAGACTTCAAAATCTCCTTGGGGATCAAAAGGTATCAAAAGCGTTTTGCTGCATGGAAGCATATGGGTGTGGTCAAGCGTCAAATCTGACTTCTCGCCATGGAAGACAAAACTGTAATAACTTCAACACACTAGGTCGCAGCAGCATCAAACTTTCTGTGAGTCATATCACATAAGTTCTCACGACAGTCATGTGCTTATTTGATCACATCACTTTAGCCCCGTCCAATTTGAGCAGGATGTTGCCAGTTTCACAAGCGGATTTCCTTTGTTAAATGCTTATTCAACTCTTTCAAGCTAAGTATGAGCCAACAAAACATGTTAAAACTGAATCCTGTTCTGAACAATAAAAATTGGCTTGACAGTGTGGGCATGGCTCAGCAGCGAATTTCCATAGCATACCATTTCCATATGTTTGGCTCTAAATCACACATGCATGAGCCAATTAGCTTCAAACTAGATATGAATGATCATTGTCAACCTACCAACAGTTCCATTGGATTACATTAGAATTTGGATCAATGGCGCCCCTTAGGACACTTACAAGGCTGTATCTCACTGACACATCATTGGATCATCCTCAAATGTATCGTGCTTGATCGTGGTTGACTATTTGAGAGGTTGATTTGGTCAGGTGATGACATCACTCTCAACACTTTTCACTGGAGCACATCTAAGCCTGATATATACACTCACCGGCCACTTTATTAGGTACACCTGTCCAGCTGCTCGTTAACACTTAATTTCTAAGCAGCCAATCACATGGCGGCAACTCAGTGCATTTAGGCATGTAGACATGGTCAAGAGAATCTCCTGCAGTTCAAACCGAGCATCAGTATGGGGAAGAAAGGTGATTTGAGTGACTTTGAACATGGCATGATTGTTGGTGCCAGAAGGGCTGGTCTGAGTATTTCAGAAACTGCTAATCTACTGGGATTTTCACGCACAACCATCTCTAGGGTTTACAGAGAATGGTCCGAAAAAGAAAAAACATCCAGTGAGCGGCAGTTCTGTGGGCGGAAATGCCTTGTTGATGCCAGAGGTCAGAGGAGAATGGCCAGACTGGTTCGAGCTGATAGAAGGGCAACAGTGACTCAAATAACCACCCGTTACAACCAAGGTGGGCAGAAGAGCATCTCTGAACGCACAGTACGTCGAACTTTGAGGCAGATGGGCTACAGCAGCAGAAGACCACATCGGGTGCCACTCCTTTCAGCTAAGAACAGGAAACTGATGCTACAATTTGCACAAGCTCATCAAAATTGGACAATAGAAGATTGGAAAAACGTTGCGTGGTCTGATGAGTCTCGATTTCTGCTGCGACAGTCGGATGGTAGGGTCAGAATTTGGCGTCTACAACATGAAAGCATGGATCCATGCTGCCTTGTATCAACGGTTCAGGCTGGTGGTGGTGGTGTCATGGTGTTTATGACCACAATGTACCCAACCCATGATGGCTACTTTCAGCAGGATAATGCGCCATCTCATAAAGCTGGAATCATCTCAGACTGGTTTCTTGAACATGACAATGAGTTCGCTGTACTCAAATGGCCTCCACAGTCACCAGATCTCAATCCAATAGAGCATCTTTGGGATGTGGTGGAACGGGAGATTCGCATCATGGATGTGCAGCCGACAAATCTGCGGCAACTGTGTGATGCCATCATGTCAATATGGACCAAACTCCTTGAGGAATGCTTCCAGCACCTTGTTGAATCTATGCCACGAAGAATTGAGGCAGTTCTGAAGGCAAAAGGGGGTCCAACCCGTTACTAGCATGGGGTACCTAATAAAGTGGCCGGTGAGTGTATAGGGCAATGTTGAGGCTTCCTTATTCTACCCCCTGGTGGCGACCTCTGTAACGGCAGGGGAGTCATGAGGAGGCGCATAGGTGGCAAAGCTTTTTTTCCCGTGGTTGCGACACAGGCTGGAGCGGCACTAAGCTGCAAGGGCTGCATATCGCCGCTTGTGGCTTTAATTTATGTTTACTTTTTCTACACTTTTTTCCTGCAACTTTGATGGGGGCTGGGGCCACTCAAGGTCCCCCATTTGACAAGCCGGCACTGCCTTATAAACCTATAAGTTTGCATTGTTGCTTTGCTACACTCACCTGGTTTTGTGTAAACGTCCTGCAAGATCTCTGTATTTCCTCAATGTCTTAACCATGTGAAACTTTGTTATCTTAAGGATACTTTGTTTATATTAAGATCAGTCCTTAATCCAAAGTGAAGAACCACAAAGACATTAAAGTTAAGCCTATTTTGACATTCCTTCTCTTGTTATAATACTGCCCTTTAATCTGTAGTTGTAGGGTAGAATTAGGGTAGCATCTTTGATTTTTATATTTTCTATATTTTTTTATTTATTTTTTCTAATCAGTAGCTATAGGGTAAGATATTAGTTTAGTTCTTTATCTTAGTTATGTCTAGCTCCTGTTGATATTTTTCTTAAAATGTTAAAATGAGGCAATTATTTTTGACTTGTTCTAAATAAATCTTTGTGTGGTAAAGATTCCTCAGAGGGAAATAAATTGTTCTACAGATTGTTTTGATTGATAATGACAGTGACTGTTTGATTAGTGGACACTAGTTTAACATAGCTTAACCATGCATTTTTTAAGTTATTTACATGGGTTGTACAAGCCCATAATTTCCTGTTGCTGGTAAAGGTCACTATTCCTCATGACATTAATCTGGCAGAAATAAAACATCAGTAAAGAGGCCAGGCGCCGAATGTGCCCTCAACAAGTTACACCGACTGGGATTCACCTGAGGCAACAGCTCTTCCCTGATTGCTAAAGCTTTCCTGTTAGCTACTAGATGTGTTTCTATTCTCAGACTAGTTATCTTGTCTGCTTTCTAAGGGATGTTATCGATCTTATCTCCCGTGCTCTTAGATCCTCATCTGCTTTACACCTGTCTGTCCCTTCCGCCCGTCTCACCACCATGGGGAGCAGAGCATTCAGCCGCTCTGCCCCCCGCCTCTGGAACTCTCTACCACCCCTACTTAGAAACACGGACTCACTTCTAAATTTTAAATCACAACTCAAAACTCATCTGTTTAAGACTGCCTATTCTCTTTAATTATCAATTTCCCTGTCCCAGCCTCGGTATTTTTTAAATGATTTTTGTTTTGATTTTGTTTCTGACTTTTTACCCTTCTGTACGGTGACCTTGAGTGTCTAGAAAGGCGCCTTTTAAATAAAATGTATTATTATTATTATTATTATCTGACTGTGCATGTTCCTTTCAATTTTCCCTTCCAGAAGGAACACTGGAAGAACTATTCGGTTGAAAAAGGAACGTGCGCTTTTTTAAGTTTAATAAAAAAATTTCAACCACCTTGTGGTCGGATTTGATTGTAGAAAAACACATTTTCTTTTTATTCAATTCAATTTTATTTATATAACGCCAATTCACAATGCATGCCACCTCAAGGCACTTTACAAAGACAAATTGAATCAAATCATACAGATTGGTCAAAAAGATGTGCTCCAGTGAGAACGTACGAGGAAATCAGAGCTCTGATATATGATGGAGCTTGATTATTAAGGGCTTTATACGTGAGAAGGAGAATTTTAAATTCTATTATATTCTATTTAACAGGAAGCCAATGAAGAGAGGCTAAAATTGGAGAAATATGATCCCTCTTGTTGATTTTCACCAGAACTCTTGCAGCAGCATTTTGGATCAACTGAAGGCTTCGAACTGATAGTAAAGAATTACAATAGTCCAGCTTGAAGTAACAAATGCATGGACTAGTTTTTCAGCATCATCCTTGGACAGAATATTTCTAATTTTGGCAATATTCAGGAGGTGAAAAAAGGAAACCCTAGAAACCTGTTTAATATGGGATAAACGAGATGTCTTGGTCAAAAATAGCACCAAGATGTTTTACTTTATTACCAGAGGCCAAGTTAATGCCATCCAGATTAAGTGATTGATTAAGAAGTTTATTTTTAGAGGACTCTGGTCCAAAGATTACAACTTCTGTCTTGTCAGAATTTAAAAGCAGGAAATTTAAAGTTATCCAGGTTTTAATGTCATCAAAATGCCTGTAGTCGAAGTAGATTGGATTCAACAGGATTTACGGATAAATATAGCTGAGTGTCACAAGCGTAACTATGGAAATGAAACCCATATTGTCTGATAATTTTGCCAATCGGAAGCATATATATAGTAAAGAGAATTGGCCCAAGGACTGAACCCTGTGGTACTCCACAGGTGACCCTAGAGTTTGAAGATGGATTATTAACATGAACAAACTGGAATCTGTCAGACAGATACGATTTAAACCAGCCAAATGCTTTCCCTTAATCCCCTACAGTATGTTCAAGTCTTTATTGGAGAATATTGTGATAAACTGTGTCAAATGCAGCACTGAGGTCTAACAGGATAAGTACAGACACAAGT
This sequence comes from Fundulus diaphanus, assembly GCA_037039145.1. Lineage (NCBI taxonomy): Eukaryota > Metazoa > Chordata > Actinopteri > Cyprinodontiformes > Fundulidae > Fundulus > Fundulus diaphanus. Next base: position 29,034,822 of record CM073126.1, read on the forward strand.
CCAATATATGAGGCCATGAGAATATCATTAGTGACCTTCACCAGAGCTGTTTCAATGCTCTGATGAGCTCTGAAGCCTGACTGAAACTCTTCAAATGTTTTGTAAATGTGAACATTTACAAAAATTTGTAAATGTTCACATACTTGATTAGCAACTACTTTCTCAAGAATTTTAGATAGAAAAAGAAGATTAGATATAGGTCTGTAATTTATTGTCATTTTGATCAAGAGAGGGGTTCTTAAGTAAAGGTTTAATAACAGCTACTTAATAACAGCTAAGTCTTTATCTTGCTCTATTAAGTACTACCGATAGAGCTGTAATTTTTTTAAGCTTACACTTGTAAACTGTGGCAAACTAAATTGAAATCTTTTCTCACTCCACCTCCAATGTAACTGGTACTTCTGTCCGACTCTTAAAGGGTGATAGATATCTGTAGACATAAAACGACCAAAATAAAACAACTGGCTGTACCAAGTAATGGTTTAAAAAACAACATAGTTCAGGTTAAAAAAGGATCATATACCCTACCAATTTATTCCAAGTATTTAAGTGAGTGAAATATTTAAGGGAGTAGTTTACAAGAGGATATCCACAAACAAAGCCAAAGCTACTCTTATTAAAGTATTGGGTCAAAAGTCATTTATATTAAAGAAGACTGTTCAAAAGTTACAAGAAACATATGGTTTTACTGCTACAGAATAAATGAAGCCCAAACAGATACAATAGGAAAGTTTACAAGGTAACTTCACTCATATATTGAAACTTTGGGTAATTTTTATTTTCAAAATAACAATGAGTCACAACACCCACACATTATTTTCAAAAATAAATATGTTGCACAAAATATTTTCTTTTCTTAGCTTTTTAATAAAAGATGTCTAACTGCCTTGAGATGACATGTGCTGTTAATTGGCGCTATATAAAAGATTTTGAATTGAATTGAACTGCATAAAATCATGCAACAAACTTAAAATAATTTAAGTTCACAAACCTTTATGCTTTTCAACTTTAGTTTTGTCTTCAAGTATGCCACATAACTGCAATGTCTTTAATATGCGGAGAGATGTATTGAAGTACTACTTACTTACCAAAGTGTACAGTTGTACTCTTTACATTGCACGTTCAGTCAGAGCTGCTCATTGATCAGTCCAGCTAAATGGAAACTATGCCAATAAACTGATTAAAATCAAAGTGTGGGGCACATGCCAAACAGCGACTGTTTGCACTGGAGCAGGGAAATGCTAACCTGACAACAGCCAGCTGTATGTTGCTCCGCCTAGCTCCACTCACATACATCTGGGACTCCGCCATAGGAATTGCATTTACAGAAGGCTGGGCCTTATCAAAAATTCTTGCATATGATTGGATAAGCCACTTGTCTGTCATCTTTATTGACGTGCTATTTCAACCACTCACACCGAAGCTAACCCGTGACGCTGATGATAGCGACGCAGGAAAAAAAAAAATAATAATAATAATGTGTTTGCGGCTCTAGTGGCACGCGTTTTATTGACAGTGAGCTGACAGGAAGAGGGGGAAAGACAGGCGGCAAAGCGCCGCGGGTCGGAGTCAATTCCGGGGCGACCGCGTTGAGGACTAAAGGCCTCCTAACATGGTTAGTGCTAACCGCTAACCGCTCCGGGGCGCGTCCGCGTCTGCACGTCCGCTGGCCCCGGAAAACAAAACTTGCCAAATCCGGTCGGGAGAAGGGCGAAAACATGGTTTCCACCAACAAAAGCCTTCAGAGGCGTTCTCTGATGTTCTTTTAATGAAACAATATTAGGTAGATTGGACAACACGGAAGAAATAGCAGCATCAATGCTAACGCTTGCTTCCTCGACGAGCCGCCATTGCTATCAAAACAGTCTCACGTCATGGTCGCGTCTCCACTACGTCACATATATGAAACTCCAGCCCTGCGTCCTGATTGGCCAGACCATAAAATTGGTTGGAGAAATCATTCTCTATCGGCGGTGTCCCAGATGTATGTGAGTGGAGCTAGGCGGAGCGACATACAGCTGGCTGTTGTCAGGTTAGGGAAATGCACCGCTTGTGTAAACGCATAGGTTAACTGTGCATAAACATAGTTAAAACGGGATACTTACACAAGACTGTTAAAAGGTATAACCTTTTTTCTCCGTTTTTTTCTAAATTAGACTAAACGTTTCCTGTTTTAGAACAGTTACGATGACCAAAATTATTACAATTTGCTAAATGCCAGAATAATGAGAGACAATTATTTGGATATTTGCTTTTTAGCTTTCACTCGCATTTGGTACAGTTGTCTTTTTAAGCTCTATGACTTTGGTCAAATAATTTTTGCACCTTTCCACAAGCTTCATGCAGTAGTTTGCTGGAATATTGGCCCATTCCTCCTGAGAGACTTGTGAATTAAAAATGTTTTTAAAAAACTTTTAAAAGTTAAATGTTTGGTTATGTAATGGGTTTCATATACCTATTAAGACATTGTTTTGTTTTGCATTGCAAACATGTTAGATTTCTTCTTTTTGTCGTCACTTCCTCAGGCAAAAATCTGCTGATCTGACATTATCATCTTCATCAACACCAGTTTGCGACCTGAGCATCTCATTGGCTAGTAGAAGTAAGTTGCAACACATCACCAACTGCACATTGGTGGACATCACAGCATGGTTATAGAAAAATGCAGATTGAAAAGTCCAGGTGTTCCAAATAGGCAATCTTACACACATGGCAATAAGGTTACATAACTTGCTTCCAGGGTGATGCTCAGAGGCAATCCCCCGTCCTCGTCTGAAAGCAGTCTATTGATATGTGAGACTCACCAGCTCAGCTCTGGTTCTTCTCCGTCTTGTTTCCTGCTCACAGACAGGATGTGAGTCTGAAACATCACGTTAACATGACTGCTAAGGTATAGCCTGCAACAAGTCTATTAAACTATAATGCAGCACGGTAAAGTGTGTGTGTGTGTGTGTGTGTGTGGGTGGGTGGGGGGGGGGGCTATAATGGTACTGGATGTCCCCGTTTCCCCAGTTTAAACCACACTCTTTCTGGCTCCAAAAGAGAGCTCCTTATAAAATACATCGAAGGAATGGCGTCAAGGTCATTTGGGGGTAATTACTGAAAGGTCCCTAGATCCCAATTTCTCTTTCCTCACCACATGTGACCCTGGGGACAAGCGGTTGACATGTCAATGCTGAGGGAGCGGGCGCTGTGGACATCCATCCAGCCCTAATCAATATCCCGCAGCGCTCTCCCAGAGATGTGGCCGTGACGTCTCCATCCGGAGGATGCGCGTTAATTTATGCCTGAGTGGTGGTCTCGGCAGACAGCTGAGGTCCGCCTGTGCAATGCAACGTGACGCGATCTGAGACCTGACACACGTGCCGGCCCCTCACAAAAAAACAACAACATCAACCATCCCCACCTTGCAGTGAAAGCGAGACAACTCAACGCGTTACCTCTTGAACGCAGAGCCTAAGTTTGCAGGGGGGTAATAGTTAAAAAGTCTCCATGCCTTGAGTTTGTTTTAGCTCAGGTCACTTCCCGCTGTTGGATGACGCATCTGCTCGCGGCGCTACACTTTATGAATAAAAAAATCCACTTTACCTGGTAACACAGTAAACTCGGCGGGTCCTCGGACACGCTCATGGCTCCTGAGTTGACCCTGTCGGCATCCACTGAGTGTGAAGAGGAGACTTTCACTGAGTCAGGCTGCCGCCGTCTTGCAGGACGATCAGAAAGTGCGGTCACGGCTTGGATGCTGCAGCCGCTTCTGTCACCCCACACATGTTGACGGATGACATCTCTTTCAGATGACGGGGGAAATGATCATCTTGGTCCTCTCTGTAAAGTGATGATCTCCGAGCCGCGCCTCCAACTCCCCTCCCTTCCTGTCCTGCCTGGCAGAGCAGGATTCAGACAGCATCACTGCGCCCCGAGCCAATCAGAGCGCAGAAGCACACAACAGGCTGACGCACTGCTGCTAACCAGCAATGCCAATAAGTCTATACAGCGGCTTCATCGTACACAGTGTTCACTTTAAAAGCTTCAGCGTTGCTGCTGCTGGCTGCAGTGACCACTGGTCACAAGTTTCAGCGGCCATCCAAAAGCACTTCACATTAAGCAAAGAAACAGGGGCAAACATACCAAATTAATGTCGAACTGTACAAATTTATTTTTATATGTATTTTCTTCTTCTCCCTTTCTTTACTGCAAGGATCATCCACACTGCTGTGAATAAGCATTTGCTCCCTTTAAGGTTTTCTCTTTTTTGTCTTGTTCAGATTATTAAACAAATCAATGTAAGAGACAAAGATAACCTTAGTAAATTAGAAAATGTAATTTTCAAATTATGGTTTTATTTATTGAGGGGAAATCCACAATCCAAACTCACATAACCCTGTGTAGAAATTTATTGGCCCCTAAAATCTCATAATTGAGGAAACAAAGGATCTTTCTGGGGCTTTAAGACCCAACTAAACCACAGTGAGAGCCATTATTATCCAGCAATAAAGAAAGCATGGAATGGCAGCAAACCTTCCTAAGAGTTGCCAGTCTACCCAAATCAACCCAAAACAAAAAACCTGGAACATTCTCAGTTCATCTCAGTGTTCATAATTTAAGAAAACAGCAAAAATGGCATCAGTGTTAGAGTTCTATGGTCAAATGGTAAATGGCTTATACTTCTATACCGCTTTATCGAGTCCAACGATCCCATGGCGCTTTACACATTCACCCATTCACACACAAATTCACACACACACATTCAAACCACAACGCCACAGCTGATCAAAAAGAAATCAAAGCCCCCAACTCATCTTAACCAAAAACATCCTGGTGTTCCCCAAGATTTTTGGAAAAACATTTTGTGGGCTGACAAGAGAAAAAGGTAGAACTTTTAAACTTTGTAAGACGTGGGTCGTAGTAAGATATAGAGGAAATTAACAGTATTTAACAAAAAGAACATCGTGCCATCAAAGATAATGATAGTGTGTCGTCTTGAGGCTCTTTTGCTGCTTCAGGACCTACACCATGCATTATTACCTTTAACAAACTCCAATATAGTTGAATTAAAATAGTTCTGCAACAAAGAGTGGGTCAAATTCCTCCACAGTGATATGATATCATCCAGCATTTGTGATATCCTTGCCAGTTATCACAAATGCTGGATGTCTGTTGTTTTTCATTGTAACAGTCCTGTCTTTTTATGTGATAATGGGACATATGTTTATGTTTTTAAGCAATTAGGTTTTTTTTCATTGTTGTTTCTCCCCCTCTAAAGTACATTGATTTACCCTGTTTATAAATGGTGCTTTACAAATAAACTTGCCTCGTCAAGGGTAACACAACCAGGGGTCCGTTCTTCATACGTTGCTTAAAACATCCGAGATCAAATGAGAGATCCAAGATGATTGGGCTAATTGGGTTCTTCGAACACACCTGTTGTTCATGATTAGTATGACTGGATTGAGTTATCTGAGACAACTGCGCGTTCATGCGTTTGTTTAAAAGGGGAAATGTGTCGATAGTAGAAACAATGATCAGCAACGCTGCTATTGGCTGTTCAGCATGGCCAAAGAACGCCCACAGTTTTTCTCCCAAGCAGAACACGAGCTTTTAATGGAAGGTTATGCTAAATTTGAGTCATTAATTAAAACGACAGGGAACACCTCAAAGTCTGCTAAAGCCAGGAGAGAGGGCTGGCAAAAAGCAGCAGACAAATTAAATGCATAAGTGCTGTCCATGGTAGATATTTCTATCACTTTCTACAGTATGTATTTTTGCATTTTAATAATTTCATATTTACCTTGTTCTTTTATGTCAGAGCCTCCACGGGACCCACTAACATGGGGACAAGTAAATGTGAAGTACAAGAATATTCTACAAAATGGTAGCCTTAAATTATTATACTATATTTTAAAAAGCCACTTTTTCCTCTTTTTAAAGGCCACTGTTAAATTATGTGTTTGTTTATAACAGCCACCAAGAAAAAGCCTGAAAAAAAACAGGTTCTTTTTACTTTTGTTGCATGAGGCATGTCTCACCCTTTCTTTTTCTTTCACAAAATGACACAGGGTGCCATCCGTTCCCTATATAAACGGCATCTTCAACAAAAAATGTAGTATTTTGACCAGAAAAAACAAAAATTAAGAGGAGAAATTGAACTCCACAACTTGAAAAAGAGAAACCTTGCACTAGAGATCGAGTTGCTTCAAAAAGACCTTCAGAGTAAGTTCTAATACACCATTTGACAGTAGTATTGCTGACTTTACATAACTATCTCTTATTGCAGGCAAAAGATGACTTGCTGGCTTTTCTTTGTAAACAATTGTTTAAATAAAACGAGAGGAACTAAGCATTATTTGTTTGTCTTTTATTAAACATTAAAAAATGGTGTTCCACAATTCTGTCCCGTCCTCTGCCACTAGGTGGTCCAAGTGCACTGGCTGGACAGACTTCCCTATCTCCTCCGCTTATACAGCTGCGATCTAATCCTGTTTACATGAAATAAGCCTGCTCGCGAGCAGGCTTAAGTTTGCGCACATGTTGCTATGACAGCAAGTCCAGGATGAGTTTCGAAGAACCAAACGATCCAAGATCATGCCAAATCGTCAACAATCAAATCCAGCTAACGGAGTTAGCGACGTACGAAGAACGGACCCCTGGTTTAGAGGGAGGTTACAGTTTGATATACGGTCAAGTTGGTTTGCTTAGCTTTTTTCCTTCATTAAATAAAATGATAATTTGAAAACTGCTTTTTTTAATCAGAATGAGAATAAAGTTCATTCACTTCGTTTGTGGTACAAAGAAGGAATTTGACTTCTGATCCCAACACCAACAATTGTGTTTTTGTAAATAAATACATAAATAAATAAAAAGACAGACAAGCAGAACAGCAACTACAATCTAGAAGAAACAGGGAAAAGCTAAGATCTGTCATGAGTTGGGTTTGGTTATGGTTTATGTTTGTTATTTGATTATTTACTTCACTCTCCTGCCTTAAGTTAATAATAATAATTGAACATGTTGATCTCACAATGGAGAAATTCACTTCTGCATCTTAACCCATCCCCTTGGGGAGCAGTGGGCTGCCAACGGTGTGGTGCCTGGGGAGCAATCAGGGGTTAAGGGTCTTGCTCAGGGACCCAGAGTGGAGGCAGTGGGGATCGAACCAGGTACTTAGAGCACGTTGCTCTAACCACTAGGCCACCACTCCCCTAACTGTCCATAACTGTCATTTTGTGTTCAGTTTCTGTTTTAGGTTCTGTCTTAGTTTTGGTTTATGTCATAGTTTGGGTTTTGATTTTGTTTATGTTATCAATTCACTTGACCTACTCAGATCACTTCTCTGTATCCAGCCTTTAATCAGTCAACTCAGTTCACCTGCCAGCTATCTGCCAGCTCACCTCTCAGTCACCACCCTCTCACTCCCCTTCTCCAGTCACCATCCAATCAGCTTCAGTTTACTTCCAGTCACTTCCCTTCCCCTGATTAGCTCCACCCATTCCGGTAATTAGTTTCACTCCATTCACCTGCTCACGCCCCTACTTATACCTGCCTCTGCCCCTTGCAATCGGCCAGATCAATTCGAGCCTTTTGGTGAGTCTTATCCAGCGGTCTTTTCTGATAGTCCTGTGAATATTGACCTAATCTGCCTTTTTGACTTCTGAGCCAGCCTGATCCCTGAACCTGTTTTTCCTGCCCTGTCTGACTGCTTACTCGTTTTGCCGACCTGATTCTGCCTTTGGATTATCTGAGCTTGCCTGATCCCTGTCTGTATTACTGCCATTTTGTGTACCGTTTTTGGACTGTCATTCTGACCACTGAGTTCTGCCTGCCCCTGTATGGTCAAGATCACTTTATTAAACCCTTTGGATCATTCCTCCTACTTGTCTGGCTTGAATACTGGGTCCATCTGTCCCCGTTCTTGACAAGATCAGAGGCACTATGCACTATAGAGTTTTTCTTTTTGTGTGTGTTTTTTTTTTTTAATTTGTCTGTGTGTGTGTGTATATATATATATATATATATATATATATATATATATATATATATATATATATGTATGTATGTATGTGCGTGTGACAAAAATAATAGAAAAAATCCACAAAATGGCGAATGCATTTTCACGCCCCTGAACAAGTGTTTTTATCTATTTGTTTTTCGTTTACTGCTTCAATGTGGAAGTGGGGTGTGCAGTGCAAAATCTATTGTGTCATGTGTGTATCTGTTTAACCCAGAGGCAAACAGCGACAGGTCAACTCCAGCCTGTGGTCTTGGTGTTAAAAATTTGATCAAAGTGCTTCATGACGCGCTCAAAGCTATTATAGCTTCACTCAAAACCTAATGACATTCTAAAGTTATCAACTGCATGTCTGTTTTTGAACTTTGTGAAGAAGCTGGGACCCCAGGTCAACCATTTCCATAAATTTCAGTTTGCTATCAATTGGTATGTGAAATGCAGGACACAACCTATCGATGACTTTTCACTGTCAATGTTGTATTAATGACAGGAAAACACGTACTTGTGGCCAGGGATAACGATGTGGCTAAAGAAATGCTTGCATCTATGCAAGCTTTTGACTGATGCAGGGGTGACGCCATGCGGGGGGGCTGTTTGGGGGGTGGACACAAGATGATGGTGGACACAAGATGATCCAAATTCCTAACTTTACAATGCCAGAGATATACTTGTTTTAATCTAGTAAATTTATGCCTTTATTTGTGGAAAACTATTTTTTTTCTCAAACATTTATGACCAGTCAAAATCAGAAAACATCCCAGATTTATCTTGCAAATCTGTTAAATTAATCTCAAATATATATTTAGTTTCTTTTGTTGAAATTTATTCCTCTGTGGCCATTTTTTTATTTCCTTTAATCGACAATGGCCGTAATACAATTTTGTTTTTGTAAATAAGAGTAAATTTGAAAGATTACAACAATCAAGTCACACAGTATAACTTCACCAGATGCTAAACATTCCTTTTTTTAACACTGGGGGAAGACTGTGATTTTTGTTCTCACAAAATTGCTACTTTATTCTTGCAGTTTTATAACTTTTTATTCTCATAATTTACAAAAAGAAAAAAACACCACCACCCCTCAAGCTGCAAAAAGGGGTCACCGATCTTTGGTATTTTGTTATTTTGGCGGTCACAGGATGATACGTTTGGGAACCCCTAGACTGTAGGCTAGTATATGCAACTTTCACATGGAAAAATGAATGCCAATATATGAACTGCAGATATTTTCATAACGAGCCAATGCTAAATCCTTGCACCTTGCAATCCCAGGTCAGTTCAAGGCAGTTCAGTTCAACATCACTCAAATAGATTTGATTGTACATTATGTAGATTTGATCTACATAATGTAAATGTTGGTGAATGACCGATAATAGCATAATGTAAGCACATTGAGCAGCAGCTCATTTGGAAAAAAAGGAAATGCTAAGAGCCTAAAGAAACAGAATTAGTCAAAACATTAAGGCCCCTGAGAGACAATGAGCAAACTCTTCCTCTTAATGCAAAGCATCAAACATTTTTGCAGACGTGTGGCACCCACCAAAGCACCAACACCCTGCTGTAGCAGCAGCAACATTATATCTTGAACCGGACAATTGTCCAACACGGTAAAAAAAAATCCCTTCAGAAATATTTAAAAACACAGCAACTGTTCTTATTTAATTAAATTTACAACTAATCAAGATTCAAGACTGGCTATGCAAAACCTGCTGCAGCTTTACTCCAAATAAATTTTGCTTTATATCTAATGAAGTATTTATTGTAAAAACAGTCTAACATAGAAGATATCAATCTATTGCTCTTTGGAATATTAATTACAAGGAAATGGAAAGCAGTCAGCAAGGTGTGAGTCATACACACATTTATAAATATGAAAACAGTGCTGATATCGACTTTAATTATATACAAAAGCTTTCATTTTATGAAAGGAGGATCACGTGGATCTTATTTCTTAAAGGAAAAAAATATATAATTTCCATAAATTTATTTCAACAATCATAATTCTATGAAGAGAAATTGATATTTAGCTTCACAAGTTGGGTTAAATCCCACTTCACAATTCAGATCAGAAATCCTGATCAAAATACTATTCCATAAAAAAACTGTGTAACTGAAAATTATTATGACATAAATTATTGAGGCTATCAACAGTACAGCTCAATGTGTTTTTTCAATGTTATGATGCAATGAATGGAAACTGTATTTTACGTATTTTAGTGCATGAAGTCTTTATTAGAAGTCAAAACAATGTTTAGACTTTGTCCGTCCGTCCGTCCATCCATCGTCTTCCGCTTATCCGGGGTCGGGTCGCGGGGGTAGGAGCTTCAGTAGGGAGACCCAGACGTCCCTCTCCCCAGCCACTTGGACCAGCTCCTCCGGGGGAATCCCAAGGAGTTCCCAGGCCAGCCGAGAAACATAGTCCCTCCAGCGTGTCCTTGGTCTCCCTCTGGGTCTCCTCCCGGTGGGACGTGCCCTGAACACCTCACCAGGGAGGCGTCCAGGAGGCATCCTGACCAGATGCCCGTCGCTAGAAGGCAAGCAAACCAAGCAATGCTTGGGGCCCCGAGCTGACCAGGGGCCCTAAGACAACGACTGGTTAAGAATAAAATGCAACGACAAACTGTGAGCGCCGCTTTGATAGTCAATGCAGTAAAGTGCAACGACACTGTTACCGGCAATACCGGAATCCCCCTCAAGGGGGCCCCTCTCAGTAGTCGCTGACAGCAGCCAGCCAGCCAGATTTGTGATCTCTGCTGCGGGAAAATATAAACGCTCTCCAGTCATAATGAAGCGGAGTTATGCGTCCAGAAGCCAAAAAAGAAAGAAGAGAAAGGAAGAGGATGACAAGAAGAAACAAGATAGTGGTAAGTGATAAATTACACTGGTTAAATAGCTCTACTTGTCTTGTACAAATGGTGTAATGTCGCAGCAGGAAGGCTAGCTTAGCAAAAAATGTTTATTATGTTAAAGGTATACTATGCAACTGGGATTGATTTTCCAGCGAGGCGCCCCCCAGAGGGCGAAAGTAAAAGTGCACTGTCGTAAATATGCTCAGCTGTTCTCCTGGTTTCTTCGTCAAGCCAGGCGCAGTTGTTTTGAGCTTAGCAGACAGGCGAACGCAACGAATACAAAAGTCGAAAAAACGGCAGTACAAACAATGACTAACAGTGAAAGTATGAACATGCACACAGAGAGAGAGAAACCATTCCAATGCAGTGTTTCCCCTAGGAATTTGCTTACCGGACACCGGCGGAGCGGAGGGTGGGGGGGGGGGGGGGTCTAGAGACAAGCTTTGCGCGACCGGCGGAGCGAGCGACCGGCGGAGCTGGCGGGCGGAGCTGGCGGGCGGAGCTGGCGGGCGGAGCGGGAGGGCGGGCGGGCGGGGGAAAGAGACAAGCTTTGCGCGACCGCCGGAGCGACTGGTGGAGGCGGAGCGGGGGAGACAAGCTTTGCGCGCATATCGAGTTAGTTTTTTTTTTTTTTGGAATGTTGGGAGGCGGTAGCGTGAGGGAAACCCTACAATGTTACTTACAATCGCATCAGCAGAAACGCGAGGTCCGCGTCAGCCTTGCAGCCTTCTCTTTCTTTTAGCTCTCGCCATTCGGAAAAAGCTTGCCCGATGTTCACCCGTGTACGACTCCTCTTTCTGTCCAGAGCCCTTTTCCTCTTTCTTGCCTGCTCCGACATGGGCTTTCGCTGTTTTATCGCTGGTTCCGCCATGATAACTGCACAGATATCGCCACTGCGCTAGCAACAAACATGTTCTCGCGTAAAGCAAGACCGACTCTCGCGATCTTGCACGAGATTCTGAGCCTGTGGGCGCGGGCCGAGGGCTCCTGCAGTTGCAAGTGCGGTATTTCCCCCACAGACCACCAGGGCGGCCAAGAAAACCTTTGTTCAACCTGAAATGACTCATTTAATCATCCAAAACGGTATGGAACACATTAATTAACTGAAAAATGTTGCATAGTGTGCCTTTAACTACCTGCCTGACGGCCCATGCTGCTTGTAACAAACTAGCTTGTAACAAGTTAGCGCAACTTTTTTCCGAACGGACGGAATATGGTTACATACTGTAATATGTTTATTAACGGGATAAGGAAGACGCAGATCTGTTCCAGAATCACTGTTTATCGTATTTAATGACATAACATTGCTATAGCTTTGTAATAGGTTTTGATGAAAGTAGCTTCTCTGCTATACTAACTATTCGACCGTGATAATCTATTTACCAAATGGGGGTCAGGAAAACCACACGAAAAATTGTAAAATATGTAAATGCTAACATATATTTTCTTTCTCCCTCAAGGTGCTTTGCTTAAAATTCCTTAGCCCTCAGGCTCTTCCTAAGGATACATCTACAGATGAAGTTAGAGTGAAATTCTCTCACTGAGCTGAACTGTTAATGACCTTTTCCAATATGCTAACAGTGAAATGGTCAAACGTACTTCACAGGTATTTTCAGATTTTTTTTTCTATTATTTTCCCAGGTACACCATCAACATCAACATCCAACATTCATGAGGAAGAAGCTGACCTGGAAGAGAGTCGATCCAGTGGTGCCATGGCCTCCTCCATGGTCTTTTCCCCAGCTACCCCGTCAATAGCATCTCTCACAGTCGAAGACACTGCATCCAGAACAGAAATTGAGTCTGCACCACTTCCCAACACTGAGGTTACCTCTACAGCTCAAGGTACTACAAGCACTGTAATTATAGCTGATGACCCTGCGCAGTGGCAGTGTGCGCTGTCAAATTGTTAAAAAAGGACCAGTGCAAGTCACAAACATTGTATTCCCCCAAAATTCTGATAATCCACCTCGAAGATTCACAAAAGATAATTACATGAGAAGCATGAAGAATGGGGAGAAAATTCTTCGATCATGGATGTTATATTCCATGAGCACAGACTCCGTGTTCTGTTTTGCCTGCACTGTTTTTGGGAAGCGTGACAATGCCTTAAGCAACTGTGGCTTCCGTACATGGAGGAACCTAGCTCAACATTTAAAAGAACACGAATATTCAAAGGGGCATCTTGACAATATGACAAACTGGCATGAGCTGCAGAGGAGACTGCAAACCAATACAACCATAGATCAAAGTCAACAAGACTTGATGCGGATCGAGATTGAGCGTTGGAAAGGTGTCATAAGGAGAGTGATTGCCATAATTTGTCACTTAGCAGAATGCAACCAGGCTTTAAGAGGGACCACAAGTGAGTTGTATGACCCTCACAATGGGAATTTTCTGGCACAAGTGGAACTGATGGCACAGTTTGATTCAGTTATGACTGAACACATAAGAAAGATACAAAACCAAGAGACAAGAGTGCATTACTTGAGTGGAACCATTCAAAATGAAATAATTGCACTAATTGGAAACAAGGTACTGGAAGAGATTGTGAGAAGAGTACACAGAGCAAAGTATTTACTCTGTTATTATGGATTGCACTCCTGATGTCAGTCATAAGGAACAGCTTTCCATTGTTTTGAGAATTGTCAATTGCGAACCATCTGTGTCCATTGCAGAACATTTCTTTGGATTTTTAGATGTTGAAGACACAACTGGTAAGGGCCTGACTGAAGTCCTGCTTGACCACCTGCAGAAACACAGCCTGAGTCTTTCTGACTGCCGTGGTCAGTCGTATGACAATGGCAGCAATATGATGGGCCATAAACAGGGTGTTCAGGCAAGAATTTTGCAATTGAACAGCAAAGAATTTTGCATTCCATGCAGCAGTCATACACTTAACCTGGTTGTGGCAGATGCTGCCAAGTCTTCAGTGCTGTCCATCTCCTTCTTTGGTGTGTTGCAAAGACTCTACAACTTATTCAGTTCCTCTGTGCAACGTTAGGCAGTTCTAAGGGAACATGTAAAGCAGCTCACTTTAAAATCTTTGTCAACAACAAGATGGGAGACTTAGATCAGAAACAGAAGGAGTAAAAGACTACCTTGAAGACTTCAGGGAAAATGGTATTGCTTCCTGTCAAGCTGATGCAACAGACATTGTAGAAAATCTGGATATGGAAATGACCCTTCCTGAGAAAAGGCAGCGTAAAAAGAAAAGACAGTTTCTATATGAAGGTACAGAGGAAACTCAGTCTTCTCCAGACGAGACTTTCAGTAGAGACTTCTTTCTGCCCATGGTTGACACAGCCCTTAGAAGCCTCAATGACAGGTTTTCAAGATTGAAAGGTGTTTATAACCTTTATGACTTTATGTTCTCAAAGGACAACATGAAGCAGACAATAAAGAATGGAAAGCTTCATGAACAATGCAAAAAATTGGAACAAACCCTCCATGACATTGATGCTGATGACTTGGCACTTGAGATCAATTCATTTCTCCACACCTTTGCACAGTATATATATATATGTAACAGCCCTATTTGCACTGTCAACATTTTTTATTTATATAAAGTGTGGGTGAACCTAAACTGTATGGCTATGCTGTGGTTCCTGTAGGCTTTGCGTGCCTGGGGGGCCTCCATGTCCATTTTGCTTGAAGCCCCCAAATTCCTTGAAACGGCCCTGATCCTAACCAGATGCCCGAGCCACCTCAACTGGCTCCTCTCGACGTGGAGGAGCAGCGGCTGTACTCTGAGTCCTCCCCGGATGACTGGGCTCCTCATCCTATCTCTAAGGGAGAGCCCAGACACACTATGGAGAAAACTAATTTCGGCCGCTTGTATCCGGGATCTCGTTCTTTCGGTCACGACCCAAAGCTCGTGACCATAGATGAGGGTAGGAAGCTGGCTCTTGGGACGTTTAGAATTTGTAAAATAAATAAATACATTTCTGTTATAATACGTCTAACTAAATAAAGGCTCATAGAAACAGTGAGTTATTCAGCAAAAATCATTGCCCCACAGGTTCTCTGATCCAGTACAAGAAACTAGACAGAAAAGCCTCGATCGCCCCCCTTGTGGGGAAACACAATATAGTGCACAGTAGAATTAAGCACAGAGCACGTGTATTGTGTTCATTTCAGCAGCAATGATACCCCACGGTCTCTGGTCTTTATTTCAGTAATTCAAGTCAGAAAGTTAATCGACAATCAGAAACTTATATGGGATAAGACCAGATTTATTTTTTTATTAAATTTTTTGGGGGCTCCGGCTTGGCCCCCAGCCCCCAGTAGGAGGAACGTAAATTTTCAGTAATTGCAAATAACTTAAATAATCATTACATTAATAATTGTTATTATTTAAATATTTTCAAACAATTTGACATTCCTGTGGCACACATGTCTATATGTTTAGATGAAGTTTTAAGTTGCTGAAGTAAACGTAATCAGATTTATTAGTGTTATATTCAGCACCAGTTCACAAAGAAAGCGCCCTGGGGCTTAACCAAAGCAATGTCAAACTAATTCCAGCCGCAGTCTGAACCTTGTGAATCTCACCCAAACTCTTGCTTCACGATCCTCTACAGCAGGGGTTCCCAAACTTTACAGCCTGCGACCCCTGAAGTAACAGTACCATAGATAGCGACCCCCTTTTGGTCATAATTTTATGAGAACTCTTACAATAAAGCGCAGTCTTCTCCCCTGTGTTAAAATAAGGAACATTGAACATCTTGTTAAGTTATATTTTGGTATCAGTTTTACAAATAAGAAAATACTAAATCTTTGTGCACATAAGCATCAAATAATGATCTTGTACACAACATCATGACTTCATTCTCATAATTTCCAGAAAATGAATTCATAGTAGGGCCATCATAGATGAAAGAAAATCAGTTCAATTTTATTTATATAGCGCCAATTCATGATACATGTCATCTGAAGGCACTTTACAAAGTCAAATTCAATCAGATTGTACAGATTTGTCCAAACATTTCCTATATAAGGGAAACCAGTTGATTGCATCAGTCTTGACAAATGATTATAATTTATTCCTTTCTTTCCTATTCTGTTCTAACTATCCATCCATTTTCTGAACCGCTTAATCCCTCATGGGGTCGCGGGGGTTGCTGGTGCCTATCTCCAGCATTCTCTGGGTGAGAGGCGGGGTACACCCTGGACAGGTTGCCAGTCTGTCGCAGGGCAACACAGAGACAGACAGGACAAACAACCATTCACACACACACACTCACACCCTAAGGTCAACTTAGAGATGCCAATTAACCTAACAGTCATGTTTTTGGACTGTGGGAGGAAGCCGGAGTACCTGGAGAGAACCCACGCATGCACAGGGAGAACATGCAAACTCCATGCAGAAAGACCCAGGGTTGGATTTGAACCCAGAACCTTCTTGCTGCAAGGCAACAGCGCTACCCACTGCTCCACTGTGCAGCCCTGTTCTAACTAGTAGTTGTAATAACTTAATATGCCCAGCAGGTGGCAATAAAGTGGAAGAAATAGCACGTTTAGGTCAATCCCCAGCTACTAGAGGAAATAAATTAAAATATGAGAGTTCTTATCCAAATAGGCATTTTTAGCAGCCCTTGCTGGGTTATCTAATTGCTTTAGTGTTTTTGAAACCAAGGAGCAAAACATTACGAATATTTGTAAAACTTCACCGCCTTTATAAAGGGTACATGAATGGAAAACCTGGACATATGTTCAAGTTATAGTTTATGTATTGGGAGCTTCTTTGTTTAAGCAGACAGTTTGGCAGAAACATCTATTGTGAAGGAGACATACATTTAATCCTCCTGACCGCTTGACTGTATTAAGTAATTTATTCCAACTGCAATAAAAATAACTGGACTTGTCAAACACAGACATAAAAAAAACTAACTTGAATGGAGTTAAAGGCATTTCAAGTTGCTGGGACAACCTTTGGCTTCAGGTGACTCAACACTTTGACAGCTCCTACAAATAATAATGGGAACAAACAGCAACCTGCTGAGATTCAGGCTGTGTTGTGTTGCTTAAAAACGCTCAGCACAGAACGGTGTCATCATGGTTGGTCCCATTGATTTATTTATGTAGGACGGATTTCACCAGGCAGAGCATTTTACGAGAGCTCTGTCTTATAATATTAATATAGATTAGCTGTTTGAGTGATTGCTATGAGCTTTCAGCTGAGACTCCTGTAGAGCCAGCTGATCTTTTTTTGTTATGCTTGTCAGACTTAGTTTCAAATATTAGTTTTTTGATAAAAAAAAACATGATTTGATAGGTGTATGTTTTACTGAGTAATCGCTACTGCGATTACTCAGTAAAGTTCCACCTGGCCAGTTTAACTGTGTAGCCATCCGCTAGGAAGGAACCATTTAGAGACGTCATTGTCATTTGTTATGTGTACTCCCTTTATTTTTCTTTCACACAAAAACATTCCCGGTTTGGTGGTTTTGTGTTGAGAATCTTTTCTTTTCTGATCAAAATCATTGATGGGGCTGTTGCTGCCAGCAACCCTGTGTGCTCTTTGTTGTCTTTATAATAGAAAGTACACCAGGCTCAGTGCTTCTGTGTTTAGCTGTGTCTCTTTCCTGGAAGGAGATTGCTGTCATTGACTATCTGTGCTTTCTTTGTTTTTCTTCCCTATAGAAAGTACTCCTAAGAGGTTCTGTGCTTAGCTGCCAACAGCTATATATACTGTCTCTCTACCACTTAAAGAAGCCCCGTGTTTAGCTGTGTCTCCAATTTCCTGGCCATTTATGCGGTAATTGCAGCCTTTAACTCTAAATCATTAGTTTTTATATTTACACAAGAAGTTGTCCTGCAGCAGCATCTGTGCTTGTTTTTGCGCTAGTAGCATTTATTTGACAATAAGCTTGACAAGAAATGGGATTGAGAGAGAGGAGGAAAAAATGTCTCAAAGATCCACGGGCTGGGATTAAAACCCAGGACGGCCACATCAGGGACTGAGCACTTTGAACACGCTTGCTCTACCCTGGTACCAGGGCTTTTCTATCCTCTTATCCCCAAGTGATCCTGACAGATGGCTTCTCAATTGACCTTGGTTCTGTGCTTCTTCCTGTTAAAAAGAAAGTTGTTCCTTTCCACCGTTGCCACGTGCTTGCTATGAACAAGGGATTGGTGCAGAGTCAACAAGTTGATGCAATCAGCTGGGCTTCCCTCCTGCCGTTATATGTTAAATTGTAGTGCATCATTTGTTTTGATTGAACAGGAGTATTTATATAATTAAAATCTGAATCTAACAAAGCAACTAAGTTGTATTAGAGCATATTTAGAATTGTTTTTCCTGAAAAGTGCCTTAAGATAACAAGCACTGTAATTTGACTTTATATAAATAAACAGGATGAAAAATAAGCACACGTGTCTCACCAGCAGAGGAATTAAGCTCATGTTTGGCATGTTGTCATTTATTTATATAGTTATCTGATGGGAATTTCATTATCTCACACATTCGCCATCACATTCAATAAAAAAACAAATATCCATGGGAAAAATACTTTATTATTACACTTATATGATTTATATCAACATGTATAGACAAAATATGTACATCAAACATCTCTCTTTAGGTCCCAAAATATAAAACCTTAAGTACCTCACTTTCTATAGAAAACTAGTCTTCTGGAAAAAAAAAACTTACATTCACTTCACCCCCCTCCACATATCTTTGACTCCAGGTTCGATACATTGTACAGAGCATAAACACCTGCAGTTTATCAGCTTCTCACAAGTAAAATGCAACAGCAAGAACAAACACCAGGTTTGACTTGAGCAGAAACAACGTCGAGTACGCAGACCAGGTCCAGCACAGTGCTACAGAATGTACACGTTCTGAGTACACAAACATCGTCCACACTCCGCACTCGCTCCAGATGCCTGAGTGTGCAGAGTGCAAGCACGGGTATCAAAAATAGAAATATACATGAAGTCTATGAACAATAATTACAGGAATCCCGCTCAGCTCATAAACACAAAAACAAGACCTGCCGCTCATTTTGGCCATGTGGTGGCCTGTCCCTTCATTCTAAGGCTGTCTCCTGACCCATTTTGTACACACTTCAGAACTTCCGGGTGTTTAAAAGTCATCCATATGGAGCTAAAAAGGGCGTCCCAGTGATCAGAACGGTGAGCAAAGGACATAGGCAACAAACTTTGGGTGAATACTTACCACTATTTTGGTGCAAAAAGTTTCTAAAGTACAACATGGCAAGTCTTTCGTCACAACAGCTACAGAATGAGATGGATCATTGTCATAGGCTTTTACATTTCAACAGCAGCATCTTAAAAAGACTTCTTTCATTACATTCAACCAATGTGTATGCTATGTGCAGGGCGGTTTGGGTTCAGACAGGACATCTGTAAATGAGGAAAACCACTGAGCTTCAAACATTCAGCCAGAGTTTTGCATTCCTCCCAGTGTGGATGGGTAATATCTGACCTCCAGACGAGGAAAAGAGAAGTTGAATGATTATAGATTACAAACAGCTCAGTCCTGTTCGCCACTCGTTGCCACCGGCTATTAGAAAAAAGGCATTGTCCCTTCGCCTGTTCCTTCATTTCTCATTCTTTGGTTTCCAGGTTGAGAGGTGGTACCTGCTTTAGTGCCTGAAGGAGAGCAGGGGAGTCCATGGGGGTCTGCGATAGGGCTGGGGCAGGAGAGCCTCCCCTGGGAGACAGCACAAGGTGAGGTGGGGGAGGTCTCTCGCCAGACATGGTGGGCGAGGAGCCTCCCATGCCGGGGTAGAGCATAGGCACAGCTCCGGGATACCAGCATTTCTCCAGCATCGGCAGGTAGGCCGCGGCAGAGGGGGGGATGAGGTAGAATGGCATGCAGACGGGGTGGGGTGGGGGAGGCGGGTGGCTGGGGGACGTGCTCATGTAACTACCGTAACCACTGGAGGATGATGAGATCGACGACTCTCCACTCGAGAGCACCTCATCCTCAGAAGACTCCATGCGGAGTCGCTTGTGGCGCGGCTCGTCGTCCTCCTGCTTGATGCCGGAGCTCTGCCTGTCGCCCAGCAGTCGCTTCTGCTGGCTGTCGTGGCTGTAATAATCGCCGTGTCCCTGTAGTGTCCCCGCTTCGATCTTCTCCAGCTCCCCCCCGTAGCCACTGTCTGTGTCGGTGTCACTGCCACTCTGCTCGCCGCTCGCTGGAGGGTACGCCCGCTGGATGACGGGCACGCAGTTCCTCCCGTATCCCTCAGCGGGCTTAGGGGGCGAAGTGCTGGGCGTCTCCTTGTGAGCCTGGCGCTGGTGGTAGGCCGGGACCTCTTCGGGTTGGGGACTGTGAGGGGTGCGGGGTCTGGCCGGGCTCTGCAGCACTTCAGCAGCCAGTTTGTGAAGGTGGCTGATGAGATGAGTTGGAGTCAAGTCTCCATCTGGCTCATGGCCGGCTAGATACTGGAGAATCTCCTTGGCACACATGTGGAAACCAGAGCGAAACATTTCCTCTGACTTCTCCTGGCTAACAGGTGGCTGCTCTATATATAAAAAAGAAATTTAATGAAACCATTATGAGCAAATCTGCAAAAAAAACTTTTTCTTTCCATTCCCAATAACTTGCTTGAAACTTCTGTACAATGCGCCCCGTTTATGAGTTTGACCAATTTAGATTTCTCTTTCATTCTGCATGTTTGCGTGTGTCTGCCTACGTAGCTCACCGATTTGCATGCCGCTCTGCAGAGCGAGGATCTTCTGCTGCTGCTGCTCCAGGAGAGAGGTGAGGGCTTTCACATGTTTGAGCGTGAGCTCTAAAACCACGGCTTTCTCCAGATGGCCCAGAGTCTGTGGGGAAACGCGCAAAGTCAGCACATCTTAACCGCCTAATCAACACAGAGGCTAAACTGCGCTTCTCCTGGCCACAAGGCCTCTGCTTCTGCTTTCACACCTTCTCAGAAATACAGCCATTAGGCATCATATATAAAACGTCATTTAGGGGATTAAATTGTAAAGCACATTAAGACGTTGACATCATGTTGCAAACTTTTCGCTCAATAAAGTATAACAGATTTTCCTCAGAGCCAGCGGCCAATTCGGTGCGCGCTGCTGACGCACACCTGTAACGCCGCCGAGGAGCCACTAGATGGCGCACTCTACTGTACGTCGCCGAATCCCATTCCCCCCCGGCAGCCGCTCCGGGTGTGAACTTACGGTGAGTTTCAGGTGCTCGGGTAGTAAATCTTTCAGCTGAGCGATGCATTCGTTTATCCGATCGCGCCTTTTCTTCTCGATGAGTCTGTGGGGCAGCTTGTAGGTGTCCTGCGAGGAATAAACAGAGGCGTTGCGTAAATCCTTCGTGTTTGCAGCCAGTTACACCCATGGGGAGGAATCCAGGAGTTATGTCATAGCAGAAATTGGGTCAACCATTTATGGGAACTGCCGCCACTCTAATTCCTTCCTTGTAGATTACGTGCAACAAAGCTCCACGGACGTAACAAGTTTCCAATAAGTAATAGTGAATAGATATAATAGAAATACACAAACCTTGCTCTCTTCCCCCCTCTTTATCCCTCTTCTAGGCTTATAAACATACATTTGGAAATCCATCCTATGGAAACAAATAAGAGCGGACCCGTAAGGAAAACTGGGAATAATTCAAGGATAAAAAGGTGACACGGTTGAGGAAGGAGCGTAACTTACCCCTGCACGTCTGTCAGATCAGGCTGATGTTTGGAGAGAGCGGGAGGCTGCGCGCTTGGAATTCGCTCCATTCTGTGTTCGGGTCCAAATGTATGTAAATATCTCACCAGATCAGCCACAGATAAACACGCATTTACTAACGAGCGGAGTGGAGTAGCTGCGCTAAACCGCCTCAAAAATGTAAAAAAAAAATCTTTTTAAGATTGTGTCATTTTTATTGTTTTTTGTTTCTAGCACAGCTCCTATTTTATCCGCTATCTCAGGTGCGTCGAGGTTAAGTCCATGTAAGCTCCAAGCTGTGGTCCCGCCGCAGGAGGAAGTCCACCCTCTCTCAGTGGCGCGTCGGGAAAGTGGGGGAGTACGGAGCGACGACTTAAATAAACCCTGACTCTCCGCTCGGTCTGACCTACCTCTTGTCACATGAGGCTCACGTGTTGAGCGGCGCTGTATCCTCGGCGGGGAGGACGGCCCACTTTCCCCGGGCCAGGCGCCTCAGTGGCTCGGGCGCGGCGCACGTCAGAGCGGGGGCCGGCGCGCCGCGGATCCCGTGTACCACCATGCTGAAGTAAGTGGAAACAAGGCTGCGCGGCAAAGAGGGAAGGGCGCTGATGGCGAAGGGCTCGGCAGGGGTTCAGCGTGTGCGAATAGTTTAGACCTGTGCGCAGCAAAAAAAAAAAACAAACAAACAAAAAACAAAGACTGTCTGGAGGGATGTTCTCCAGGATTGTTGCACAATGCATGCTTGGGAAAGATGATCGGTGCCAAATTGGGAATCGTTTTGGAGGCCTTACAGCACAACCAGTGTAATAATAACGATGATAAAAAAAATAGGAACTTCTTGAAACTGCACATCTTAAACAGGGGCGGGAGGAATCACGTGTACCCGTGCATGGACTGCTGCGTGGAGTCCTTGTGTATTGTCATGAGGTGCAGACTGTCACGTTGAACACCTCATGGCCCACGGAGTCTGCTGACCCTGCCCATCCAGCTTATTATGTTGCGCACACGGTTGCTGCACCTGTCTGCTGCTGTCCCCGGACAATAACAGACGCCCTCCACTTCCTCCTGTCCTTTATTTTTATAAAGTTTCCAGACCTTTTGTGTCTTACTTAGAAATGCCGTAGCTTTCTAGAAAGGAGCCACACGAAGATCAACATCGTTCTAAATCTTTGGGGCTGAAATATTGAGTGAAAAAGGTTAAAGTCTAAATTTTAATCTTGTTACAGATGGCAGTCCTCTGATCGGCCTTGTCTACAATCTAACAACAGCAGAATGGTTTGAAAAAACATCACAATTCACTGTCTGAAAATCTGGACTTTTTGGCATCAGGGCAGCAAGAAGATAGTTTGTTTATAGATTTCCATGTCTAGTCTATATATTGTATTGCAATTTCTTTCCATGAAGAACCTCCATATATGCAGGTTTTTCTCCTGCATTTGTGTCAATCAACGGTGTTACTGAGTTCTAAAAGGAATCAAAAATGCAACACAGCCCAGAATAAGTTGGACCCGAAGGTATTTAAGATGTTGAAATACAGATACCAGATTTTGTACGCCAGGCAGCCCTAGGCAGGGACCCATACTGCCCCTATTATAAAACATTAGTGTATGTTATTGTGGCAGGATTGAAACTGGGATTTAATTTAAAAACCTTGAACCACTTTATCGTATTTTTAAAACAGCCCAATCGTCTGTAAATTCATGTTTCCAAGTACAGAAAATGATCTGATTCGACATGTTGGGGCATACTTTATTTGCTGCTGAAAAATGTGGTGTGTGAGTGATTTTAAAATGCTAAAACTCTCTTCCTTTTGTACCTAAATGTGACTCCAATAACATTTGAGTAACAAAATGAGGTACTACAAACCACACACACACACACAAAAGCATTTTAACACAAATAAATAAGCATTGCAACTCATCAATGCCGGTCTTTTCTTCTCAATTTCATGCATTAAAATATGATGCATATTGAAGGTTGTCAGGCGGACAGTCAGGTGGACAGATTTTAAAATCTATGAATTTTGTTATCTTATTGCCTTGCTGTTGTACAATTCCAGAAAAAACATCTTAATGTTGAACAGAGCCACAAGCTAAAGTCTAATTTTCAGTCTTGTCAGCCTTAAAATCCAACCTTTTTATTTGACAGTAGCAAATTATATATATATATATATATATATATATATATATATATATATATATATATATATATATATATATATATATATATATATATATATAAATAAACTTAAATTTTAATGACACATTTTCTAAGATTGCTGCAATCAAACAGATGTGTCACCATTTTAGCAAATAATTATTTCCCCGTATATGAGAGTGCAAAAGTATTTTCCCCCAGCAAAACCTTCGAAAGGTCACGTCCCACTGAAAGAGTCCATCAGAGTTTTTTGACTGATGGTCGTTCTGGAAAAACACCAGAGACTGAAATAGTAATGAGGCAGCCTGGGGTGGCGGGGACGTGCTCAGTAATGACTTTATGACCTTTGTCCTAGAAAGATTTTTTTTCCTGCTATAATTAAAAGATCACAACAATGACAGAAAGTCCCTCAAGCCAAGGATAAAAACTAACCTGGTAAAATACCTTTAACCATTTTAGTAAGAAAAACATTGTTGCGTACAAAATTTCCAAGTGTCGCAAAACATATTAAACAAAAATGTCTTAAAGGCAATAAAATGTATATGCAATACATTCATGGGACAAATTTCAATACATCTGGGAGAATTATTTGTATTAAATCAATATATGTTAAAATCTGTAATATTCATGCACAAAGCCACAACTAAGGCAATGCACGACTTTAAGAGCTCACACCACCAGACTAAGAACGGCACATAGCAGATGTGGAGTGAAACAAATGTTTTAATGCACATTGTTCTGTGCAATATTTAAACAATGTGAAACAATAGATCTAGTATTACTTTTCTAAGAGTTAATGATGGTCTCCCCCCTAACAAGGGGTCAAAGGCCTTTAGAAGAGAAACAGGCCCACAGCCTCACACGTCCTCCACGGTTCTTGGCAGTGAGAATGAGATGCATTTCCACGTAGTTTCACACCAAACCCATGTGGGAAGGTTGTTGCTGGAAAGCTCAAGCCTAGTCTCGCAGCTCCTGTTAAAGTCTCATAGTGAACTCTACCTGTCTACATTAGTGATGGTAGGACAGAACAGGCTTTTCCCTTGCTGGTTGTTCTGGTCACAAGCAAAAGTACATATTATTTGCCATTTAAATTAGATAAAACTTTCGTTTTATCTAATTTAAATGGTCATATTATATTTTAGAAAGCAATTTCCTCATTCTCATGCACTCAAAGGGACTGCCACCAGTATACCAAACTATTCTAATTTATTATACTAAATTAAAGGAAATCCAAATCAGTATTTTTCTACTTTAAAATATATTTCTATGAATGATCATCTTATTTCATAATCTTAAAAGTTCAAATATACTTAAAAAATGCACATAAGCCTATAATGATGCTTTCTTCACACACAAGTGCGCGTCCTCGTTTGTTGACTACAGCACATACAGTATAACCTTATTTGCTACTAATTTACAAGCTGTGTTTTTTTTCCTGCAGAGCCCTTGACTCATTCTTGCCTTTAGTACAACCATGACACCTAAACTGTCGAGTGGTCAGCTGTTAAAGTTGCACTACGAAGTATGGAGATAAACCGCAACTGAAGGACTCGTACCAACCAAATACCAACCAAAGGCTCGGTTCCTCTGGATTTGCTCGGCTGATTCAGACGCTGAATTTTGCACACAGAGTATTTTACACGTTCTTTATTTAAATAAACTCCAAGAATGGAATGTACAATTCAGACACAAACCGTCAATTAGTAGAAAAGCCTAGTTTGGTCAAGCAGCACGCCAAGTGACCTCATATACACTCACACACTCAAGAAGGTCATTCTCATGATGACGTTTTACAAAGTAGTTGTGTGCTACAGAAAATATCAGTGCTTCGGACTAAATAGTTAAAAAGATGCATAATTCAGTGTAGGCTCACTAACGTTTGTGTTTTACCGGCTTCTGTCGAGCCCATCCATTAATAATCACAACATGGAGAAATTCCCTCCAGTGAGTTCACACCAGACATCGTTTAAGGTAAGGGCTATGGATGGGTTTTGAGGAGTCAAAGTCATCCATCTTCACAAAAAGCTTCTTAGTTTGAAATCTTTTCATTTTCATCTGAACTGTCCTAGAACAAGCAGAATCTCTGTTAGAGATAGTAAGTTCTGAAAGTGCTAAATACTTTCCCTAAATGTAAAAAAAGAGAATTAAAAAAAAAGACAAAAGTTTTTATAAAACAAAAAAAGACACAGTATAGGGAAGCTATCGGAACACTTCAAGATTGTCTTGTCTTAATGTTTTAAAAATAAACTTGTTCAAATAAAAAAAGTAACTCCAAAATAACTCCCTCCTGTTCACACATTGCATATCATATATCCCTATTGCCGTCAGATGACACCAATTATTAAATAACACGCTGAAACAAACCTTCAAATCAACATTTGGCCTGAGTTTACTGCCGCAACACTGAGGATACGACCCTTGACAAAAGGACACTTGACGGGGAAATCTCCTCCTGCTACAGAGGCTGGACTCTGGCTTTCAGGAGGGACAATAGGCAGAAAACAGGCCGGGTCCTAAAACTCATCGAGTTCATATCCTTGACTTACAGGACTGACTTCTGAGGTCTCCAGGCACTTTGTGCAAACTTAACCCGCGTGCTGCGAAGGGTTACAACGTTCACTTCACATAGACACACAGATACAAACATGTCTGCTGAAGAACAATATCTCAGGAGGGCCGAGTGAACCATACCAGGTGGTCAGATCACCACCTGAAGACATTTGGGCACATTGTGGTGCTGGTGTCGGGTGGGTGCTGCTGAGGCACCAGTGAAAGGTAGACTCTCCTCCAGGGAAATCAGGCAGGCTGCTGGGGATTAATGTTCAGATGTGGGGGATGACCCAGAAGACCGATTCGTTGTTTGTGCTTCCTCTGCTCAGTCATCTGCACGGGGAAAAAAACAAGAAGAATGACACAAAAGTGACATTTCAATTAGAGCAACTTCTGTTTTCTAGTACTACGACCTTAGCGACCTCGCATCGCTGCTGTCGCAGGCATGCGCGCACACTCTGAGAGGGCTGCTGCTGGCAAAACTTGGTTAAACTAATAATACATTTTATAATAAATAAAAAGCAAAGAGGAAATACTGGTTAATATGAGAGAGATGTATTTTCTTAAGATTTTGCCAATGCATCAGAGAACATAAATTAATGTAAATAACCCTAAGCAGAAAGTGGATATGCTTCGAGAAATCAGCTGGTAACCAGAACTAGACAACTTGTAGCTTCACAAGCACTGAATAGTGACTGAATGCTTGAAACTAAAAAAATAAATGTTTTTTATTTTCAAGGAAAGCCATAAACTAATAGATAAGCACCATAAGGTTAAGTGCCTATAAGTAGCATAAGGTTGACTGTTCCACGTGGAAGTTGCTACTGTTTGAAATGAGGCTCAGTGTAACAAAGAAATACAAGAAACTATTTAAAAGGATTTGTTTGTATTTTCTAACGCAGGATGAGACACGTGTGTGGTTCATTCCTGCTGCAAGTGAGCAGAAGAGAGCAAGGCTTTTAGAAGATAACAGGAACCCTGACCAGAGTACAACAAATTTGCTCAGCTGTACCCTTTTCAGTCGTCAATCAACCTTTGTCACGAAACATGCTGGATTAGAAAATCCTAAAAGCGTTTTAGAAATCTCTGGGCCTAACTGCATGCAAAGCTAAGAGTTTCTCCTCAACTTGGACCTCTCATCCATATGCACACATAGATTGTGGCAATAAAAAGTGATTTAAAAAGGGTTTTCTATCCAACTATTCGGGGACCACTATGACACGGAGTCCCGCCTTGCCCATGCCACCCCTGGCTTACTGCACAAGTGAGCAAAGCAACTGCGGACGGGGTTTTGGGTCTGGTTTTGTCTCCACTCTGTTTCTGTTGGCTTTAAATGTGAGCTGAAGAAGATCCTGCCTGGGAGGAAAAGGTACAAAAATGTCAAAGACCCAGACGGTCTGTAACTGTTTTGGGAGAACTTTAGCCGGGTACTGCTGTAGTCATTCTTTTTGAATGTTAATGTGGCTTAGTGTCAACGTCATCAACAAACCGCTGGGGAAACGTTGGCGCTACGGTGTTTTTTATCGTAATCTGAACGTGCAGATGCAGAAATGCTAAGATAAGATGCTAAAGCTGGGGGAAAATGTCAATTCCCTCTTTGTTTTTTGTTTTTTTAAATAGTAAAGGCCCATTTTACAGCGACTGCTCTCTCACCAAGTGCTTTGATGTTACCTTTGCTCTTAAAATGAATTACCGTGTTATTTACCGCACATGGCAGAAAGGCTACGTGGACATAAGCGCCTTTAATCTCCTGCTTATGTCAAGGTTATGATGTTAAAACCACAAAACTACTCAGAAATAAAAAAGTCTCTTTTTATGTAGGAACACTTAAATAGCTTTTATCTCAGGTTAATAATAACACAAAGCGACACGTTTGGTGTGATGCCTCGGCTTGTACAGATAAGATAAATTCCTACATAAATAAACCAGTGCAGGGTAAATGCACAGACAATGAAACCCCAGTGTTCATCCGTTTGGTATTTTGGCATGTACTGCTTCCCAACTACGGCAATATCTGTGCCAAAAACGGAACCAAAAGACGGAAGCTAAAAAGAGTCGTGAAATCCAGGGGGTTGAGTTATATTACGAGCGAATTTGGGGCTTGGCAGTGCAGATACCTGCTCCTTTAGCTCCGTCAGCTGTCCAGACAGGTTGATCACCAGTCTCATGGTTGACTCCAGCTTCTCCTGCAGGCTCCTGATTTCATTCTGCTCCCCCTCCGAGTCGCTGCTCACCAGGGACATGGCGCGCATCCGAGGAAACCAGTCCAGGTTGTGCTCCTGTGGATACCCAAACGTATGACCACTGACACTGAAATCTAAGGGTTAATAACACCTAAACGGCAACTTTAATTATTTTATTTATTTGTTTTTTTTGCTCGACTGGATGTAGTTTATGGAAAAGGTTAACGTGCTATGACCAAAGAGGACTAGGAGGTGTTCATAGGTCAATGCCTTTGACACCTTGATTTGCTTTAATATTAAACCACACGCTTGTGTTTTGTTATTTCACAGACTTCCTCTTTGGCTGCACCGGTCGGCTGGTATCGATAAAGAGGCATAACCAGCACGTCTGTCGGTTAAGATTAGAAAAGAGGAAGAGAGTAGCACACTGGTGGGAGTGTGTTCCTGTGTGACGAGACAGGACACGTCCAAAAGTGTGAATCAGTAACATAAACCGATTAAAAAAAATGTTTTGCCTAACTACGGTTGCCAAAAACGTGACACAACCTGAAAACCATTTGATTCACCGCTGAACTTCTGCCACTTAAGAAACTCCCTAGTTCCACAGAAAAATCTCTAAAAAACAAAAAAAAAAAAAAAAATCCTTACGAAGTTAACCGAGCATATTTTTTCCGAGGAAAATTACATGACACAGCCAACCATTTCACCGCATAATTTTTAAGTCATTCAGCCACTAAATAATTTCCAAAAGTGCACTAAGAACAGTAGATGCAACACATTTACAACAGACGTGCTAAGGAGGTGTGGGTATTCCTGGGTGATTTTTGTTTACCTTGATCATCTCTGCCACGTAGCTCTCAGGTCCTGTGTATTCTGTCGAATCTTTCACTTTTACCAGCACTATGAAGTAGAGGTAGTGCCACATATTGTGCTCCTCTTTGATGTGCTCTTCGAAAGTCACCGTCTTATTGTCGAACTTGTCACGCTCCAGACCTGCAACACAGAAGGCGCAGTGTTTGTAGTCTGGTGTGGTTTAGAAAAATGGAAGAAAAAAAACAAGCAGAAAAAAAGCTGTTAATTGGCTTCTTATTCACAACCATTAGTTTTACAGAGTCATAGTCGACTCTGTGCCCCATATTTGTTGAAATGCCACGAAATATGTATTGACTTTTTGAAACATTATGAATTACAGATGTGTGAATTTATCAGTTAAAATCTGTAAGGTACTAAACTGAGCCAAAATTGACATCTGGAGTCAAGTGGTTGAAGTAAATGAACTGCTCGATTATTTCAAGCCTTTTTTTAAATAGTGTCAGCATCTTTAACCCCAGGGTGCTTCTAAGATGTTAAGACCAGGACTATTTGGGAGGTAGGCTATCTGGTGAGGAGCTTGTTGTTCTTTTCATGGTTAAAATCGTTATTTATGACCCAAGTCATTGTCGTGTCATATGGCATTTAGGTTCGAAATTACGAGCCTGTGACTGTTATTACCGGATGGTTGAGAGTATATGAAGTTTTAAGCACCTCTATCCAATCAATTAATTATAATTTAGAGATGTAACAAGAAATGGATTGGTGACCAAAATGTGGACAATTTTCAGCTTAACCTATGTTGACAAGTGACTGGCTCTTAGGAAACAGAGAGATCAGATATTTTTCTGATCTGTGAAGTCATCATACCTGAGCACTGCTAAATAGTATTTCAGATTATATACCAAGAGCGTTTCATTCAGGCTGCAAGAAACAGAGAGAGTGAAACTCTCAGATAACAGGAAGGCTGAACTGAGTACAGAAATACACACATAGCCTGCTGCTTCAGTAACACTAGCTGCGCTAACCGTGCTAATCGCTAGTATAATGCTAAAGTCCCCAATCATTGTGTATATAATAATAAAACCTTGTTTCCCAGTGGCAGCCCTCTCACATAAACAGTGTGAGGTTATAAACACTCTAAATAAAAGTAATTCATAAAAGCTCACAGCAGGAAGGCTAGAAAATAGTATTTGAATGTCATTCTTACTTCTTATATATTGTGCTTATATATTACACCTCTTTAGGAGAAAACCGTATTGGCTAAAATTGGCACCGGGAGGTCAAAGCATTATTACAAAAAGCAAAGATCAGAAATCTGCCACATAATTTCCACTGCTGTATCTCTATGACTTCTTCTCGCAGCATCACAATCTCAGCTCAAAATCTAAAACAAATAATATCACACAAAGATCATTTTTTCTGTTACTCTACAGGTGAAAACACTAAACATATAACCTTTGTGCTGTTTTTAACCTGTAGAGACGACACTGACGTTAGCCCGTAATGTCAGCTTTAAGGAATCTAGATTGCAGTTGATCAGCCGTTGTTCAAAATACAAAACATTTCAACAGACCAATTGTAAGCTAGATAATGCTATAATGAAAAGAGATTCATTAAACACAGTTTCTGATCCATGAAACTTCGACTCTCTTAGTAGAAATTACAGAATAATATGATTTCACTGCTATTTTGGGTAGTAGGACCACCTTAGCTCAGCTCTTGCTTGAAAATGTAGCCAATTGCCACCTGGACTGAATTATTCTACAGTCATTTGAAGCACAGTCAGTAATCTGTATTCGCAAAAACAAAACAACTAAGGATTCTTAAGGGGGAATGCGCACTGGCACCCTAGCAATTTATGCCATGTGAACTGACGGGCCATGGATTGTTTTATAGTAGTAGAACCAGTTTAAAGAGCTTTGGAGCGTCAGTTTCTGCTCAGTCAATACCAGTGTAGGTTGTTTTATAGAAAAGTGATAGGAATGCGTTTGTTGATGCTGCTGATGTATGTTGCCTTTTACAGTTGTCCTGAAAATATTAGTAAAGTCCCATCGTCTCTGTCTTATGAGCTCAATATTGTCTATTGCTCTATTGCCTCGTCTTAAGAGCTGCACCTATAGTTAGTGCTGTTAATGTGTGCTGCAATATGTCCTCCTGAATGATTATCAAACTTTTTGTTTAGCCAAGTCTTGCCTGTATTCTTTACGGCAAGTAACAAGGTAATCAAGACTGAGGGAGTACTAAAAAAATACTGTCTCAAGCAAGAGAGAGGAGGAGTAAAGTGATTCACTTCTGTGCTGCATTCTCGCTTTGCCTTGAAACCCAGACCTTGGAATGATAAGACACTTTCATAACCTCGTTCCAAGTTGCAAGTTGGCAAACCAATTAGATCAAGTTAGCCAGCATTAGCAATTCCGTAAGTATTGTGAATCAACGGATGATTCACAATAGATTTTCCTGGATTTTACATGCTCACCAATAGATGTTGGTCAGTGACACCTGTGCGACTGACTTACTGGGAAAAAGACAAACAGACGTACATATAAATGGTATACTGCTGCAGCTCAAACCATGTTTTACATGCCAGATAGCCATGTTGGATTTTGAAGTGATTGCTGTGCAAAAAAACCCAAGTATTTCCAAGATCAAAGTCTGAGCTCAAGGGGGCATTTCACAGGTTTTTCTTCGTTTAGTACTCACAAAGTCTAACTGTAAATCTAATGGACTCCAACTATAACACAGCAAACAAAACAGGTCTAAAGGCAGGCTACTGAAGATGGCTGATATTGTAGTCCTTTGGTAGTATTGACTACAAAAGGTCCCCAGAAATTGTGTCCAGCTAGTACAACAGCACATTATGTCTTCTTTTAAAATGCCAGAACTGTGAGAAATGTTTGCTTCAGGTTTGTCAGACAACATGGGTAAGAAATAAGAAGGCTCTGCAAAACAACAATGTTCTTACAGAAGCCGTGAAAGAATCCTCACCTATAGCATCAAGCGACCCTGTGCAATGACTATATGAAACAACACATTTATTTTTAGAGACACAACTGTAAAGTATAGATAAGAAATAAGCTTAACTTGCTCAATAGATTGTTTAGAGTAGGTGTTCAGTCTATTGTTAAAAATAACTAGGGAAGACGGAGAAGTTTAATGCTTCAAAGCATTTAGTCGATATTATTAAAATATTAAATACATTTCCAATATTTGCACTTATATGTTTCAGTAAGCACTTATTGTTACTGTGTAAAACTAATCTTAGCGCTTATCTGTTTTACAGACCTATCATTACTGTACAATTAGATAGTTTGGTTCACTTTCACAAAGCCTATCTACTTGATAGAGTAAGCAATAAAGGGAAAGCCTGGAGTGCATACAATGTGTTTCAGGCTGTTTGGCATAATATTTTCTTTTCTGCGGAGTTTGGGCCATTGGCATGCCAAAGTCTGATACAACACAGGGTGGGAAAAAAATTCCCAAAAATATGACAATGTTGGCCATTTTTACTGATTTACAGCAAATATGTTTTACTGTAGAATGCAACAATTGGAGTCACACATTCTCCATTTATCAGCCACCTTGTCATATTTATTTTCTAGTTTCCAAGATGCATTTTGCCAACGAGTTCAATTGTTTATAGTTCAACAAAAAAGGTAATTCTATGTGTTAAAAAATACCATTTGCATGCATGGTACGTAAGTAAAAATCAAAATTGGCCAATTTTCCGTTGATCAGTTTTGATGGTGATCATAAGGTCAGAAACTGATATTTAAATGCATCAAACTGAAAACTTCCACCATTTTAACCTCACAAATGCACTAAAATAAAACCTAATGAAGGCTAAGTAAATTTCTTTGTATGCTTGAATGGGGATGATGGTATATCTAATTTTTGGAATTTAAAATTACTTCAACAATTCAAGAACCTGCAGCACAAGCCTTTGCTTTTGTCTATTAGTGTCCTTAGAACAAGATCTGATTCGACAGGTCAGACCTCAAAGGAAGCTGGAAATCGGTATTAGCCAGCAAAAGCCTGATCTGTGCATCTTTTGCTCCAGAAGCCATTTCAAAACCAGTGCTGTTTCCTAGTGTTTCCCATGGATCTGTTGCAAAAAAAGAAACACTCCAAAAAACATTTAATTCAACTGCAGGTAAAACTCAGATCTGTTTGTGCAGGACATAGATGATGTAATTCAATCATTTGCTGCAGACCCCCCATGAGATCTACAAACTAACAGAACACACAGAGAGACAGAATGGCTTATAAAACCAAGCTGGAGGACGTCAGGCCACTTAATTCCTGCGGAGATCGCCTCCTAATCTCTGCATCTCCTGTTCTCTTGTGGCCCTTCTGGAAACCATAGAGACAGCAGCTCCCCCTGTGGCCTGGCCTTATTTAACGGGACTGACTCACAGCCGATGGCTGGCTGGCTGACATAATGCTGTTCTCCTTCCATATGCTTACCACTTGTCCTTCCTGCCTGTCTCAACATATGCATGCTCACACACATGCTCTCATACTGAATGTACTCCCATGCTCACACTCATTAGGGTGTGGATGCACACACCGTATGACATGTACTTCCTGGACGCACACACACGTTTGGATCATTTCAGGACATGCATATGAAGCCCCTTAAAGCAGAAATGCAATTTGGCTAATCAGTGGAGTTGCGCAAAAACATATGGTAGCGAAATTAAGAGTGTGCATGTGAGTGAATGTGTAGGTGAGAATGTGCGTGCATGTGAGACAGACATGAATTATGGAGGCGAGCCGAGCGGTGGCAGGAAGCTCTCGTGACTCAGCTTTCGCTGGAACAACAACATAGTGAAAAAAGGGGGAGGAGGAGACGAGGGGAACTTCACAAACTACATAGACCTCTACAGACCTACTTACCAGAAACCACTAACACAACCCAAAATCTGGTGCTCTGGGATGGGAGTTTGGGAATGAAAGGAGTCAGTTTAGATAAAATAAAAGAGGTCAGCCGTAACACTTAATAGTCCTGCGCTTTAAAGTTACTGATAATGTTATATGATTTACAGATGCAGCACAAACCCTGTAATATAATGGAAAACTCAATGTATCGCAGTAAATATACTTACAGTGATTATTTATTTTAGTTTTGATGGTTATGCAACCTAAATTCAGTTTCTCTGGAAACTAAAATACATAAGACAAATAAAATGTATGTATGTGGCCTACACAATTACAGGGAAGACTGCTGACTTAATGGTTGCTGAACAGACAGCTACTGATGCCTTCCACAAGGAGGTTAAGCCACAAGAGGTCATTGCTAAAAGGCTGGCATCCAGACATCCAAGCATTTCAGGTGAGTAAAAGGAAAAACGGAGGTAGAAAAAGTTGCACAAGCAAAAGCCACAACACACAGACATTTCTAGGAGCTACAATTGTAGCATCACTGGCGTTACGCCTCTTCTAAACCAGAGACATCAGTAGCTTCTTATCTGGGTTAAGGAGAAAACAAACTGGACTGTGGCTCATTGGTCTTAAGTCCTTTTTTTTAAAAGTTTCCATTTCATTTGGAAATCAAGATCCAAGAGTCTGGAGAAAAAATGGAAAGACACAGAACCCAAATTGTTGGAGGTTCAGGGTGAGGTTTCCTCAGACAGTGATGTTTGTGGTGTCCAAGCATCTGCTGGTGTTGGTCCACTGTGTTTTTTCAAGTCCAAAGTCAGTGCAGCCAGAAACTATTAGAGTACTTCATGTTTCCTTCTGCTGACAAGCAGTATGGAGATGTTGATTTAATTTTTAAGCAGGTCTTGGACCCTGACCACAAAGGTTGCAAAAGTTGATCCAATGAACATGGGGTTGATTGATCAGGAAACAGGCCTGAACTGAACCCGTGAGAGAAACTGCGGAAGATTGTCAATAAAAACAATGTGAATCAGCCGTATAGAAAAAAAACACACAGGTTCTTGGTTTTTACCAAAACAAACCAGAGAGATTTTTTTTATGAAATCCAGAAATCAAGAGTACTGTCACACTCATTGGTTCTCCTCAGGATCCAACTCCAGACATGAGTTGATCTTCATGAGCCAGAAAAGGGCGGCTCCCCTAAACCTTTCCATATCTGCAGTCAGAGCATTGATTTACAAGCAGAGAAGTGCAGCATAGAAGATACATTTATTTATTTATAATGCTAATTACACAAGAGGCGCCAATAACTCAGAAGGGTGCTGTAGGGGCTTGTTAAACCTTCAAACCTTCAGTTCGACCTCCTACAAGAACTGAACACACTCACCACAGATGAAGCAGGTAGTCTTCAGGATTTCTTCTTTCTTCTGTTTTTCGCTTCTCAGGTCAGCAAAGGTATCGATGATGACACCGAAGATGAGGTTGAGGACGATGATGATGACCATGAAGAAGAAGAGCAGGTCGTAAATCACTCTGGCTGCAAACAGTGGCTCCTATGCGAGGGGAAAAGGAAACAGGTGCGCAGAGAGCACGTTTTTGGATTTCTGAAACTGAGTTGTGCCATCTTCAGTTTAACAGATATAAATGCATTTTTGAATAGATGAGTCAGGCTTTTAACATGTGGGGGATGATGATTGGAGCTTAACTATGAGGTTAAGCTTGGTTCTCATGGGTGGACAGAGGGCAACAGGTGCGAATGGAGGCTAACCCAACAGAGACGACAGACAGTTAACATGATGCAGCCCGCCCTGCTCATGTCAACCCAATGCGCTCAGTCTTGGCTACATTGGGCAAATTCGGTCACTTATTTTTCACGCAGGCATGGAAAATGTTTTTCCGGCACCTCTGGTGCAGACTTATGGAGAAGAAAAAACAAAAATTTAAACAAATTAATCTTTTATCGCAGTAGTATAAAAAATATATTTATTTTTGGTACATTTTATTCAGTGTGGTAATATCCTACATTTAGACACAGCCTAATAATTAACCAAATCAGCAGGGGCAGCTTAATTGGTACACCTGCTTTTAATACTTTGTGCAACAATCTTTGGCCAGCAGAGCAACACTTGGCCTTCTTTAGTAACATTTATTGAGGTTGAAGCACACAGACAAAGGGATCTGTGACCACTCCACGTTGTACAATCTCTATATCGTTCAGAGTCAACTCTTATGGTTGGTTTTCTTCAGCTCATCCCACAGGTTTTCTATTGGATTGATGTCTAAAGAATGGCATGGAAACAGAAGCAAGTTGATTTTGTGTCTGGTGACCCAATTTGAGTGTTTGACCTGCGCTTTGGATCATTGCTCTGTATCCACTCTCCAAGCTGACCGGTCATCACTGTATTCCTTGTGGAAGTACGTCAAAATGCACAAACTCCAAGACCTACATGAGCGCAAGTTTGTTAACTGTGAGAAACATCTCCAGCAAATGCTTGAAGCTCAACACATGAAGTTTCCCAATAATGACCCATTTTTGGTTACCAGGAGGATTCAGCAGATTCGTATAGGAAACGATGCCCTGGTATTTCAAAGAGTTCATGATGACATGCAATCCAACAAGGTTGCCAGGGTCTTTGGAAGAGAAGCAGGTCCACAGCAGCACATGCTTAACAGGGGCATGGGGGGCTTTTCCACATATTGATTTAGAGAACACTCTCCAATGAATTTCCTTATCCTGCGGGACACTCAAGAGTACTGAGCAATAGTGCTTTTCTTCAGAAGTCTGAGCAGACATTTCTCATTTGTGATCCGAGTAGTAATGTGTTGCAAAAACATCCTCTTTTTGACATCATTTGTGGTTCAGCTTGAATTCAGTGGAAATCTAAACGTTTCATTCCCTAACACAAGTCGGAGGCAGCGCAGCTGTTGGGAAACGTTGCGAAAGCTCCACGCTTTTGAAATAAAAACAAGTTCAGCGCACGATGATCTCAGAGCCAACTCACATGACCCGCACTGTAGCGGCAGGAGCAGATGCAACACCCTCCCAGCACGCACACGCACACAGAGCCTGGGACCCATTCAGACTGGAATTTACCTCCTTAGAAGGCTTACGGAGAACATCCCCCACACCCCCTCCGCTCCTCAGGCCGTGACTCAGCACCGTAACAATACACATGAGTAGAGAGTCGCACGTCCGCTCCATGTTGTTTTCATCCTCGTCGTCGATCACAACCTCTGAGGAAGCACAAAAGGCCAAGACATTTGAAGTAAAAACTTTGATAAAAACGGAAAAACAAGACAATTGCAGTGTAGTTACAATACTGCTCCCAGTTAAATAAATATCGCCGAACTGGTATAACTGGACTATCAGGAAGTTAAGGGCTTTATGTAACTTCAAAGGCCCTGCACAAAACACTGCAAATAGGCCTCACTAAGTTCACATAAGCATTACATTATTTTTACAAGCACCCAAGTTGCACTCATTTATTTTTAAGTCCAAATTTAGCTTTAGTGATGGTATTCTCTACATGAACTGAATATTATCTTTATTTAAAAATAGTCCATAATCACAAGTATCTTCAAGTTGGTTGTGTTAGACTACAACAGTCTAGGTGTGAGCCACAATGAAAATCTAATGGTCAGATAATCTGTACTAAAGAAATGATAAAGCATGTTATAATACTGGTACCTGTAAAATGTATTGATTTAGATTTTGGACAAAATTTGTGTTTAATAATCATTTTTAATTAAGTTGTGTCTTTGATAGAAACTGTTCAGGGCTTCTGCTTTGGTATTGTATGGTTTCCACATGTTCAAAAGAAAAAAAAAAAACGTCCCCAGCGATGCTGCACGTGAAGTCTTGCATTCAGTTCATTTTCCACACTTCTTGGAAACTTCCTGAATGCCTCAACACCAAGTAATTGCAGGCCCACACATTACCTAACACTTTTGGCAAGGATAATCATAAAGGCATTTAATCAACACATCTACTCACATATTTGATTACAAAATGTTCTTTTGAATGCTCTCCAGTAGGGTTTTTGACCATATTGTACCACGGGGACTGCACCTGGATTTTAAATGGCATTTGCTTAACTGCGATGCATCAAAAACAGAAGCTTTCAGCTCCTTTAAATCAGGACTGAAAACATGATTGTTTACAGTGGATTTCTCATTTTCAGCAAAGGCTACTTATCCTTTTCTTTTGTTTTAATCATATCTAAGACATTTATTTGTTTAAATCTGCATTTCAACGTTTCTTTCTTATGCCGCTTTTATTACCTTTTTCTACATAAACATAAGCAAAAACACAGAACAGACATCTACATTTTCAAGAGCCTATTGTGCAAAACTTAAGGTTTTGCATTCTGCCCTTTAGAGTAACGTACGTATAACAAGCTAATTTTTAGCTGGTTAATCGGTCGGCCTATCTGCTCACGCAGCCGGCCTGCCTCAATAAACCTTGACTTCATATCAACAGAAATGTGATAATTAGGTAGAAGTACTTTTTTTGCTTTTATTTCTTGTTGTGTTCAGTAGAAGTTAGTTTTTATCAGGGCTTTGAACCGGTTCAAGGAACGAAAACGAAAACCGGGAACTTTTTGTATTTTACAGGGAACAGAAACGAAACCGGAAACGTTATTATTTTTTATGTTCTGGAACTGGAACACTTATTTAAAAATAATGGTAACCGGTTAATACCGGTTTTATTTCGTTCCTCAAAGTTTTCGTTGCCTAATTAACAAAAAAAAAAAGTAATTATTTTCCTGCGCACGTTTAACCTGACTCCGCCAGCACTCCGCCAACCAATTTTATTGTCTGGCCAATCAGGACGCAGGGCTGGAGTTTCATATATGTGACATAGTGGAGACGCGACCATGACGTGAGACTGTTTTGATAGCAATGGCGGCTCGTCGAGGAAGCAAGCGTTAACATTGATGCTGCTATTTCTTCCGTGTTGTCCAATCTACCTAATATTGTTTCATTAAAAGAACATCAGAGAACGCCTCTGAAGGCTTTTGTTGGTGGAAACGATGTTTTCGCCCTTCTCCCGACCGGATTTGGCAAGGTTTGTTTTCCGGGGCGCGTCCGCAGCGGACATCTTGTCGGTTAGCGCGAACCATATTACTCCGACTCCGACCTGCGGCGCTCATTCCAAACACAATATCAATAGCTATATTTGTCAAACGAAAGGAATGAAATTAACCGTTCCAGGAACAGTATTTTTTTGTCCTAACCGGTTCGGGAACGTCAATTTATTGGTGGAACTCATAACCGGAAACGTTATAATTCCGTTTCTGTTCGGAACGAACCGATTGGGGAAAAAAATCGATTCAAAGCCCTGGTTTTTATGGACTTTTCTTCAAAGTATAGAAATATATTTTTTCTTTTTAGCAAGCGATGGCTGAGACTAAGGATAAAAAAGCCTTTTCTTGTTTATTCATCTCTGTTGCTTATTTCAGAAGACAATACTTTTATGGATGGATATATGTGACCCACCACAGCACACGGAAAAACCTTCAATTTCTGAGAAAATAATGACTTTCATTTTATTGCAAAATATGCTTGTTGAAGTTATGAAGAAACCCCTCAGTGCTTTAAATGACTGTTTTAAAGGTTTTAAAGGTATATAGTCACGTTATACGCTTAAAAAAGACCAAATACCGTTTGCTCATGATAAAATAAGGTTATATACACCAAGCCTCCATCCTGATAATGTTTTGATGGTCCTTTATGTGGATAAAAATATCTGCGGTACCGGGTGCGATTAGCAGGTATAAACAGACGTGGCGACATCTAGCGACAGTATCACAGAACTATCATAATGCTGGTTTGCTTATTAATAATTTAGGGGCAGAGGAGCGAGCATCAACATAAACCGTAAGCGTCAGAACACGGGACTCATCGGACATGAGGTGAGTTTGAGAAGTTTGACATTTTTTTCTATGATGCATCATACTGAAATTACAGCTGTGTATCATTCGACATTTCACTTTTAATATCCAAACATAATTTAAGTGGCAGATTATTTAGTTTTTTAATGTAACACAAGACATAATAATATCTCGTGTTTCAACCGTAGGCTTAGCTCAATAGTACAAAAAACGTAGTGTACAGGTGTGAACATCTCTGATCATTCCTGCATTCTGAGGAGACGCGCACATCACCAGCCCCTAAACTGTGGCCACAACTTCTGTTTTGTATGACTGATTGCTGCTGTACCTGGAAGATTACTCCATGGGATTATTTTGTATAGTAATGGCAATGAGAAATGTTATCTTAACAAGTGCCCATAAAATGCTTTTGAAAAGTTTCTTAAATTAACAGAACAAGCAACAATACCATTGCATGTTTTTGTGTCTGCAAGTTGCATGCGCAGAGATAAAAAACTTTATTTACATTTACCACTTTTTTAAATGATTAAGTTCTTTACTGAGTTTTTTGTTTGTATGTGTGTGTGTTACTGTTAAATTTGGTGTTGTAATTTTTTGGACAGTTAAAAGATGTTTGTTCAATGCACAGTTCTAACACAAATATTGTAACGCAGAGCTGTAAATTATCTTTACATGCAGAAAATAGTGTTGTGAGTTGATCTGGACCCTCTATTGACAGGCATTGAAGGTGTGGGAGGTGTTGCTGCAAGGTATGCAAAGTAATTCAAACTAACAGCTTTTGTTAACAACCCTTGGCTGGGGGTGATTCCAAAGAAACTTTGAGGCCTGTTTTCTCTTTAATCTTCTTTGCAGAGTACCAACATTCGAATGGTCATATCTTCTTCAATTCTTTGTTGATTTCCACAAGTTTGACTTCATCAGACAGCTTAGATTCTACTCTTTCAGAGTCTGTAAATAACTCAAAATGGCCAAGAGACTTGTTTCTGGTTTTGCTGTGGCCGGTCACATATGCTCTACTGATTGATGATTTGGTTAAGGGAAACTGTAAAATTGCAATTCATAAAAAAGCCCTTTCTTTATAAGAGTGATGGGTTGGTACCCTTTTAGTTTTCAAAGCATGATTATGTTTTTCACATCTTTTTTTCTAAGTGAAGGCCAAGCAGGATTGCCTTCTTTCAGCCAGCGTACAGGCAGTGTGCAGCAACAGGTAGGGAAGGGTCATCACTCTATGATCCATACATCCAGGAAATTTCTGGCATCTCATTAAATGGTACTTTAAAATTTAGAAATGGTACTTTTTCAAAGCTTGGTATACTTTATTAGCAGTACCTGGTCTACGCTTGGAGTACACATGGATTTATAGGTTTTATTATATGTTTTGCATAAAGAATCCTTGACTTTGTTGCATAACTCCATATCAGTTGTGTTTACATGCTTTGGTTCCCAGTGTGACGCCCGTTAGTCAAAGCAACAATGATTTTGTTTTGCTGAAATGTGAGACGCTGCATAAAAAAGGGATCTGAATCAAAGGGGTATATAGGTCATGTTAACGATTCAGAAGGAGGGCACAGTTGAATGTTCCTGGCACCGATCTGTTTGTAACAGTGGTGACAAAATTATACATTTCAAGGTTGTGGGTTCAAAACCTTTAACTGAATTTTAAGAAAGCTGTCTCTCTTTTATGTAGGTAAAATGTAGAACTATTACAGCTGTGGGTCAGTTCACAAACAATAGTTGTCACTGTTTTGTTTGCAATGATTTTAAAGCGTGTTCACTTTGCTACAAGGTTGCACTCCCCCCTTCCCGTCATGAGGGCACCGGACAACCAGACTGAGGGAAAGTTCCAGGGGATTTAACGTTTTCTCTGAGATGCAACGGTAAATCAATGTCCCATACAGGTCGACGAGGTTGCATGTAAGCTCCTTGGATCAAATTGAAGTCACGTGATGCTCAGATGAGTCACATGCAGGTAAGTGCCCAAAATGCAGAACAAAGGGAAATACATTAAAAAAATATATCTCACAATAATATTTTGATTCTCAGTGGTCAGAGAAGTCACTTCTCTGGTATCTTCCTCATAATACATGCCCATTCTACCAGCAACTACCCTTTTCTTTATAAAATGATTCAATAGCCCGTTTATAAAACAAGGAACATGAAACCAAACCTCAACCAAAGCTGTCTACCGGTTCACTTGCAAATGTGCCTATGAAAACCAACTTTTCACCCAGAGGTTAACTCAGGGAATGCAGGCTTTACACCATAACCCCCCTGCCCCCAAAGAAAAAAAACCTCAACTGCAAAACATCATTAAGGCTTCTTGAGTCTCATCAGGCATTCAGAATTAGGTTTGATATATGATAGTAAATCCTCGCATAAGCACTGATTACTAAAAAAAAAAACTTTAGATAGACAAAACATAATGAATCACATCATTAACTACCTTCCTGCTGAGTATTGGTGCTGCAGTTCTCATCAATACCTCCTTGACACATTCCTGTGCTCAGAAACTCTCCAGCAAGACTGCCTCCATTCTCTATAAAGTAAAAGCATAACAAAGGCATGTGTTTTCTGGTTGTTCTCAACACGATAGGGAGTGTGATGTCTAAAACAACAAGAAAAACTGTGACTACTGAGTTGCGGTCGCCCCTCACTTTGGGTTGTGTTGGAGATATGGTCCACCTCTAAGATGAAGTCGTCTTTGAAGAAGATGTAGCCGACGATGGAGAACAGGTAGACCAGGATGAGGGCAAGCACAGCTGTCAACACGATGGAGCGTCCGTTACGTGTCACGCTCTTGATCACGTTCAGCAGGGTCTCTTCCCTATACACCAGGTCAAACAGCTGCAAAAAGGAACAGAATTAAGGATCTGCAAACAAACAACAAAAAAGAAAAAGAAAAATCAAGCAAGTGAAAGAAATGCTTATTGCATCTGACTCCCTTTGTAGATATAGCTTCTCTTTTTGAAAGATGCATATCAATATGTAACAAGCAATGGATCAGTATGAGAGTCTCATGGGGTGATAACCTTGAGTACAAAATACCACAGCTTCACTTTATTTATGCAAAGCAGTTACCCACTGTGTGCGACAATAGGTTGGGGACCCTACTGTACCCTACTGTATGGTCAAAACAGTCAGAAAAAACTCTGTTATTCTGGTACTTCCCCTGGGATCTCATTACTGGCGGTTT
The DNA here is from genome assembly GCA_037039145.1 of Fundulus diaphanus. Lineage (NCBI taxonomy): Eukaryota > Metazoa > Chordata > Actinopteri > Cyprinodontiformes > Fundulidae > Fundulus > Fundulus diaphanus. Next base: position 29,078,003 of record CM073126.1, read on the forward strand.
TCAAAGTGTAACTTTCAAAAACTTTGATATATCTTGGTACTGGTAACCGGACCTTGCTTACTGTGCCTTTTCACAATACTGAAATTATTGCCCTTTTGCCATTAGTACCTAACGTATTCATCCCCATTGAGATGCTTCTCACAACTGAGAAGCATCTCAATGGGGACGGCCTCACAGTCTGATACACCAACAAAACAACAGCCTAGACTGCTGCTTCGTTTATGGCTCAGAGTAAAAGAGGAGAACCAGAGAAGGCTGTGGGAAGCTATATGAAGCTCCCTGAATATATACAGGAGAGAGAGAGAAGTCATGCCGTGTCAAATGTAAGCATACAAGCTAGAGGAGGTAAGCTAACGCTACCTAAAGCTAACGCTACCTAGTGCTAACAATACCTAGTGCTAATCCTACCTAATGCTAGCTTGCTATAATAATAGTGCTCATACACAATAAGCCCAGCGTAAATGATTTAGCGGCTGAAGATATTAGTTATTAAAATATGCTGAGACCAGCGATGCCACAACTTAACCAATCAGTGACTGACAATCCTTTGACGTCACTTTTTTAGAGCGACTTGGAACAGTTGGATCCGTAGGTAAGCAGGTACAAAAAGACCATAAATGCGACCTGACCCATAGTAAATTGCTCTGAGTTGGTACCAGTGGAAAAGGGGCAAATGTGACAAGTTTTAGAACCAACCTAAAGCTCTTGAACCTCAAAAACTAAAGCCACAACCTTGAAAAACCTTCAGATAAAACATCCTTCCATTCCAGATACATTGTGACTTATTTTAGGGACAACTTGTGAAAGGCAGAGTACATCAGTACATCAAAGGGACACAGGACGAAACATGCATGTAGACACTTGCTCCTAACATTTTACAGTGGTGTGTGGAAGTTAGAGTAACCAAGGGGAAAGCTTGCAAACTATGCAAAATAGGCAGCAATTCTGACTTAATATTCTGAGGCAAAAACAAACTGTGCAGCTAAACAGACTTTCTGGTTTAGACCACATGAACTTCAGGGAGCCTAAACAGAAATGTTTCAATTGTGCTCCAAAATGGATTTCTACTAAAGGATTTAAACCAGTTCCCTGCCTTTTAAATAGTAGGCCATGTGTATGCCCACCGAAAAAGGATGGATTTATGTCCTGCACACAAGCATCTTACAATACACTGCTTCTGTGTTTCTCTCACCAACAGGCTGTAGAAAAAGACATGGCCAAACACCCCCAGGCAGCAGATGATGAGGTAGATGAGATGATAGAGGAACTCGAAGTCAATCACCATGGCTTTATATCCTCGTGTGAAAGTCCCTCGGTTTCCAACAAAACTTATCAGGAAGATGATTTTATTACAAACCTGGAACAAACAACGCCACTTTTTACTGTCATTAAAAAGGAGGGCTAATAAATCATTAGTACTTATGAAGATGGCATCCTGTTACTGCAGGCTCTGCTGTGGGAACAAAGTGTTGACATCAATATAGTGAGTGTGAATTAAAAGCTAAATGAGGACACAATGTTAGCTTTATTGCATACAAGATGCTCAGCTTTCTGTGTAGATTAGAGGGATTAACAGAAACCCGGTTAATACAGCTTGAATGGGCCTATCTTGAGAAACATGACTTCTTTGTCATATATACTCACTTTCTTTATCTGGGTTCATGTCCCTGATTTAAGGGGGGGGGGTGTTAGCGGGTGCTGAATAAAAGCGATTAGGGGTTTGAGCAAAAATATAACTCAGATCTAAATACTGTTAAGTTGTGTTATGACTTATCTTTGGATCTAAAGAGTTTCCAGTTTGTAAGAGAGAAACTGATAGAAAAAGAAGGGATAGCAAAACAAGGGAGAAATCTGACCACCTGCATATAAACTAGATTTCAGAAGAACCAGGTTACTGCAGCACATGGTAACATCTCTGGTTTCCTGGCTTGACCTGGTTTCTCCTATTAACCTGCTTTTTTGTTTGTACAAGTCAACAACGGGAGCCAAGAGCTCATCTACTCTTCATTTTATGTGTTTGAACGGATGTGTTTATGTTTAAGTGCGATTAGAAAAATCGCTACAAAACAGGCTGTGTCATTTCTAAGATCCAGCTACGCAGCTTCTGCCAGCAGGACAGCAATGCCAGATGGAGCTGCAGGAATGGGGGTGGGGGTGGGGGTGGGGTGGGGGGGCTCGTATGGTTGCGGTCTGTCAAGAGGCAAGAGGCCGTTAGTAAGGGAGGTGAAAGGAGAAGTGGAACTGGCAGGGTGGAGGTTTCTCAGTACTTGAAAGTGCATACACTGGTAACTTTGATAGCTTTTCTCTGGGGAAAATTACCATTAAACCACACAGAGACATTTTCTCACAGAAAGCATGAAAACGCAGAGTTTTAAATCGCTTCTATCAAAAGCATTTAGCCACATCCAGAGCGTTGCAAAACTAGCCAAGAAATGGCTGTCCAACTAAAATGACGGGCAGAGCAGGGAAAGCATCAAGCAGAGCAGAGAGCCACAGCCCAAGCCTTTGAGTCTGGTCAAATATTGGCTGTGTACTTTACAAATCTCCAGGTGTTGGAGCGGCAAAGAGAAGGACATTACTGAAAGAACGGCAAAAGAAGTTCAGTTTGCCACAAGCAATGTAGGGGACACAGCAAATGTGTAGGAAAGGCTCTCTGGTCGAACACTTTGGCTTACATTTAAGACTCTATATGCAGCAGAAAACTAACTTTGCAAATCAACCAGAACACAACAGCCACATGATGAGACATGGTGGTGGCAGCATTATGCTGTGGGCATGCTTTTCTTCATAAGGGCCATGGAAGCTGGCCAGCGTTTATTTGGAAGATTGGTGAACTAAATACAGCCCAGAAGGTTCACCTTCCAGCAGCAAAACTAACCCTAAACATACAGCTAGGAGCTACTATGGACTGGTTAATAATAAAGTAGATTCATGAGTTCATGAGTGGCCCAGTCAAGGTCCAAAACAAAATCCCACTGGGAATCTGTGGCAAGACAGATCAAGTCTGACTAAGCTTACGTTGTTCTGCAAAGAAGTATGGGCAAAAATCCAAGTCTGTAGATGTGAAAAGCTGGTGGAGACACACTCAAAAAGTGGCTCTACAAAGTATTGGCTCAGCAATCTATGCTTTTAAGAATGTTCTCAGGAAAAACATCTGAAAACCCATGTACAAATTCCTTATACTTCACACTTAACACACTTTTTTGTTGATCTATCACATAAAATCCCAATAAAACATGTTGCCAGTTGAGCCAACACCACTGCAAGGTTTTAAGTGAGCTCACTCACATTAAAGGCACCCAGAAGGAAGAGTGTAGGCTCCAGGCCCACAGAGAAGATGAGACGGAGAATCGTGATGGCCACCAGGGCTAGGATGCCCAGCGGCTGCGGCATGAGCACAACGAGGACCAGCGCTGCAAAGAGTCCCATCCACAGCAGAGCAGACAGACGGGGCTCCAGCATTTCTGTGGAACACAAATACACACATAAACGGTAACTAAATGTGCAACGGCCAGACAGAACTGAATAAAACCTTCTCAAACCTTCATGCTGAAGGGGATTTTGAAGAATCCAACAAATAAAACCCTCGACAATGCAATGGCTCTGGTTAGAAGTTTACATATACTCATCAACAGACTTCTGATGACTGTTTTTCATTGCAGAGTAAAACAACTTCAAACATTCTTAGGTTACACGATTACAGATGTAAAACTATTCATACATGTTCAGCTATACCAGGGGTCAGCAACCTTTACAACCCACAGAGCCATTTTGGCCCTCGGTCCAGCTAAACACATTTTGTTTAGAGCCACAAAAGTTACACATGTCTTTGAAGCAAGAGCTTGTTTTTATAGTATACAATATAAAAATTGTTTACATTTTGTGCAAAGATCAACAGTTTTTATTATTTAACCAACAGTATTTTTATGTTTAGGTTTAATCCATTTTCTTCAATTGGACGTTTGATTTTTATAGCAAATGGCATCAAAATGATGAAAAAGCAAGTCGTTTGCAACCTATTGACAAAAAGATGCTTCATTTAGCTATAGTAAAATATTCTATACAGCATTAGTTTCTTTCTTTCTGGAAATGTTAGGTATATATTGCAGAACTAAATGCATCCTAAAGCTACCAATTTTAAATGACCTTTCCATTTAGAAACATTGACTAATTACCCATCGCCCCCGCATTTTTGGTCTAAGTTTTTAAGAGCCAAAGCTGAAGGTGTAAAGAGCCACATGCTGCTCTGGAGCCACAGGTTTCAGACCCCTGAGCTATACAAACACACACACACAAACCCCTTCAGCATGTTGCAAAGAAACGACAGACTTTATGTAGCCATCAACAAGCTTCTGGGATAATTCGGATTCAATAATTGACCTTTAGTCTTGACAGAATTTGTGGACTTCATTTGAATTGCTCTGTTTCCTGCCACAAACCATTTTTTTTAAGCATAGCTTATAAATCTTTAAACAGGTTGAGCTCAGGGTCCTCCCAGAAGGGTTAATGCTGGCCTGTTTTATCCATCCCAAACCAGTTTAAATGCCCTGTTGGAACACCCAGTTGAGCCCAAGTCAACCAGAATGTGGAGGTAGTCCACTCTTATTCCTCCATCTACTTGGTGCAACGCAGCAGTACCAGTGGCAGCAAAACAAACACCTGAACACGATGCCGCCACCACCACCATGTTTGTGGCACCAGTAAAGTCTAGGGCGATGTTAAACTCAGCTCACTGTGGACGGTGACGCTGGTTTCCATCATCGTTCGGTTTTGACAAACTCAAACAGTGGGTTGTTCTTATAAGCAAGCCAATTTTTCTTTCATTTGAGGGTGACAGTTTACATCAGATGATTAAACTTTGGATGCAACTCACTTATCGTGACACAACAGATTTTTTAATTAGTAACATCCTTCTTATTGGCAATTTATGGCCTATGCCTGAAAGCTGTGTCTATACATCAAAACCAACAGACAAAGGCAGGGAAATGTGACCCAAATCTGATCTTTTTGCCCATATTTTTAACAAAACTTTATTGAACACTTCTAGAAACAATTACATTCACCAACAGTGCGCTGCTCTGTGACGTCTCTTTCTGTTATTCACACACGTAGGTCACTTTTGCGGTCTTCAGCCATTCAGACAGAAGTCTGATCGCGGTCACATTTAATAGTAGAATGAACGGCTACCTCAAAAAAATCTGATTTCTGGAAAAATCAGAATTGAGTATCAAGACCTGCAGTGTGAACGTAGCCTTAGATGAGCTCAAACAATTCTGCAAATAAGTGTGGCCAAATATTCAGCCAGAATTACGACAGGTGTGTTGAAAGCCACAACAAAGCAAATGGTGCAACACTGTAAAGGGACATTTAACCTAATATTACCAGAGTCAGTGTGGGTACATTTGTATCTTTGAGCCTCTATGTATAATTTTGAGTGGATGATAAAAAAAATTCACAATTCATTCAAACGTTGCCAAAGTTCTTTGCTGTATAATTAGTCCACCCTTAGAAAATTAGTTTGACGTTATCTGATGTCATGGTTCTTTCCATATCTCTCTCTGCAGGTGTAGTGCCCTTGTGCCCTATTTTTTTCTCTGATCTATTTTTGTCACTTTTTCTCCCTTTTAACGTTTTGCATCATCTTTTTCTCTTCCATTTCTTTATCCCTTACCTTTCTGTTTCTGTGTCCATTGAACTTGAAATAATCCCAAAATAATATCTAATAAAGTTTTATAGTTTTAAGAGGAGCACTGTAGCGAAAGCAGTAATGCACCACTTGCGAAAGTAAATCTGTTGGACTCTCGCTGGCATTGAGACATCAATTCTTAGTGCTACACTGCCAGACAGGACACATAAAAAAAATGTATATATTGATGTTACTATCGAGGATTAGGGTTCACAACCCTCTGACTGAAACTTTAGCTGTGATTTAAAACTACAGTTTCAGAGTACCGTTTGTATCTCAAAAAGGAAACGTGTGGATCATCTGAGTACCTTTAATGTCCCCTGCATTCGAGAGCATTTGATATCAAAATGAGTAAGTTACATAACACAAGAAGGTGTATGACACAGTTTTGCCGAGACTGAGTGTGTACGTGTGTGGGCAAACCTTTAGACAGAGCCAAACTGATGTCCCCTCTGATCCTGAACTAAATCCAGGATTAGAGCCCAAAACACGGCTTTCAGCTGGCTACGTGCCCATCAAGCTATAAAAATCCTCTACCAGGTGTGATTTGCTTTAAAGGCAAGGCCACACCTTAGAAGATCCTTCCCCTAAAAGATCACTCTAATGCATGCTTGGTCACAATCGGGATTAAAAGCCAGAAACATGCAAAGTGGGAGAAAACTTCAAGGAAACAGCGGGAGAGAGAGCGAGGGACTGTTGCGGTCCCCCCTCCCTCTGTTTTATTCCGTCCTTCCCTGTCTCTGGTTTTCTCTCCTTTCCAATCCCGGTGGAGATCACATGACAGGTGCCACTTACATAACAGCCTCTAAAAATACCTCCGCTGAAAGATTCATGAGGAATGAGCGGGGAGCAGCGCGGCACTCCTGTGATGTTAGAGCTTACGTTCTCTCTCAAACTCCCTTACGACTGTGCAAATAAGCTGCAGGACAACTGCAGAGCTGCACAGTTCGAAAGCTTGCGTGTGCTTAGGAGTGCAGCATGCTAACCGAACTCGCTCATCATAAGCCAGTCAGTTATGCGTGCAGGCTGAACACACTGACCTAGATCTCTTGCTCCTATAACCTCCATTCTAAAGCCCTAAGCAATGGAGGGAGGGCAGGGCACAGAGTGCATGGTTTTTTTTTTCAAGGTGTGTGAGAGCAAGAGAGGAGACCCGGGTCAGAAGCCACGAAAAGTTCCTGTTTCAGCAGGTCAAAGGTATGCAGGAGCCTCACGTGATGTCGTGCACACAAACCCAGCTCCAAAGACGAGAGATACAGTCAGGCCTTTATTCTTGCTGCATAACTTTTTTTTTTCTTTTTTTTTTTTCAAGTGCCAAAACAGATAAAACAATGTGGCCGGTTAGTTTTCATTTCAGACTGTAGCACTTATTGTTTTTAACCGTGTTATTAGCAAGTACAGCCACGCCGCAAACATTGTTCATGTTACAACAGCCAGTTGTGAATTTATTTCCGCGGGATTTTTACATGACAGACCCACGGCGCCCACAAAAATATCAAGTTAAAAGTTCCCCTGGCCCACTGCTGAACAAGAAACCACACAGGCAAGATTTAAAATAAAACAGGGATTTCTTGATGAAAATGTATTTGTAAAACAATGTAGATTCAAAAGATAAAAAAAAAACTCTCCTTCAGCTTTGTTCTGTTAAAAGAAATTTGTACAACTTCCCATTTTTGAGTCGACCACTTTCTCTTTACATGATCCAGAATTTGTTTATGCTTCTGGTCCATTTTTAGCAATAAAGACTATAAGGTAACTCTTCTCTTCTAACTTCTTTTATAAAAGGGTGCATCTAAGTCTGCTTTTCTCCAGTTTCTATTTGCAGTGAAAATGCAATACAAAACAAAAGAAATGGTTAATATAAGACTATTTTTTGTTGTATTCTGTATTTTCCATTTTAAGATAATTTTAATTTGTTGCAAACATTTCTTTAAAAATTAAGAAGTGTCCATCTGCATCAACTTCCTGTGCTGGTGGTTTAAATTTGTACAATTTGTGGAAATTGTGGCCACGCAAAAACCATTCCTGGGACTGCTAATGGCCAATGGGTTGCACTAAAGAGACTTCTGTGATGGACCAACATATGGTAGTGCAGAGTTGTAAAAAACAAGAGAAACTTTGGATTTTATTTCAGGTATCAGAGTGAAAGGAATTGAATACAAAAGCATCATTATTTTCTACACTGCCATTACTCAGTCTGTTTGTTCATCCATCACTGTGTGGTTTGTTTCAACAAGAAAACAGGACGGGTCCAAACTAGAACAAACACAGATCTGCAGAGGTGATGATTCAATTCAATTAAAAAATGCTTTATTGTTTCCCAAAGGGAAATTAAATGCTCGTGTAACTCATAGGGGTTTGTTTTAAAGGATGCTGGCTGCAGGCAGGAGGGATCTCCTGTAGCGGATCTGGAGAAGCCTCTGACTGAAGACGCTCTGTTGTTGTACGGCAGTCTGATGAAGAAGATGCTCAGGATTGTCCATAACATTCTTCATGTTATGAAGAATGTGACCTTCCCTCCATCCGGTCAGACCAGGTCTAGAGTCAAGAAAAGGGCAGCTAACGTCTCTGCAGATCCCACACATCCTGCACACAATCTGTTTCAGCGTTTACCTTCAGGTCAGCGCTACAGAGCATTGTTTAGTAAAACAAGCTGTCTCTCTGATAAACACTTATCAGGCAGAGTCCACAGATTGATACCACCTTGGCGATCAAACCTGATTCTGATCCATTTCATTCTTTTTAGATATTAGATTTCTTTTATTTTAAAATTATGAAGCATGATCCTTCCAGGCCAGAATTACACATTACTTCATGTTGGTGTTGGACATAAATTCCCAAAAAACACATAAAAGTTTGGGGTTAAATTTTTTTTTTTTTTTTTTTTAAAGGTACAGATAATTTTGCAGGACACAATATATTGCCAGTTTTATTGTTGTCATAACCTATATGAACATCAAAGGTTCACAAAACAACAACAGCACAGTAGACACACCACCCAGATGTGTTCAAAGTGACATACCAGATGGATAACTTTTCAGATCATCTTGAGCGTGACCCGTGTGAAAAAAAAACCTGCGCTGCTTTAGAGGGTGGAGGCTCTGTTTACAGTAAAGACAGTAGCGGCGGCGTGTTTATTGTTGTTTCCATAGCACCGGAAGGTAAATATGAGGAGAAGCAATGAAAGCTGCGGGCGTGTCTTAAACCAAGATAGTCCCGCTCCTAATCCTGATCAGGTGATTAAATGTCAGTAGATCTGAATGTGGTGAAGAAAGGAGATCAGTAGGTCACCGCTGACTTCCAGCGTAAGGCCGAAAGTCAGCCCTCTAAAGACAGTTTGTGTGGGTGGAAGCACTGCAGGGCATAAAAACCATGAAGCTGACATGAATCTACAGGAGGACTTTGTTGCAGCTTCTGGTTGAATTATCTGACTTATGTTACAACCTCCTACTTCAATGTTTTTCATTAGGATTTTATGTGATAGACCAAACATGTGAAAGGTTTGGCATGCATATAAGTCTTCAGTGGTTCAAAAATGTGTTGAGCTCCTTTTCGCTGTAAATACAAGTCCGAGTCTTTTAGGGTACGTCTCTACAGACATTCCACATCTACTGCAGAGAGTGAAAATGGCCCCCATTCTTTTTTTTGTGAACTTTCAAGTATTGCCACAGACTCTGAAATGGATTTAGGCCTCGACTTTAACTGGGCCATTATGACAAATGAACATGCTTTTGTTTTAATCGAGCATTGTCTTTGTATTTCCTTCTAAGATTTTTCAAAGTGTATGTAGCTTCCCATCAATCTCGACCAGCTTCCCTGACCATTCTGAAGAGATGCATCCCACCAGGATGATGCTGCCAAAACATATGCAGTGTTCAGGGTGTTGTGCAGAGTTAGTTTTCCGCCACAAACGGTGCTCTGAATGTAGACCAAAAGGTTCAGTTTTGGTATCATCTGACCAGAGCATCTTCTTCCACATGTTTGCTCTGGCCCCTAAGTGGCTGGAGGCAAAGGACTTGTAATGGCCTTCTATCAACAAAGACTTTCCTCTTGCCGCTCTGTCTTCTTGCAAATCTTCTATAAAGCCTGGATTTGGACTAATAACTGTCCTGTTGACTCCCTGCGGGTGCGGGAAGGTGTGTTTAGGCTGATATGCAACACAACTTTTTGGCCACACGCAACTTTTTGCATCTAGGCCAAAAAGATCAGTTTTGGTCTCAGTTAACTAACACATCTCCCTCATGTTTACTGTGTACCCACACATGGCTTGTGAAAAAGTTCACAGGATGCAAACACTTTTGCATTCCACGGCATGTTAGAACATTTTGGAAAATACATATATAAAAAAGATATTATGGCAAGCTGCCGATCTTCCTGTTTTATTCTGCTTACTGCATTAACCTTTTTCTGAACCTGGTTTCTAAAGAAATCTGATTGCAAGATCAAAAACAAAGAAAAAAAAAAAGAAGTCTGTAAGTGTGACTCGCAGAGAGCTAGGTGTCTCTGCTTATCTCGGCTTCTCAATATATATAAATGTGTCGCACAAATACCAGAAAACTAATATGATTTCCTTCAAAAACTTGCTTTCTTACGGCTAGATGAACGCGACTGACCTCCATGTACCCCCTCCAGGGGGTAAAATAGGCAGACCATCAAATTCATGAGCAAGGCCAGTTTAAAGGAGATGCTGCTCCACACTGACATGTTTCTGGAGCACCAGTACAGCACCGGCTCAGCTGGGGAGGAGAGGAGAGGAAATACAAACATTTCAATCAGTCAAGCTTCAATTTGTTTTTCAGTTTTAATTCATCCTGATGCAAAAAAACCCAACAAAAAACAAAAGCAAAAGTAATGAAAACATGGCTGAAGAAAGCTGGTGGATTGTTTATTATGTCAACATCTACCGTATAAGATGTAGGTATTAATTAACAGTATATAAAATAATCCTCAAACATGACACATTTGATCTGTAGTGCATTGGTTTATGTTTCTAAAATACTTAAATGATTTTAAAATACATGACAAAGTACTAAAGCATGAACATCGGAAATGGAGGAAACTAACAAACTTATAAAGAAGAGATTTAAGCAACTTTGAACTTTCTCTGTAAAAAGGTCAAGTTGAGGAGCAGGCCTCTTGAAAACCATGTTTCTCTTGACCTTTTTCCTCCAACCTACAGCCTGACTTGTCAAAGTCTTTGCAAACTTGGCTTTTATAGGAAAGCAGAAACAGATGCGGGGACTTTTCAATGTCCATCCCCTGCTCTGAGTGAGAGACTAAATAAAGTTTGTGCGTGGGCACGGGAGTCTTGTATGTGGATTAGACGTGTCACTGGGAGTGGGTGTGGGTCTGAGTGTGTATGTCTGTGCGCTGCAACGCGCACACTCTCACTTGTGATTCATAAGGTTACTGTATAAAACGCTTCACGGCTCAAATGAGTTTGGAAAGCCCCTGGCTGCTTTTACACAGCGGAAACATGCACTTGTAACATGAACGTATACAGCAGGGCAACAGTTGTCCCTGCAGATTGGTGCCTCTGCACCGCTGTCCACTTATCCTGCCCAGGTTTGCATCCTGTCATGTATCAGATAACAAATAATGCACACATGCAGCATTCACCAGTATTAAGGCATATGACAAAATTTGGACAACCAAATAAGCCTTGAATTCTTGCAAAATGCGTAAATGTTCACAAACTTAATTTTAATTCTTTTGCATATCTGGAAAAGTGATTAAATTGCGCTTAAACAACCAGGTATAAAGTTTTGTATACTTAATAAACAAAACTTACAAAGAGAAATTGCAATTCCTGGGCTTTGACTATTTCAGTGTGTTTCTGATGGTAATTTTTAGCCAATCTTTGGTGGATTTACCGGTATGTTTTGGGTCATTGTCAGGTTGCTAAGTCAACCTGTCCTGTAGCTTTGATTTTCTCACAGATTTTCCTCACGTAGCCTCTGATAGACGGTAGAATTGATGGTGTGTTATATGATAATGAGCAGACCAGGTCCTGCTGCAGCAAAAAATCCCCAAACCATGACACCTCTACCCTTTTCGCACAGTTGATATAGGGTTATTTCTTCTTTGAATGGCGTAATCACATTTCATATTAACATTAGCAAGAGCCTGCTGTTTGAAGCCCCCTTTTAGGATCTAGTGGTCTGCTGTCACCGTGAATTTCCTTGTATGACCATATTAGATACTTTGAATATCCTTCACTTTTAAGTTCAGTATTTTCTGTAAAGGGATTTGGCTGATTTTAACTTCTTTCCAAGACCTCTTTAAATTACACACCAGGCTGATAGGGTGCTACAAACCTCTCTCTGCAGTCCTCAGACGTCTCTTTGATATTACCAGGGTGTTTGCTCTAATTTGAACTGCTTGATGTTTAAACAGGGAAAACCTTCAAAATGCTGATCGATGATGTTCTAAGCGTGTATACCTTATGTGACACCATTGTGTATAATTTCATCCTAAATTTAGTGCTCATTTTACAGAATGCTTTAAAGGGTATTTCCTTCAGTTCCTGGTTATTTATGCAAGTAGTTTTCTCAGTATTAATAAAAATATTAAACATATATTAGTCCAAATATGCTAGAAAAACATACAGGCTCCTGTAGCCTGCCTTCATTTTTTCACATGACTATGTCAACGTGACACCACAGTTCAAATACAGAAGCTTTATTGCACATAAAATGCCTGTCCACAGGAAAATAAACTTGGTCCAATTTCTTTAAAAGTTGTGCACACAATTAACTAATCAGGGTAAGACTATAGATAAAAACAAAAAGCAGCAGCTGGTACTCAACACAGAAAAAACGCCCGTTGACCAGGATTGTCCGATCTCACGCTCAATAGACCCAGACTGGTGATGGGCCCGTGAACACACCGTACCCAGGTGCTAAGAGGTCGCCCTGACAATAACACCCTTTTTGCAGAGGATATTACTGAGTAAAGAAGACACAAGCTAGCTATTTCCAGCAGCGTGGTTAAAAGTGAAGTCATAGGAAGCACAACAGATGTAAAGAGCAGCAGGTAACAAAGAAGCTGAATGCATTACAGAAGAAAAAATAGGTTTTATATTTTTGTGGAGTCCAATTCTGTCTCTCATGGAACCATGTGCCAGAAGTTGCCATTCTTGTGGAAATCTCACACTTTTTTCAAGGGTCCAATTATTCCACAGGGAATACAGGCAGGAACCACTATTAGCAAAGCGTAACCCTGTTAATCATGCTAGTTGATAATATAGGATGCTAAAGACAGTTTTAAAATAAAGGCAACATGATTACAGAGTTTACATTTTAAAGTAGTTAATTCCTGTTTAGCTGCAGAAATGTGTAAAATTGACTGGTCCCTTTCACATTAACTTTGCCTTCTGCTCCTCATTGAAATAATCAGTGATTTATCATGACTCAAAGGCTCCTGTAGAGTAGCAATAAACAAATGATTTGACAATCTAAAAAAAAATAACATCAAATTAGAGCCTCGATTGCTTAAAAAAATTCTACCTATGCTACAATACTTCTAAACATGTTGCTACATACCTCTGAGCTTCTTCTGCCAGTTCATCTCATTAAAGAGGTCTTCTGCTCGCAAGAAGAAGTCATTAATCTTGCTGCCCTGCTCGTCTCTCTCAGTGGTGTAGTAGACCCGCAACTTTGACTCCGAGGTCAGGAACTCACAGATGTTGGGCACGGGGAACACTATCTCCTCCATGGTGCGATCCTGACGCACAATCTAAAACAGAGAGGCTCAAACAGTCACCTCAGAGGGACTCCAAGTGGACACCAAAGGTCACGTGTGGTAATTCCTGCGCAACATTTAGCTGTGTGGTTGAGGATGTACGACCTCTATCTGAGCAGTGTGCTTGGCGTAAAACTCCAAGGCCTCGTCTCCATCTCCGTTGGGACCTCCGGGCTTCAACATCATGGAGAGCTCTTTGTTATGACGCGCCAACTGCAAAGTGGCCAACAAGAGTGAGCTTTTCACAAAAGCAGCAGAAAGCAATGTCTATTTGTTCACATCAT